>JARFJB010002205.1:990000-1092500 GCA_036346205.1 Vesta saturnalis
TTTTTTACAGTTTTTAGTCAATTAATAGACATTTTGAAGTTCAATACAGTGACTATAAATTAGTTAAAGTTTCGATTTGATCTAAGCTTGAGACGTAAGGTAAAATAATAATATCAAACGTTGCATCCGGAGGATTGATTCATGCGAATTTAATGAATACAAGCTTAAATTTTGAAGTTAATCTAAACAGTGTGTACGCACTTCATAAAACATACGTCGTTAAATAAAATATTCCTTTCTTTTACCGATTAACCTATAATCTTTGACATTGTCCTTATAAAAAATTTAAAACCTCCTTCTAACATTCACATTCTTATATACAATCAATATTGCCTCACAGATTACCAGCGGGAAATTGAAGTCCGCATTCGAATATTCAGTTGAATTTGAGAATTGTTTGTGATCAAACTTTGTCATTTTCAACGTAAGCATTAAAAAAAATAAAATATAAACCTACTCAGCTGATACATCTGGTCCGCCTCCATAGTATTCAAGTCCAGCATCGTATTCTTGATGTGGTTCATTAGATGAATGATATTCTGCAGGTTGGCCGTGATGTGATAAATGCGGTGGTACGTGGTGAAGATGCGCTATTTGGTGGTGATGATGATGGAATTTAGTTAAACCCTGTTGACCATCATTGACGTATGGACATAGTTTAAATAGATGCGATAAGAATGGGAAGAAAAATAGTAACAGCTTTAAAAGGACCTTTTTAGCAGCTGCGACACCCATTATTAACGGCAAAAAGAACAAAAATTTAACCAGAAGTAGTGCAATCACCAACACAATCGCGAGCAAAGCATTCAATAGCTTTTCTCCAATAAACTTTTCTGAAACAAAGAATGTTAATATATGTAAAAATATTGAAGTGTTACACCTACTTATTTTCTTAAAGAAGATCCTTGGACTTCCCAATTCTTTTTTAATAACTTTAGGTAGATATTCTAGCTTAGTGATTAAACCGGAACGGTCAAGACCCTTTGGGGTAATTTCAATAGCTGATCGTATTATTTCAGGCACGTGAATTTGAAAACTATGTGTGACTATAAATTTTAACACTTTATTTATTAAATTTTCAGCCTGAGTACTTCTACCGACACTATCGGAAATTTTCGAACTGTTATCACTGAAACTTTCATTGTTTTTATTAATTTTAAGAAATCCGTTAATTTCGTAATTATCAGTATGATCAATTGCATTTTCTATGTAGTGAAATAAAGTCTTTTGTATACATGACAGTGTTGGCACCTTACAGTCACGCAATAATAAATAGACTAATTTATTATCAGCAGACGCGTTTGCACGTATTTCCGGTATTCCTTCATGGGATGTTTGATTTAATGAGTACACACACCGTATGCTTAAAAAATATATAAGGAGGACACCTCCTAGACGTTGGTGAGGCCACCAACTCATACCTTTTAAATGTTTGATATTTGTTCATCTATTAAAACACTACATACACCATTAACACCTGTTTAATTGAATAAACTAACAGAACTCGGAATTCTAGTCAACGGAGAAACTGGACCGCGTAATCAGGGCATGCACCGATGTTCTTCTGATGAGTAACACCACGTGAATGCCAGACTAAACCAACGTCGAGTTATCATAGGATGACACACTTATTGAACGATGAATACCCCTACTTATTTACTTGTCTAAATGCAAGCATTACGCCGATTACGCGTAATTTTTAATTAAATCTGAAGAAGTAGAAAAATTAATCAGATTTATTATTTCTTAAGTAATTTTTTTAATACAAATCTGCATCTCTGATGAATAACCTGATAATGCTTTTACGAAGCAATACTAATTATCAACAATTTCTTTGCTATTGAACACACGTGTTTGAAATAATGTCTACTCTATTAATTCTTATTAACACATTTTTTGTATATTAAATAATTATAAAAATGTTTAATAACAATCCAAAAGTATTTTATCCTAAAATAAAATTAAATGTACAAATAAAATTTTATTGAAATTTACCTTTTATTTTATAACATTACTATTGTACAAATTCGAAAGTGTATAGATCAATGTTGACTGATTTAAAACTTGAGGTAGTCAAAAAAGCATTAATCTTTATTAAACATTTCATAATTGATATCTGAAGATCAAATCCAATGTGGTCATTTGTCATAATCACAGATGTATTTCGTTAATCCCGCCCATTTAAAATCTGTGGCTTTATCCGCTAGTACATCGTTAGTGCACGACAATGATCGATTGATTTTCGATTATGCAGTGTTAAATATTTGTTAAATATCCTTGTATAATTGTTTGGTTTAATTTTTTATTCTGTTTTATAAAATACGTATGTTAAAATGTTTTGATGGTATCACTTTCTTTTAATTTTTTTGCCATTTTTTTAAATTTTAGTACTTGTGGAATATAACATGTCGAAATTAGCATAATTATGCCTTTAATTTAATAAAGAACCTTTGTTGATACTTAAAACGGGTAGTTTTTGGACGCAACATGAAATAGTGGCGACCGTGACAGGACTGTGGCAGATATAATATTTGGGAACGAAAGGATTTGGAATTCTGACAATTGTGCAAGTGTTTGTAAATACGTATATGTACACTGTGTACATAAAGTATGGAATAAATTTAATTAAAATTGTGTTTCTTTTTTGGAAAAACGCTCGGGATTCTTATTTTTTGTTGTGGTGCTTTTCACGGTAATTGCATGTAAATAGGTTTAAGTTCTGCATCGAATTCTAAGTATATTTTATGTAGCATGTCCTATACCTAAACTCAACAGTTTTCGAAAATTTTCCTTCTGAAAGTATCAGTAACCAAGACGATTATTATGGCAACTATTAATATATTTTTACGAAACATAGTATTTAATAAGTAAGAACAATAAGTAGTTACTAAATTAAATGTTCAAACTGAAATGCTTCTTGTGCCTGGCAGTATTCCAAACGGTGGAAAAATTCTTGCTGAACCATATTTATTGTTTGTGGGCTAATATTAGCACATTCTCCTCTGATTCTAGTTTTTAAGTCGTCGATCGTTTCAGGTCTACTTTTGTACACAACATTTTTTAGATGGCCCCACAAAATTAATCTAAAGGATTAAGATCCGGTGACCTTAGTGGCCATTCAACAGATCCACGCCTTGCAATCCATATGTTGGGAAATGTTACATTATCGATGTATTATCTAACCTGAGTTGCATAATGTGGTGGTGCACCATCTTGCTGGAACCATACATTTTCTTCATACGTTATTGGATTATTAGGATTGGGAAATAAACCTCTTAAGCTCGGGATTAGCTGTTGTAAAAATTCACGGTATCTTGGACCGTTCAAAAAAAATAGGGCCCAATGATTTTTGACAATCCCTACCCAGACATTAATTTTTTCGGGATATTGGGTATGGTATTCTCTCATCCATCTGGGATTTTCTTTTGCCCAATAGCTATCAAAAATTTTGGCACATATTCGTTAGGATTTGACAGAATTGCATTCGTCGGTCTGGATCGTCTTCATTTAAGTGTTGTACAAGATGTATTTTATACGGATACCGTTTTTCTGCTTTAAAAACCTTATATGTATATATATATATATATATATATATATATATATATATAAAGTAAGAATATCGTAATCGCGACCAATTTGCGGAATGCTACCATGTGGATTTTCTTGTACAGCTAGTAAAACATTCACTTTTTTATCCTCATTGATCGCAGAATGCTCAGCCTTCAGCTTATCTTCCACAGAGCCAGTATCTCGAAACTTTCTTTCAATTTTGCTAACTGTCGATTGGTTTATTGGTCTATCCGGACATTTGTTATGAAATAAAATACACGCATCCTGTTGTGTTCTCACTCTATTACCATATCCAATCATCAAAAGAATCTTAATTCTTTGTGTTATGGATAAACGCGTTATACCTAACATAACTTTTAATTGAAATGAATCTTTGTTTAAGTCAAATCAAAACTGACAACCATGCGAATGTCAATATTATTAGAATGCTGTGTTAAAAATACCATTTCTATGGAAATAAATAAACAAACCTACCAAACAAATCACCGTCTTGGTTACTAATACGTTCAGAAGTAAATTTTTCGATAACTGTTGAGTTTAGGTGTAGGACATGCTAAATAGAATATACTTAGAATTCTGTACAGAATTCAAAAATAAAATTAAAAATAAGTGTTTCTATTTGAAAAAATGAAGTCGATGGTCGTAACTTGTTTTTGGGTCACCCTGTATATGTGCATTTACCATGAAAAGCACCACAACAAAAAATAAGAATCGACGTGTCCAAATGTTTTTCCAAAACCTGATTTTGAATTGAATTTATTCCATACTTTATGTACACATTGTATGTTCCAAGTGTAAAGCGTTGAGGTGAACGAGTGTTGTTTTAAAAGATACGTATTAGTTTATTTTGTAAATTGGCATTAGTGTCAATAAAATTATAATCTAGCTGTAACGTGTTTAAGGTAAACGGTTATTGTTTTGAACGTTTTATTGTACAGTGCATCCCATTTTGGTTGAGATAGCCAAGTATCTCGGTTGTTGTTGAAGATAGAACCTTGCGATTTCCGCGGTCCTGTGTCACTTTTTTGTGAAACTCAAGATGGCCTGAACGGATTTTGCCTAACTTCTTTCGTTTATAAATTATAGGGTGTTTTTGAAAATCCACACTTTCTGGATCCCCTCCATATCTAATAAGTTTCTCAGCGATAATGTCAAATTGAAAACTTATCCCATAGAGAATTTTACGTAGAATCCAGGGGCGCACTCAATTTTCTTTTTCGGGGTATCGTTATGGACATAAGACTCAAACTTAAGATTTTTTCAATTCAACACCCTGTATTTTATTATCTCATTAAATTACTTATTTTTTTTCCTTCGAAATGATATATAATATATAAACATGACGTTTTAAAAAATTACTAAAACATTGAATTTTAATAGAGTGCCATGGATTTCAAAGTTTTACTACAGGGAGTATTATTTGTGATTTTTTTATAGTAGGTCATGGATGCTACAAACACTGTTGACTTTTTGGAGCATTGTTTTATCAAGTGACTGTGGAGAAATCAACACATCTGCTGTCATGATGATAAATTTTGATGCGTTTTATTGTGTTTGTGTTTGGCGATTTTGTTAATTTGTGAAATTTTATAATGGCTGAAAGATTTTTTCAGAACAACGAAAAGTATGATATCATACAATGTTTCAATCAATGCCATGAAAATGTTGACGAAGCATTAGAATTATATTTAAACAGGTAAACTAGTAATTTACAATAAGACATTATATGCCGTATTATTTTTAAAACGTTAGATATCCAGAGAGGCGTCAACCTAGTCGAGCAACGATATTTCGACTAAAGAATAATCTACTAAATTATGGTGCGTATTCTAAACCCCGACCCAACACGTATAACAAGGAAAATAATGAAGTGGATGAAATAAATGTCTTAGCGAGCGTCCGTGTCTCTCCTCAGACTTCTTGTACGAAGTTAGAAAATGACACTGGCGTTCCCCGATCACGGGTATAAAGGATTTTCAAAAAAAACACAAATTGAAATCCTACAAAGTGAATATTGTCCAGCATTTATACCCTGGTGATGCACGAGGCGTGTGAATTTCTGTAATTGGTTTTTGAACCAAACTCGAAGAGACAATAATTTGCGGTCAGACGAATCCCATATAAGCAGTGCCGGTTTATTTAACAGGCAAAATACAAGGCACTGGTTTGATGAAAACCAACACCTAATTTTTGAGCAACAACAACAAGGTCGATTTGGTTTTAATGTAGCCTGTTTCTTATTGGGGACATCAATAAAATACCGCATTTTTGAAGGGGCTCTCAATGCGAATAGGTACTTGGCAATTGTAGAGGAAGTAATACCAGAATTCCTGGAGAATGTTCCCCTCGCCTATCTTAATGCCATTTACTTCCAACAAGACGGTGCCCCTGCCCACAATTCGAGGTTGATTGTGCCGTTTTTAGAAGAAACTTTCCAGTACCATTGGATTGGAACAAATGGACAAATAAGGTGGCCTACAAGGTCACCTGATTTGTCAGTGTTGCACTTTTTTTTGTGGGGTTCTTTAAAAAATAAAATATACGGTAAGAGGCACAATAATATTGAAGAACTTCGTGCAACAACAGAGGTAGTTTTCCAGAATTTATAAAATCGGCCTTTCATAATTTTAAGTGCATTAAGGCGTATTAAGAAATTGTGTCAATTGGGTGTTAGGGAAAATGGACATCAATTTGAACAATTCAATGAATAAGTTGCCGAATAATTTCGAAATGAAATAGTATGAGTAAATATTTAATTAGTTGCTTATTCTACATTATGAACTTTTTATTACTATTTATTTGTTGTTATTAGTTACCTACGTTTTGTGTTTTGTTAGTGAAAAATCACAAGTAGTATTTCTTCAATTTGAACTTTTGTTGTATATCCACAGCCTGCTATTAAAAATCAATGTTTTAGTGATTTTAGAGCATTTTTAAAGAATTTATGTTTATATATTATATATCGTTTTGAAGGAAAAAAAATGAATTTAATGAGGGGATAAAATACAGGGCGTTCAATTGAAAAAATCATAAGTTGGAGTCGTATCTCCATAACTATACCCCGAAAAAAAAATTCAGTGCGCCACTGAATTCTACATAAAATTCTCTATGGGATAAGTTTTCACTTTGACATTATCGCTGAGAAACTTCTTAGATATGGAGGGGGTCCAAAAAGTGTGAATTTTCAAAAACGTCCTGTAACTTATGAACGAAAGAAGTTAGGAAAAATCCGTTCAGGACATCTTGAGCTTCACAAAAAGTGGCACAGGACCGCGAAAACCGCAAGGTTCTATCTTCAACAACAACCGAGATACTTGGCTGTCTCAACCAAAATGGGATGCAGTGTACAATATTTATAAGAAATGGAGGCCAAGAAGAAAAGTCGCAAAATTCTGTGAGCTACTTCTTCAAGAAAGATAGTTGAATTTGAAAATTGTTTAATAATGTAGAGGCAGGCATGTCCGATATTA
Organism: Vesta saturnalis; assembly: GCA_036346205.1. Classification (NCBI taxonomy): domain Eukaryota; kingdom Metazoa; phylum Arthropoda; class Insecta; order Coleoptera; family Lampyridae; genus Vesta; species Vesta saturnalis. The sequence continues at coordinate 997,041 of JARFJB010002205.1, forward strand.
ATGTTATATGGAATATTTTACAAACTAACTATGAAGTGCTTAAAGTTATTGATGGTGAGGTTTACGATTTGCTATTAGAAGCTGATGTTCGTGAAGACGATGTGTTAAATGAAATGGAAGGTAGTGAAGAATATACTAAGAGGTATCTTCGAATACAACAGCACTATAATATAATAACTAAATCTAACGACGAGCCCGTACATTTTCAAATTAGATTGCAAGGTAACTGTTCAATTGATCAATGTCTGCCAAATAAGCGAAAATTTTAATTGCCTAGTTTTTAATGAAAACAAAAGAATAGTTGAGTTTTTGGCCACAGCTTAAAAAGGTACTCGGCGATCCTGATATTAACCCTGCAGGCTACTGTTCCGGTAAGTCGTGCACGGTAGCTAGTAGAAAGTTTTCAAGCGACAGGAGATAATTATACCGAAATCGCGGACTGATCAACTGCTCGATTCGGACGCGGGACTTGAAAATTGAAGTATACGTTCGTGAACTTCTTAAACTAATTCTAAGTTAGATATTGGTGTGATTTACGATAAATTGGAAACAAAAATGCGCGCTTTAGATACACTACGTGTTGAATCAGAGAAATGCGCAGCTATGATTTTTCAATTGATAGAGCTGCGTTTGCCTGACGATTTGCTACGTGTTTTCCAGTGTTCCCAATGTAATTTTAAATTTAGGGGTTCGCAAAATAGTTTGGGTAGTGTAGAGCACCCGACAATGGATGAGAAGTTAAAAAGTCTTATATTTGTTTTGGAAAACGATCAACGCATAAAGTTAGCTTTATGCGGATTTAGATTAAAGTGTATGTCAAAAAAATTTCGGGCTTTCGGGGTTATCATCTCGACATAAATCGGAATATTCAGAGCAAAGAATACCCACGACCATCGGTCTGGTTAATGTGAATTCTAATGTTTTTAAATGTTTTTTGTGATGTTTCTCATGAAAGTGCTAACTGTTTTAGAACACATGCTTATTTTAGTTGTTTTAAAATAGAAAATCAAGCTCGAAAATGTAGGGTTCTTTTCAAATGTGTTATATGTAGTAATTCCCACTTTCCCTTGATGTGTCCTAGTTTACCAACCAAGCAGAAAGACTTGGGTATGCCAGAGACAGGTGACCAGTTAGTGTCTGAAGGGTTGGTAAGTGTCAATAGAACTAATAGCCATGTTTTTATGTAGACATTAACAATTCGTTTAGAAGGAATTCATGGCAGTTTATTTCTAAGGGCGTTAATTGATACAGGTTCACAAAGGTCATATATTTTACAGACTATGGCGGATGTTTTAGAACCTGTGACTGAGCACGAAGAAAAAATTCTGCGTTGTGTTTTTGGTGGATCGTTATCCGAGAAAGTTCACCAATGATGTGATATAAAAATTAGTAATGGTAATTTTAATTTAGTTACGGAGTTTTTAAATCAACCTGTTATCTGTTCTGAGATTCCATCGGTGTTGCATGGTGATTGTATTGAGGAATTGAGTTCATGTGGTATACAATTATCTGATAATTTTAATTGTATGAATGCAAATAATAAGATTGATGTGCTAATAGGTTCTGATATAGCTTGCCTCTTATATACTGGTAGAAGGCAGGTTCTCGCTTGCAGATTAGTGGTTGTTTGAACATTTCTGGGTTGGACTTTAATGGGGAACATACCGTTTTCTTGTGTCACCAGCAAAACCATTCTTGATGTAGCATTAGGCCAGCTTTCGATACGTAGGCGAAGACAAAGGATCAACCTTCATTTAATGAATGTCTAGATAAGGAACCTACTGTCATTGAATTACTTGTAAACATTTTGTTAAGATTTAGAAAGTGTAAAATCGGTGTTGTATCGGATATCCGAAAGCATTTCTTTAGAACAGCCCTAAAGAGGCAGATTTTTTCGTTTTTTTTTTGTGGATTGATTCCGATGGGCAAGAGAGGATTTTTCATCACAGGCGCGTTGTTCTTATTAGGGAAATATGATGATACTCTAAACCTGAATGAATTATGTTTAACCCTCGAGTAGTCGCACTAGAATTGAACCATCAGTAGTCGCGTGGAGCACAGTTGTCATTCATGTATTTTTCAGGGTATTTTAAAAATAAAAGGCTGGTTTTAATCGTTAAAACCTGAAATTGAAGTTTATTATATTTTCAAACGTTTACGTAATATCTATATAACTTTTTTTTATATTAATTACAATGAAGTATTGCAAAAACTATTATGTCGATTAATTCATTTAACAAATTTTTTAAATTAATACATATATGTTTTACTACTTGTAAATTTTACTTCAAAGTGGTTAAACCTGTGAATGTACCGGACATACCCAATGGCCACATTATCTACAGGATTTTTGTGTTGTTTTATTACGACTTCTTCCAGATAAGTTGCCACGTCCGCGACCTGCTGGAATTTCATTGACTGCTGCTGCAACATCTGGTTCTAAACCAAGGAGACATTTTGCTCTACTTCTCATCTCTACAGAAACTAGTGTATTTTCAGATCTTCTTCGAATTTGAGGTTCAATCAAATCCCATGCAATTTCCTCCAAAAAGCTGCTTCTTTCAATTTTAGCTATTTTTTTGTTGTTCGAATAAATACGTAATGCATTTATACCACAGATATTGAGTCAATCATAAAATATTACTGTTGGCAACCTTCTTGTAGTTCTTGGTACATTGTAATTATTACATAATTGATCTAATATATCGACACCAATTTTTGTATGATTGTAAAAGGTAACAATATCAGGTTTTTGTTTGTCTCCAGTTGTGTTATCAATGTTAAAATCGTTATGCATAGATGGCACCAATAATCTCACCTTATTCTTATGTTGTATATAAGAAACTAAACTGATTGGGTTTTGATAACTAAAAATTGAAGAATTAATTTTGCGTTGTTTAGAAGGCAAAATTCCTTTGGAATCTCTCGTTTATTTTTTCTGAGAATTCCAACATATGTTTATTGTTTTTGTAATAATTTTGTTACTACTGGTACGCTAGTAAACCAATTATCTCCGGCTACCAGTTCCATAAATTGGCTTAGTCAACCTCATGATAATTTCTTCCCTGAAATTGCTTTGTGAGTAAGGTCCATCTGGCTGCTTTCCGCAATAAACTTCTAAATTCAAAGTATAGGTGGTTTTTACATCAACTAAAGCAAATACTTTGATACCATACTTTGAGGGTTTATTAAGAATATATTGTCTGAATAAGCAATTGCCTCTAAAAGCTAGCAATTGCTCATCGATAGTTGCATATTCACTTAGTGAGTAATATTTTTTAATTTTCAAGGCTATATTCAAGAATCTCTAGAATTGGAGCAAATTTATCGTGCACCCTTCGCGATGGGCGATCGTGAATATTATCGAAGCGAGGACAGCGTAAAATAAAATCAAATCTAAGCTAACTCATCGTAAGATAACACGCTTCTAACCCGCAACCCTTTGGAATTATCCCATAATTTTGAAATGTTTAGTCTACTGCCTTTGCGAGTACCAATCAAATAAAGTAAACCAATGAAAACATTCATCATCATGCGATCTGTAGCAATTGCATCTCTTTCTCGGGAGAACTTGCTTCCAATTTTGTCGACAGAAGCGTTAGTATACTCGACAAGCAAATCAATAAACTTATCCGAGACAAATAAGTTCAAACATTCACAAGCACTCTGTGCTTGTTTGGTCCCATTATTTGGGTAATAATATTGCATGCTCGTGTTTTTTGAAAGCACACGTTGAATTTTTGAACGATTTTGTTTTATCTTGCCTAAGAAATACTTGTCATCGTCTTCAAAATCGGGCGATTCGGCATCAACTTCATTATCTTCCAACTGAGACGATGCTTCTTCCAACAAAAAATCACTATTTACAAGACCCCCACCTTCTACCAAATCGGCGTACGAGTCATTAGTTTCAATTTCCTTTTTCGGATCACATAGATCTTCGTACTGTTGCAACCACTGTTTGGGATCTTTCGAAGTAGTCATATTGTCCACTGTAAAATACATGCTATCTAAAGGCACCGAATTTATAATAATAACTTAAAATTAACCTTTTAAACGTACTTACATAGTTAGTCGCACGGATGACAAATGTCGCTTTCAAAATTTGTGGCTTTATAAAAACTACCACGTGCACTATTTTACGATAAAACGTTGCAGTGTACTTCCTTGAGCGTTAATAATTGTGCGCAGAATACATGCGCTGGATGACAATAGTCATCCGCGCGACTACTCGAGGGTTAAAGAGTATGAATGAGCTAAAAGATAAGCATATCAGTAAAAGAATAATGCTTTCTTTTGCACAGAGAACATTCGATCCTACAGGTTTTTCAGCACCTTCAACCCTTTTACTAAAGTTTTTTCTACAAAACCATGGGAGAAAAATTGGTTTGGGATGCTCTTGTAGATTCTCGAGTGGTTAGATGAATTACCTTGTTTACCAGATATTAAAATACCAAGGTGGATTCATGGATATCAATTCGATTCTACATGTTTTTTGTGATGCGAGCAAGGATTCTTATTCTTCAGATATTTTCTTTAGAGGCGGTGCCAATGGCAACGTTTTTATTCGTTTATTGGTTGCCAATTCTAGAATAGCCGCTCTAAAGGAATTCTCCATACCGCGTTTGGAGATTCTATCTGCTGTAATTGGAACTAGGTTGTTTTCATCTTTAAAAGATGATCTCGAGTTTCGTACAAGATGATTAGTTTATTTCTACCGTTGGATACGTAGAAAATTGGGGGACGTTTGCAGGTAATCGGGCGAAGTAAATTGTGAGTCATACTTCTATTGAGGATTGGCATTTTGATCCAGGAGTTTTGAACCCGCGGATCTTCCTTCTCGTGGTTGTTCTCTAAAACAATTGTATTATCTGTAATGAGGAAGAAATTAATAAAGAAAAAAAGAGTGTGTCACTAATCTCATTAATCCATCTTCGGCAGATTGGCATGTTTCAGATTTTTCAAAATATACAAAGACATTACGAATGATTGAATGGATTTTAAGTCTATTTAATATAAAGAATCCGTCACAGAAGTTGTATGGTGAACTTTCTGTAAATAAATTAGAAGCTGCCCAGTCACATATTATGAAGCTAATTCAAAACGAGAGCTTTCATGGTGAGAATGTTTTTGTGGTAATCTTATCAGCTAATCGTGTGTTAGTAAACTTATTCTTGAACAGCATGTCAAGTGTTTACATGTGCGTACCCAAGGATTAATCACTGTTTTACGTAAGAAATATTGGATAATAGGAATGCGAAGGGTTATCCGATCTATTTTATCGAAAAATGTCGTTCGTGGACGACATAAAAGCAATGCTTTTGTAACAAATTTACCTCCACTTGCATTGAATTGTGTGCGATATAGCTGGGGTAGATTTTTCGGAATCATTGTTTTTAAAAAAATGTGGAAAAAGCGAGGATGGGTGTGCATTTTTACCTGCGCCGTTTATCGAGCGATACAATCAGATTTATGTACAGGATAGCCTACAACGAACTTTATACAAGTGCTTAGGCGATTTATAGCGCGACGTGTCGACCAAGGACTATTTATAACGACAATGGTAATAATTTCATAGGTACCGAAAACGCCTTTAGTAAGCTGGATTGAGAAAAGATAACCGCAAATTGTAGTGCTGAAAGAATTCCGTGGCGTTTTAATGCGCTCACTGCCAGTTGGTGGGGTGGATTTTGAGAAAGGCTAGCGGGAATTTTAAAACAAGTTCAACGCAAAGTGTTAGGAGTAGAAGACGGACACCATGCCGCCATTTTGTTTTTTTTATGTCAAGCCACGCCCCCTGGGACACCTTAGTCGCCATTTTTTTCTGACGTCATAGACTCAGCCCATTTCCCACCCCTTTTTTGACGGCTTCTTTTCGGGGGCCATTTTCAGCCCCTTGATGTACTTTTAACCATAATTAGGACCCTTTTGGTTGCATTAAGAACCTTTTTGGCAGTTCAGCCACTGGAAGATAGGCAAATGTGTGCGCATACAATGTTCTGATTGGTGGGCCTAAGGACAGCCCCTTTATTTGATTAGTTTCTGGTTGGATCTTAGCCCCACCCAGGTTCTGAGCTCTGGTTGTAGGCCTAAGGCTCTGCAATGGTTACGGTGGGAAATTTTAAAATGTTCTAATAAGGGGCCCTAATGCTATCTCATAAGACAGTTTTAAGGTCTGCGCACTCTTGTCGTGGCCCCCTTGTTGGGAAACTTGAATTTATTTGTAGGGTCATCTAGTGGTGTATGGACTAATGAATATTTCTTCTGTAATAAAGGTACCGTCACCTAGCGGTAGGACTAATTAGGGATTGTTTGTGGCGCCATCTAGTGGTGTATGGATTAAAGAAAATTTTATGCAATAAAAGTTGATCATGCACGCCTTTCTCTTTCTCTCTCTCGTTTATCCGTTTCTCTCACGGCTCTTTCTCAAACAAACAAATCAATCAGATCATCTCAATCAATCAATCAACTAAATCAATTTCAATAAACCCAGATCACACCTTACAGTTTGCGGAAACCAGCTTATAGTTCAAAAAAATACTAATTTTGTTTAATTAATTACAGCTTGCTTGCTCAAAATCAGCCACAGTTCAAAATACCAAATTGCGATAACGGAAACAAAACACAAAAGATTTTAACGGTTAGTTTTATATGCGACTCAATAACTACGGAGTTTAAAACCAACAAATACGTACCGCATAATGCTATTTATTAATTAAAAAAAAATAGTGTAACACTCAAACCTTTATCTAATTCACTAAACAAACGAGTAGAGATCGAGTCAGTAGAATAAAAGCTGTTCTAATAATAACTATGTTGGAGAACTAGACTAAACTAAATATTGAAATATTTTATACAACTCACTAAACCTGTTTGGTGTTTTTACTTATGAACAGTTGATATAAAACTGGCTATTGGCTTTCCCATCATTAAGTAATTTGTATAATATAAATACACAAACCTAATTATCGCTAACACACTTACTGCAACTCGTATTTAGCTTTCCCTTTCGCAGACTACTTATAGCGACCTTATATGAATTTAAATAAAACGATGTTTGTTATTTACAACATACATTTAAAATGATTTCACCTATATGATAAAACTGTTTTTATGGAATGCAGTTATTATTACTAAACAGTTATACAATTTCATTATGAAATGGAAAGTAGCAGTCACCCGTTGATATCGTGTTAATTAATGTGTTTACAAATATTTTAAAATTTTGCTGCTGCAAAATACATTAAGGTCTAAATTAAATATTAGCTGAAATAATAATCATTTCCACCTTGATGCAATGGCGCTTTTTTTATACAGGCAGATTCTCTATCTAAGCACCTATACATTCGAAAAAATTATGCCTGATTTATTTGCATGTTCAATTACACACACATGTATTTCACGTTACATTGGCTTTTACCAGCAGGGACTTAATAGCCATGCTAGTTAAACACTTTTAAATTTTCTAATCTGAAGTAAGAGTGACGTAATTTAGCTTATTTGAAATTTCATAGAGAGAGCATAGGTATTATCACGATTTAAGATACATTTTACCTCATTCATCTCATGGGTTTTCGTCTTGAACGATTATATTGTAATAGTTTATTAACAACCCGCAAAACATCTAATAACACTGATGCTGGTTCCTAATAATAATAATGCTCATTCGGTGGTAATTATACTTTAAATACATGCATAAGGATAATATACAGCCTTTATTTGCTACCATTATTACATAGATGTGAGATTATTCTTAAATTAGCTGTTTTCTGCACGACCCTGGAAATACTACACACGCTTTCAAACCTTCTTCCTCGTTCTTAGAAACTGTACCGTATTCATCTTCTTGAATTTATCGAACCGCTAACAGTAGCACATATATACATTACAAAGTATTTGGAATGACCCTGTATTATTGATATTTTATAGAAACTGTCGACCCTGGAACTTTCCCACATGGCTGGCTGGAAATAGTATTCTAATAAAGGGGGCCTAATGCAAACTTATAAGACAAGCATAGGGAACTTGTGTTAGGGTCTGCGCCCTGCTGTCGTGGCCCCCTTGTTGCGAAATTTAAATTTATGTCGCCATCTAGTTGTGTATGGACTAGTGAATACTTTTTGTAATAAAAGTGACACCATCTAGTGTTATATTTCCATCTAGTGGTATATTTTTAAACTAGCGAATGTTGTCTGCGTTTATTAATCTAACCTAATGTACGTGTATTGACCTAACCTAAAACGCGGGGCGGAAGTTATACATAGTGTACGCTTCTTGTTTCCGTAACCACGCTCTAACATCTTGGCTAGGGGCATGTTTATAAATCTAAGCTCCTTTTTTGGCAGAGGTATATTCTCCTAAGACCCAAGGCCGGCAACATTCTTGATTCTTGTGTTTCGCTCTTTAAAGTGTAACCGTCATCGAGTGAGCATTATTATAATGTATTCTCCTGTTTATGAGCCACCATCAGCGGCATTGGAAATTTTACTGACTTGTTAATAAACTATTACAACATAACCGTTCAAGATGATGGAAACGATGACGTGGATGAGATGAATGTATCTCAAATCCAAGATGATGGTGATGATTCACAAAAGAGGAAGAAGAGCGATGAGATAGAGGAGAAGGACGTGTCTCAAAACCATAATGATGATGATAGCGATGAATCACGGTCGAGGAAGAGGAAGATCGATAGAACATGTGATTAACTAACTGATGTATTGTTTTTTATGATATATTTTCAAACGCTAAGCTTTCCTTCAATTTTTATCAATAAAATTGTTTTCCTAAGGCGTTCATACCTGCACTAACAATGCTGTAGTTAATGCGAAAGGACGATTAGTTGGGTAATTGCAATAAGTGTCTGACTAGTTTCCTATTGCACACTATAAGTCAAATCAGACTGCTATTTTTTTAATTGAGAGCTGATTTTGTATGATTAAGTATTTTTGAACTGTAAGCTGGTTATTGCCAGATGTAAGTTATGATTGATTGATTGATTGAGATTGATTTGGTTGATTGATTGATTGAGATTGATCTGATTGTTTGATTTGATCGAACGTGATTTGTTTGGGATTGGTTTGCTTAAGTGATTTGATTAATTGATTTGTTTGTTTGAAAAGAGACGAGGGAGACACGAACATGATCAACCTCTATTACAGAAAACATTAATTAGTCTTCACACCACTAGATGGCGCCACACACAAAAACTAATTAGTCCTAGAAATATACCGCTAGGCGGCACCGCCTCTATTACAGAAAACATTCGCTAGTTTAAAAATATATCACTAGATGGTGCCACAAACAAAACCCTAATTAGTCCTAGAAATATAACACTAGGTGGTGTCACCTTTATTACAGAAAATATTCATTAGTCCATAGATAACTAGATGGTGATACAAATGCAAATTTCGCCAAGACAGGAGGGCGCAGACCCTAACTCAAGTTCCTATGCTTATCTTATAAGGTAGAATTAGGGCCTCTTATTAGAACACTATTTATAGTTAAGGGGCCGCCACAAGGGGTGCAGACCCTAACACAAGTTTCTACACTCGCCTTATGAGATAGAATTAGGGACCTTTTATTAGAATATTATTTCCAGCCAGCCATGTGGGGCACGGAAAGGAGCGAGGTCCGGAGAGCAAGTTCCTATTTCTGACTCATTTGATTAACATTTAAAAATTCCAGGGTCGACCGTTTCTATAAAATATTAATAATACAGGATCATTTCAAATACGTTGTAATTTATATATGTGCTAATATTAGTGGCTCGCTAAATTAATAACAATATAAAATATCTCAAGATAAAATAAAAAACGTACTACTGGCGCGAAATCGGGTAAAAATTCAAGAAGATGAATACGGTACAGTGACCCCCGACAAGAAGCCGTCAAAAAAGGGGTGGGAAATGGGCTGAGTCTATGACGTGAGAAAAAATTGGGGACTAAGGTGTCCCTCTTCTACTACTGTTAGGCCATGCTGGTGTAACTTATGAGGACTTACTTACAATCCTTTGAGATTGCGAAGCTATTATAAACCAGCGACCACTTACTTACGTTTCCAATGATGCTAATGAGCTTACTCCTCTTACTCGTATGATGTTTGTGAGAGACCTAGTTGATAGTCTTGTTCCCTATTATGAGAAGGTAGAATCACAATCATAATCTGATCTTAATTGTTTTCTTAGTTACGCTGGTTTTTTCCCATGTTGGGATTTGAATTGTTTTTTAATGGCCCTCTCAGAGGGCACTATTACTCCCATTTCTATATCACCGGTCCATTGACCGGTTTGTTTCTACCGTCTTCGTAACTCCGTTATATTTACCATCAAGAAAAAAACACAAATAACCATAAAAGTAATTACCTTGCACCCTCAAAAATTTCCTCAATCTTCACACAGTGATTGGATTGATTTCACCCTTACGGCACTTGACCGATAGCCACCAATAATTCTTCAATCTTCTTAACTCACCTCTAACTTGGCAAGTTTACTATCTTTAAGATTCCAAATAATCGACTATTCACAAATTCCTGCACATGAATGTAATACGACAGTATTTGAATCAAAACCTAGGTACTTTAGTAGCTGTTACATCTCGAATAGAATATCTGTATACACAGATAGCGTAAGCTTATTTACTTTTATCTGAAACGTACTTTGAATACAATTTCGACTGTTCTAACTGCAGCGAGCTTTGTTGTTTTAAACGGCTGTATGCGTGAGCGCGGGAATAATCAATCGGCGCCTCTCCAACTAAACAAACTACTATTTACCCGATCCGCGATAAAGCGTGAAAGTCTCCAAAAATAACAATAACACTGGCTAAAACACTACCCCTTCTTCAAGGATTTACTAAATCTCACTGATGGCCACCAACACAACACAACGACCGGAACGCTGAACACTTTCAAAGAGTAGGTGCTTTAGGGATTGTAGCCCCTAGAATCATTTATTTGCCCCTGGACCGCGCTCTCAACTTCTGCAACCAGCATCACTTCGCGCGCTCCGCATTGTAACCTTCTTATCTATTGCCCCGCTTAAGACTCTCCGATCTCCTTCACAGGAAAGATTCTCTGCCTTCCTCTCACACAACATTACATCATCTCCTGTAGCGCCATTTGTGATTGCCCATAGTAAAAAAAAATGCAAGCGGCAACATTAATCGAAACGATCCGGTAAACTTTAAAAAGAATTGCAACTCCCATTTAACTAAACACGCCTCAAGCTTACTTTATCAAAAATTAAAAAAAAAAACTTTAAGTCCACATCTTACATTTCCCAAAACACGTTTCATTTAACCAACACGAAATTACGATAACAAATAGAAGAAATATGAAATCACTGACAATTCTCGATATATGCTTTTTAATTTTAAACACCTTATTCTAAATATCTTAACCATTGAACAATTTTCACCACAATTTTAATTCTAAACAATTTAACACTTAAAAAAATTTTAAATCTTCTGGAACCCATAAAAAGTCTATTTCGCTACTACAAAACAACCTTTACCATGAATCTCTTGATAAAAGCTACGTAGATTTAGTTTTGAAATCTATAAACTTTTTTAACACACCAAAATTCGATAAAGCGAAAAGAAAAAAATATCTAACGTACGTTAACTAAAAATTTCAACTTACTTACCAATAAGTACCCAATGAATCATCAAACTGCATATTGATATGACCCAAATCATCCACACGTGACATCTTCTGTTTGGAATATTCTTCATTGCCTAATGTATACTTAAAATTATTTTTTACTAGTCAAGATAACTTACCCTTTATTATCAAATGGAGGTGTTTGCATATAGGTACCTACGTATGATTGAAAATACATTAGGCCTTTCTCTGATAATCATATTCATAATTGTGTTTTATAAGTAGCTCTTTTCTTTCAGTACTGTGCGTAATTCATTTTTGTATGTGCGTGAAAATATTATAAATAGAACATTTAGAGAGTAACTGCATTACTCTTTTAGGTGGATGTTTTCTGTGCTGCGTTAAACTTGACTTAACTATTGGTATCTCTTTTTGGTGCACGTAGGAGTTCAAAACGCTTATAACTTAGAGCGTGCTTCTTGTTTACCGCCCGCAGTTAGGAAATCCAGATGCCCTCTTACCTCCTAGCATAAATGTCTTGTATAAGAACGAGAAAGGTACATAACCGCATGAGCTGTATGAATATAAGCGCCAATCCGATATTCACATTTACTCATTTCACTAACTCCGTTACTTTTAATCCTAGCAAAAAGTTTTTAATAATCATTTATATTCCAAATTTCATGGAGATTCTTAAAAATTAATAATACACATAGTGTTCTGTTTAAAAAATGTTATTTTGTCTAAAAACTGTTGTACATTTTATAGAAATAATAATTTACATCAGTTCTACATATATAAAGACAAAATTTACATTGATTAGGGCTTGTATCTTGATAACTCAGTTGATTAGAGAGGTACTCTAGCAAAGTACATGTCGTAGGTTCAAATCCTACTCGAGGTAAACTATTTATTGAAGTATTTAATAAAATTAATAATAATTTTTAAATAATAAACAGATTTACATTTCTCTTATTGCTTTATATACCTGGTTTAATTTAACTATTTAATTAAAATTGTATTTATTTCCTTTAAGATATTAAATGTGATCAAATAATTGTACTTTATAGGCATTATTTAAAAGTATAATTTCTAGAGCGAGATTTGCACAACTATTTTTAAATGTAATGCTTTACATTATAGTAAATTAACCCATTTATAATTTAGCGACTAATTTACTAAAGTTTTGTTAATTATTGTGTTTAACATGGTGTGTTGAAAAAACAGGACGCATATAGGAATAAACCTTAATGTTCTACGAACTATGAAGGGTTATATCGTATTATAATTACATTTATAAAACAAATTCACTAATTAATGGGTTTTAAGCAATAAACCATTCGAAAACAAAACATAAATCGAGTTATGGTATACAAACATAGGGGACGTAGAAATTTTACTTTAAATGGGAACCTTTAATTGGGGTGTAAATTGGTAGTATCTGAGCTTCAAGGTCTGCTTAATTCAATGCAACAATTTGGCAAAAAAGAATAAAATGGTATAAATGGTACCCATAATAAAGGTGCTGAATTACAATAATTAAAAATCATCAATACTTTTAAACCGGATAAACCCAAATCTAAACATATTTATAATTAATAGAACGGGCAAGACAAGTAATATTAATGTGTACTATCTAGGTTTAATTGTTATCAATGTTCTTGAACTTCTTCTGTTTATTTATCAATATGTAACAAAATGAAATACCCATTAGTAGATATGAATAGTAGTAGTTCAAGAAATTCCAATTATTTCTAATCTATTATGTTTATTAATCAACCAAACGTGTTACAGAATAAGTGTACCGGATTCAAAAACATTTGTGAATTTAGTGAGACTGGAACCTTTAAACTAAAAAAGGTAAATTCTGGTAGACCACGAGTGGCAAGAAGAAAATATTTTAAATCCAGTTTTTGCGGATCTTACGGTAAATGTAAGAAATGTGGCAAGGCCAAGTAACACAAGTGTTTCTAGTGTACATCGTGTCTTAAAAGAACAATTATTGCTCTCGGTTCACTACAGGCAAGTACAAGAATTATTGCCTGAAGATCCTTTTTTGAAAATTATTGCGAATTATTACAAGAAAGAATGAGACGGAACCCTGATTTTTTACGAAATATTCTTTCTACGGATGACTCAACTTTTACTAGACAAGGTGCGTTTAATAGTCATAACAGCCACTTCTGGGCAGAGGAAAATCCAAAGGTTAAACGTGTAACGCATTATCAACATAATTTTAAGTTGAATGTATGGGCTGCTTCAATAGGCAACCGCCTCGTTGCATGCTATACTTTTGATGGAAATTTAAATGGTGATGTTTACTATGAACATCACCATGTGATGTTCACATAATGAGATAAAATTGGTTGCTCTTACCCAATGAGGATTTTCTGACGACCAGTAATGGGAATTCTGGCGATTAACGATTCCATTGTTTGAAAAATTACTTTCATCAGACCACACGGTACTACCTAGAAAATTAGGGTCTTGCGCATAATGTTCCATAAGAACTCCGGTGATAAAATTAAGTCTGCGATCTTGATCTCCTGCATGCAGTCCATGTACCAAATGAATTTTAAATGGTTTGTATTTATTCGATTTTAATATTTTATGGACAGAACCAACTGATACGGCACACTCTTCAGAAATAGATCTCACAGACACATTAGGATTATAAGCTACACATGCTAATACACCGACGGTGTGTGCTTCATCTGTTGCTGTCTTTGTGCGATTCTCGCACTTACGGTGAGGAAAATGACCGGTTCCCCTCAAAATATTTGCTACACGAACAAATGTATTTTTTCCGGGATGGCGTCGATCGGGAAACCTGGCAGGATACAATACTTGTGCAGCCCTTGCATTTTTTCTACATTCACCACAAATTATTACCATATCAAAATATTCTTCGTTAGAAAACGTAAACATAATTATGGAATTTGAAGATGCACAGACGGTTTTCAAAACTGAAACTGTAAACTGACAGAAATTTGACAGACACTTCATTACGCGTTTGTTTTCATGGCATGATAAATGTTTCACATGATTCTTAATCAACGACTGTGATAAGTTGGTCCCCCTTACAATTTAGTGTACAGCGTATCGAATTATTTCGGCGTTATCTGCATTATTTTTGTGGAAGAACAATCTTTTATCTTTCATTTGGTATAAAATTTGCTATTTTGTCTGTATCACTCAAATGTAATGAGCACTTCCTGAAATTACGTTTTTGTGCTAAAATTCCAAGGATTATTTTTTTTTCAGAAACTACAAAACTACGGTAGGAGTCTTAATAAAAGTCATCACAAATATGTCATAGAATCCAAAAATGAAATAAAAAATAGGGCATTGCATTTAAAAAATTGAAGTGAGATAGCACCACCTGGTGGTGATGGGCGTTGATTCAAATCTTTGTGCCAACAAATGTGCGCCCTTGGAAGATATTTACAAAAATATTTTCATAATTTAAAAATCTTCATATATATATATATATATATATATATATATATATATATATATATATATATATATATATATATATATATATATATATATGTATGTATGTATAGACACACAGTGACCTGTTTAAAGTTGGATACAAATGAAAAACATTTTTACTGTTCATGTGTCAGAAAAGTTTATTCTTGATAAAAGTGTGTGCTTAATCGCAAACCCAAAATGGACTTGCAAAAACTTGAATATCTCGTTTCTTATATGAGGGAGATTCGAAAATCTGAATGTAAAGTACCCTTATTTTTCAAAATACACAAAAATGTCATTTTAAAAAGTTGTTTATAATTGAAAATATATGTCAAATATGGAATTTCAGCGAGCTTCTCTACAAAATGTCTACGACGTATTTCCTTTGTTTTTTACTACCATCCGTGTATTTTTCGGGAAACAAAATATTTCGGAGGTAAGTTATTTTCTAATCGAACAACATTACATTTGCGGGGTTACTGATCTCGATTCTTATACGAGGGAGGTTCGAAAATGTGAATGCGGCTCAAGAGTAAAGTACCTTTATTTTTCAAAATATACAAAAATGTCATTTGAAAAAGTTGTTTAAAATTGAAAAGATATGTCAAATACGAATTTCAGCCAGCTTCTCTGACTAAAAAATATTTACGTTTTTCCTTTTTTTTTCTGCCACCTCTGTATTTTACGGGAAACAAAATATTTCGGAAGTAAGTTATTATCTGATGGAACAACAATGCGCTAAAAAGCATAAGTTTTAGTTACCCCATACGTAACAAATTAGGAAAATACCTCAATTTTCGTATCCAATGTGTAAACTACATATTCCTTCAAGATTATACCTAATAAATATGAGGGGATTAAATCCTTGTCCTCAAATGAATCGAAATTGATTTCTTTGTTTACAACCACAACTATGTCTCACAAGTACTCATTATTCCTTATTTCGCTTTGACATTGTGAAAAGTAGGCTTTGGAAAAAAATTGATAATAGTCAACAATAATATTTTTACATTTCCGATATCGCTGTTAGTCTAATTTTCACTGGTGCCTGAAAACTAATTATTCACTGTAATGGCTGTACGTCTAAGTGTCCAAGAAAAAGTTGAGATTGTTTTAGTGTATGATGATAATTATCATACTTCTCCCGAGACTGCAGATATTTTTAGTGCAAGACACATAGGTAAAAATATTAGTCATGCAACAGTTGCAAAAATAATAAAAAAATTTAACGACAAAGGATCTGTTGAAAATAAATATAAAACAGAGAACAGAAGAAATGTAACTGGTAGTGATGACAGTGTTATGAATGCTCTATCTACTGTGGATAATCCGAGGACATCATTATCACAGCGGTAAGAAATTACCGATGTTTCTGAGCGATCAATTAGAAGAATTATGTGATTAAATAAATTCAAGCCATACAAACCCAAATTTATTCATACCCTTCAGGAAAGAGACACAAACGCAAGGTTAGAATTTTCTTTTTGGTTCCAAGGAGAAATAGAAAATGATGAATATTTTTCGAGGAAAATTCTTTATTCTGACGAATTCAGTTTTACATCAAATGGTATCGTAGATACTATTTCCTAGATGGTGGACAGATGAAAACCCTAACTTCAAGGTCGAATGCCGGGATCAGTATTCGTTTGAAGTCAGCATTTGATGTGGAATTTTAAATGATGAAATTGTGGGATCAGTATTTTTTAGAGAAAATTTAAATTCTGCGAGATATTTAAATATTCTTCAGACACATTTATCAAATAATTTGGATAATCTTCCTCTGAGAACCAGAATCAACATGTTTTCCAACAAGATGGCGCATCTATTCATTCAACGGTAGTGGTAAAGTCATGGCTGGACCTAAAATTTCCTAGTCGATGGATAGGACGATATTCCAATAATCCATGGCCTGCAAGGTCGTCCGATATCATCCAATGGACTTTTTCTTATGGGAATATTTAAAGGAGAAAGTTTATAAACAGAGATCTTTCAGAGATCTTCAACATTTGTAAAATACAATTAGAAATGGTATTCGAACAGTAGCCCCGCAAATGTAATGTTGTTCCATTAGAAAATACTTTGTTTCCAGAAAAATACAGGGATGGTAGAAAGAAAAACAAAGGAAAAACGTCGTAGACATTTTTTAGAGAAGCTCGCTGAAATTGCATATTTGACATATATTTTCAATTATAAACAACTTTTTAAAATGACATTTTTGTGTATTTTGAAAAATAAGGGCACTTTACTTCACACTTTCGAATCTCCCTTGTATAAGAAACGAGATATTCAAATTTTTGCAAGTCTATTTTAGGTTTGCAATCCAGCACACACTTTCATCAACAGTAAAATTTTCTGAAAAATGAACAATAGAAATTTTTTCCATTTGTATCCAACACAGACACACACGCACGCACGCACGCACGTACGCATGCACGCACGTACGCACGCAAGCACTCACGTACCCCCACACACACACACATACGCATACACACGCACACTCGCACGCACACAGGCACACGCACACGCACACGCACACACACGCACAAGCACACGCACGCTTACACGCACACGTACACGCACACGCACAGGCACACGCACACGCACACGCTCACGCATACGCTCACGCACGCGCACACGCACACGCACAAGAACACGCACAAGAACACGCACACGCACATGCACACCACACACACACACACGCACACACACAAACACACACACACATATATATATATATATATATATATATATATATATATATATATATATATATATATATATATATAGATATATAAATGGTCATTGTTGAGCCCGTAGCATATATAAGCCGTACTCTCTTGAGCCCGATATACCCATGTGTATATCATCAAAATATGATTGTATAGGCATCAAAACGTGTAAATCCGAAAATTAGGTCGGGAATCATAATGTCCGTTTACACCTCCACTATATACAGAATAGTTCTGAGGAGGCCGCTTCAGAGGTCGCTTTTATATACAAATTCTCGATCTTCACGAACCGTACATTGTGTGGCCCAGCATGTGGCAACGTTGGGATCAGCATTTAATAGAAAAACATGTGCAAAGTATTCTTTTTGCATATCTTTAAAATATTGGAAATCTTTACGTGCCGTACGGGTATATTTTTAATATGGTGCTTCTCGCATCACAAATTATTAAGTTACTGTAATCAAAATAGTATATTATACACCTAGGTTGAGATGTGAGCCATTATTAACCGAGCAATTTTAAACCGAGGTGTATATAGATTTTTTTTTACTTGAGGATAAAACTGTTAAAATTGTAATTTGATTGAATTAGTACTTGAATATTATTATGTTATTTTCTATCCACTTTCAAAATATCAGGCAGACTGGGCATTATTTGTCAAACTATCAAAGACAAACTCAAACTGACAAAATGACAAATTACATAATTCATTATTAACCCATAACGGTTACTTATAACTAATAATGTTAATTCTGTTAATACCGGAAATGCCGGAATACACATGATTTGTCATAACTGCACAATTAACCATAACTTTCATTATGTTTAGTTAATTGTGCAGTTAATTAGCAATTTCTATCTTGTCAAATTTTCCAGTTTGTTTTTTCTCTTAGAGTTATGAGTTTTGTTTCATTCATTAAAAATAAATAAAATCATTATTTAGTAGGCGTTTTTTTTATTTTCATTATTTATCTAGGGAGAAAAATATTACTTCTCATTGAAGGTATGGGGTAAATAATGCCGATTTCTCAGGTTAGCAATAAAAAAATTTATTTACTTTGACTATCAAAAAATGCAAGTTACTCAAAAAAATCAAATGGAAACTCCTATTTTTTATTACTCAGATCGATTTAACGTCAAAAACAAAACGTAAGTTTATTTAAAACTTTATTTGCCTAAACGTAACAGTTTCATACTTATTATCAAAAAAGTCCCAATTTTAAAATTTGTGATAAAAATGAGCTACATACTTAAATCTAGTATTCCTTGTTCGTGGTCGTCATGGAAACCAAATAATTGAGAATTGAAATAAAGAAAAATATTTGAAAAAGTTACTGCAAAAATTATAAAAATTGATAATTTTGTGATTCAAAAGTCATTTTTGCCAAATAGAAATTTTCTGACATTTTTTTCAAATTCGATATACGACATAAGTGTAAAAAATTAATACTTTAATATCTTGTAAGGTTTACAGAAAGCGAACACATACTGATAGATTTCTTCATAAATTATCCAACCAGAATCTACGTCAGAAAATTTGTATAATTAAATCTTTAGTAGATCGAGCAACACGAATTTGTGATGCTAAATTTTTAAAACATGAATATAAATATTTTACAAAATCCTTACAAGGTAATAGATATTCACTTACTGATAGGACTGAGAAAATCTTAATTAAATAACTATTTCTAACCTACAAGAAAAATTAAAGAACATTTAAGGTCACCTAAAGATATTTCAAATCCATTGTCATCTTTCGGAGTGTATATTGTTCATGTGGAAAAGTATACATTGGAACCACAAAACGTAGTTTTGATACAAGACATAAAGAACATATGAGATTTTGTAGATTAAGGCAACCAGAGAAGTCTGCGGTAGCTGATCATCCCTTAAATAATTTAAATCATGATATCCAATTTGACAATATGGAAATATTTCCAATACAAACACATTATTATGTTCGTTTAGAACGTGAAGCTATTGAAAAATATACAAGAAGAAAGTCTCCGTTTAAATAAGCTTTGCCGTCGTATAATTAAAAAAAAAGGGTATGATGATACGTCTTGACTTGAATTTTAATTTTAGCTTTTAGTGTCTCATCAAATTTTGTTAAATTTGTTTCTTGGTGGACATTTTTCATTATTAGTCTTCAACTGTTGGGGAGTGTTATGATTTGCCATCTTAAAGACAGTTTAACAACACTTAATCTTTTAATTCTCTAGTTACTCTTTACTAAAATTGTATTTATAGCTGGCTTTATACGTTTTCCAAACTGTTATTTTAATAGCAGGTTTGTGTTTATGTTTTAATTTTTCTAATTTCACAAAATTGTTTTGAACGTCTTTAACAATTTTATTAGAAAATACTACTACTGACGAAGATAACTGTAGGTGTTATCGAAATATTTAGGTAGATTGTATATAGAAACACACCAAATAAACAATCCAAATAAGATAAGTATTTTAATATGTATAATAATGGTAAAAGTTTACATTTTCATATTCCGATATTTTCTGTTTGAAATTTTTCTTACAGTATATTAGCTTGTCAATACATAACAAAAGTGTAATCCGCCGATATATAATTAAAAATAAGGAAAAAGAGAAAATAATAAGTGCATATCTATATAAAACAGTCAGAAAATATATACAACGCTGCCGGGATTCAGAACGTACGGATAACATAAAATCGGGCCACAAAACATTTTGTATATTAGCGCGGGGGGTCGGGCTCAGTAAGGACCTGTTGCTGTACCGGGCTCAGTAAGATACCGTTTATAACTATATATATATATATATATATATATATATATATATATGGATATGGATATGGATATGGCTATGGCTACACTTTACAAAGTGGCGTCTGAATATGGACGCCGGATTACAATCGTTAAACATTTTCTTACTATGAGTGTTAGAGGAGCACTGTTGGGAGCAGACCATTCGAAATGAACCCTAAAATGCTCATTCTGATCATGTGTCCCATTCCATATTCCTACGTTGGAATTTTTGAAAAACTTGTGGACGCCAAAGTCGTGTAATAGTCAAACTTGTATACAAAGTTAGTTCAACACTTCGCCATCACAGCGCTATTTCTAAATATATTTTTATTGTATTTATCCTGTACATTTACAATCATTCAAATGTCTCTAATGGCAACACTGTAAAACCAATTTCTAATATTCGTTCTTCTGCCGTCATTCTCCAACTGATGTTACTTAACATCACTATGAACTCACATCTGCTTTATTTTCTAAATCATTTTGAAATCAGATATTTATATATATATATATATATATATATATATATATATATATATATATATACCACCACGCTTGGTGGTGAACTGTAAAACTGGTTACCCATGGTTCCCAATGAGCGGAAGACGAAAGAGTTTAAGGGTTCATTGGTACATATATAAATATATAAATGCAAAAAAATAAAAATACATATAGGTACGTTTCGTATTGTCGATTACATAATTTGGAATTCTCGGGTGTGAGTTTGTAGGGTGGGGAATATAGGAGTGTGTACCAGTGAGTAAATATGGCTTCCGTCGGTCGATGGGTGACGTGTTTTACAGTTTTATCATAGGTAGTTAAACTATGACGATTGTCCAGTATTTACTCGAACGGCACCAGTTGGCAGAATTCAACGCAAAATTTATTTATTATTAACAGTTGAGATGATACTATTACCCTTATTTCAAAAGGGTCAAATTTTAAATCGCATTTCGGGTTCGCTTCTCTAAGTTTAAGGTTAGACAATAATATACCCCGTTCTGCTCTAACGTGCTTGAAATGTATAGATACAGTTAACGAATATTAAACGGTGATTTACAGATACGTATAAAACATATTTTACTTTATTATTCGCGAAGCACACAAGAAAAATAATACTATTTTCTTGAAAAGTCGATATCGAATTTTCGACGATGTTACACGTTTTAAGCGTTTTAAAAATGATCCAGACATTTGTGCGTGTACGAATATAAAAAATCCGCCTAAAAATTATTTGAGTAAGTTTGTACACCAAATTCATAGTTTTAATCGACACTTCCTAGATTTAATTTCTTAGCAGTTCCTTCATCTTCCTTCCATCCATTCTTCAATTACCTTTTCTAGTACACAGTTAAAGAGCAATGGGGCTGCACATTTCCCTGTTTTTATCTCGAAGGATTCTGAGGTCTCTCCCATAAATTTTACTTTTGACTTGGTGCTAGAGTTTTTTTTACGATTGCAATTAATCTGTCATCGACTCCGAATTCCTCAAAAGTATTGAATAGTGCCTCTCCATCTATAGAATTGTAGGCATTTTTGAAGTCCACAAATGTCACATGTATGTCCTTGGTTGATTTTCAGGTATAATATCTGTTCAGCACAGGATCTTCCATTCCTGAATCCTCCTTGGCAGTTACTTAATTTTGGGTCGATTTGGGCCTTTAATATGTTTTGTAACGCTTTGGATATGATTTTATATGTTACTGATAGGAATGAAATTATTCTATAATTGTTTGCATCTTTCTTTCTTTTTTGTGTATTGGATTTCCTCCGTTTGCCAGATATTTTGTATTAGTTTATGTAGGTTCTTGACTGTCCTGGTATCTACGTTTTTCCACATTTCTGCTATTATATCTTGGCCGTCTTTCCTTTTTCATTTTTGATACATAAATTTGGTAGTCGGTATCCTTGATGGTTTTGTTGAAAGGTTTATAGAATGTTCACATGTTGTTTTTTTGCCTTATTATTATTGCTTTTTTAAAATTACTTTAACATAGAGAAAATTTCGGATAAATCTTTGATCACGACATTGTAATGAAAAAGTAAGTGACGAAAGTAGTTGGGTTTGACGTTTTCCTAATTTTTCAAACTTTCTAGAAAACAGGAAGCTTTCTCTCCACAAAATAACTCAAATATGAAATATAAATAAATAATTTATACGTTTCAATAGTTAGCTTTCGTCTGTTAGAGGGTGTCATTTTCAAGGCGGTTTAATACAATTTAATTGCATTTACTAGCTAATCTCTAGGAAAATAAAGTTTAGTTTTCATAGTTGGTTTTTCATTGCGTTTTTGACACTTTCATTAAAATTTTTAACTTTTCCACGTAAGAGCAAGTTATTGTAATAGGTCGAATTTGACTTGAGACTATTTTGAGGTCTCCCAAGTCCTAAAAAGTGGTTTTAGAAAAGTGTAAAGAATGTATGTATGGTAGATGCGTGTGTGCGTGCGTGTGTAATAAATTTTTCGGGCGCAATATGTAACAAAAAAGCTAAATATTCGATTCCATTCAAATTTCATATACGCATTTATGACCTAAATGTTTAGAACCCAGTGATCCTTTGTGCGGGTGGATATGCAGGACAAGGGAGAAGAGCTGTAAACGTAATTTTATTTTCGTCGTGATAACTCAAAAAATCAAAATTGTATTCAAACTTAACGTGAGTTTTTATTACCAATAACTCAAGAACTTTAAAAAATGTATTGAAATTTGGCATAAGTATTTAGGACACAATTGTCTAGATTTCTATTTTTGGTGATGGTGGTCGGGTTACTGTAATTGTATTCAAGTTTAACATAAGTGTATAACACCTTGGTTGTAAAGCTACGAGACAATGAGCAAGAGGAGTTAGTATATTTTATTTTGTCAGCAATATTACAAAAAAATCTTTTAGACTTGAACGTGTAGACCACTTATCGAAAAGTACAAATTTTCCATAGAAAGGTTAGTTTTATAAGTTAATCTATACCAAAGTTACACTGTTGGGATACCAAATCATGTAAGATATACCAGGTTAAAATATTATTTATCTTATTTACATTTGAATATGTCTTATCAATTTTTTGCACAATCACATCGCTAAATATAAATTGTAACATTTATTATGTGTGACATGCTTCTAATTTTACTTATCTATATATATATATATATATATATATATATATATATATATATATATATATATATATATATATATATATATATTTTAACAGTTAAAAGTCTAAAACTAATTAACAGTAGGAAATTCAGACCTTTTGACTTTTCTAAACATTTTTGCTTCTGGCAAACATCTAAATAAAAGGAAATTGCATTTTTAGCTTTTTTTCCTTTAATATTGGTATGTGAAATAAATTTGACAACGAAACGAATAATTCGCCATATTTATGCATCGTGGGCCCGTAAGCTAGTATTTGATATGGTGAATTGTGTTAGTGGGTTATTTCGTATTTAAAATTGAATAGAAATGTAAAATAATAAATTTAATGTGATAATTTAGTAGCCTAACATATACGTGCATTGGGTATGTAGATACAAATGATGCAATTAACTACTTTATTAAATAATACTAAACTTAAGAGGGTGTTGTAGATAAAGAAAAACAATTTGGATCTTTTCACAGCTAACGTCCATAAAAACATTTTGCTTATGAGAGCATCTTATTTATTCATTCATATTAGGTACGCATTTACTTATTCTTGTGTTATTGTTGTGACATAAACAGACCGTTACGATCTTGTCATTATGTTATTACCATTTCAAACAGACTTTATCTTGATCGTAATTTTCAGGTAATAAATTGTATTATTTTAAAGGTGTCAGGTTATGTATTAACATGGTATTAATTTTGATTTTAAAAGGCAATTTGATGTAGTTTTACACACATTAGTATGCTTTTGGGTTAAAATCTGATTAAAACGTTAATTACTCTTCGTTTTTCCTATTAAGTTAATTATTCTTATTTGAACATTAGGTTGTTTTAATTGATTGAGAGACGCATTAAAAAGATACATATTTTATTTTAAAAACAAAAAGTATTTTTATGTACGCATACATTAGTTAAATTATAGTTCATTTAATATTGTTAAGTATTCATAGGAAAAACTATGCTTAATAGTATATTAAGAAACTATTATGTGTTTACACGGCACACGTCCAACTTTCTAATGGACGAGTGCGATAAAACGTCTTATGAAATGAGTTCCTTATATTATATTTTCTATTTTGGTTGTTCATGTGGAAAAAACAGTAAATTCAATTTGTCAACTTGCATGTCAAGTTTCATAATTTTGAATATAGTTATGTTAGCAACAATGGTATTAGCTTGGGTTCGATTCTAATGTAGATTATTAAATCTTTTATTTTCTATTAAAGCTTTACAACTAAAAATATGTTACATCAATAAAGATTGAAATAAGTTGTAGTCCACCATAGTTAGAGTATAATAATACTACTTTGTACAATTTCAATAATTTACTCACAAGTTAAGTCAACACATACAGGGTAATTTACGTAGACCATGCATTAGAGGTTTTCCAACTTACAGTTGGATTATATACTTGAAATTAGTATGCTGTCATAATCGATTATGACCCTTCTACCTAAAATATGTTTATTGCTCAAGCAATACCGGGTGTTCTAAAAGTCGGTACCACCTTCTTTAATTTGTATGAATCACTACATTTTTCACATAATTCGATTCCTCTTCTAATTCCCAGCTTAGACAACTTAAGTTATCCTAACTTATCTAATATAGTTTCTAACACAGACACAGACACAGATACAAACGCAGACGAAGAAGCAGACTCAGACGCAGACGCAGACGCAGACGCAGACGCAGACGCAGACGCAGACGCAGACGCAGGCGCAGGGGCAGGCGCAGGCGCAGACGCATACGCAGACGCAGACGCAGGCGCAGGCGCAGACGCAGACGCAGACGCAGACGCAGACGCAGACGCAGACGCAGACGCAGACGCAGACGCAGACGCAGACGCAGACGCAGACGCAGACGCAGACGCAGACGCAGACGAAGATGCAGACGCAGACGCAGACGCGGAGGCAGACACAGACACAGACAGAGACACAGACACAGAGACAGACACAGACACATACACAGACACAGACGCAGACACACACATAGACACAGACACAGACACAGGCACAGACACAGACCCAGACACAGACACAGACACAGACACAGACACAGACACAGACACAGACACAGACACAGACACAGACACAGACACAGACACAGACACAGACACAGACACAGACACAGACACAGACACAGACACAGACACAGACACAGACACATAGACGGACAGGGACACGGACACAGACACAGACACAGACACAGACACAGACACGACACAGACAGACACAGACACAGACACAGACACAGACACAAACACAGACACAGACACAGACACTGACACAGACATAGTCACAGACACAGACACAGACACGGACACAGACACAGACACAGACACAGACACAGACACAGACAGACACAGACACAGACACAGACACAGACACAGACACAGACACAGATACAGACACAGACACAGACACAGACACAGACACAGACACACACACAGACACAGACACAGACACAGACACAGACACAGACACAGACACAGACACAGACACATAGACGGACACGGACACGGACACAGACACAGACACAGACACAGACACAGACACAGACACGACACGACACAGACACAGACACAGACACAGACACAGACACAGACACAAACACAGACACAGACACTGACACAGATATAGTCACAGACACAGACACAGACACGGACACAGACACAGACACAGACACAGACACAGACACAGACACAGACACAGACACAGACAGACACAGACACAGACACAGACACAGACACAGATACAGACACAGACACTCACAAAGCCGCAGACCTAGACGCAGACGCTGACGCAGACACAGACGCAGACGCAGACGCCGACGCGGACGCGGACGCGGACACGGACACGGACTCGGTCACGGACACGGACACGGACACGGACACGGACACGGACACGGACACGGACACGGACACGGACACGGACGCGGACACGGACACAGGCACAGACAGACTCATAAACATTCACAGACACAGACAGACGTTAACACAGGCGCGGACACAGACACAGAGATGTCGTTCTAATAGTAAGGTGTCATGTGTTAGTACTTTTATGAACATGGAATTAATACCACGTCAAAACTGATTAACAAATCATCTGGGGTTTATTTGCCAAACAATTCAATAGGATGTTCTGAATTGTTTATAAAGAAATTGCTCGAACAAATGAAAGGTTAAGGTAGAGTGTTTAGGTATTTATATAATGCGCAGGTTGTTGAACTTATGGATCCTACAATTGGTCTAAAGTTTGTGTACTTTTGGCAATCCATCAGTTTTTCGTATTGCAGAATTTTGAGGTTTCTTTTTTAATTATTTCAGCTGGTAAGTTTGATTCCTTTAACAGTTCCGTAGTTAATAATTTGTACCTTTATGATGGTATAGTGTAAGCAGTGTCGTTTATTAAACCATTAGCTTTGTTTATGTAGTAATTATTATCCTTTAAAATAGTTACTCGTCCTATATCTGCTGGGAAAATATGATGTCGTTGTTGTTACGTAATTATTTTAAGGCTTGATAATCAGCATAAGTTAAGTTCTTCGTTGGAGGTTGTGCTCTACGTAGTAGTCGTATAGTTTCATATCTGATTTCAACATTGGAGATGATTTTTTCAACAAGAAAGGAGCCACAGCAAAATCCAACCCTTTAGACAAAATAGAGCGAGCAATATTTGATAAATTACAATCACTAGGATTAACTACAAGATTCTCAGATGTACGGTTTGTAAGATATACGTGTAATGTTGAGTTGTTTATTATTAAGATAATCAAATTTACTTATCTACCTTGTTTTTGTTTGATTTTCATATATTTATAATCCTCTATATAACAAATTGTCAAGAAGACTTCAGTCAACACTTGCTGTTCTAATAGAAGAAAATACAATTGGTAAATTTTCTTACCAGTTTGTCAAGATCTCTTCTTGTAGCTTGTATGACTTCTTTTAGAAGACATTAATTCGCTTTACTAAAAACCCTCTTTGCTTCAGTAGTTTGGTACTGATGTTTGGTATTAGTTAAATTGGATATTAAGTTGTTAGACCTACATCCTTTTAAGAAGGTTAGGTGACCATTTCGGTTGATCTTCTTTCTTTTCACTTCTTTCAAAACAGCCTCCCCATACAGGCGTTTGATATAAGAGTTGAAACTTTCACCAATCGACATATTAAATAAAACTATTTGGGAAAAATGGTGTGAATATTTATTTACTTAACTTTGGCTTAGATCTGTTGATATTTTTGATATCTGGCCTTTTGAGGAAGAAGAATTAATGGTGTTCCTAAACCATTTAAACAATCAACATGCAAACATTGTCTTCCTTTCCTTGAGAACATAACACATTTCGTATACAGATCATTATATTAATGCTTCATCACACCATCATCGAGCACAAATTTTGAAGTAAACTACAACATGAATTAAACTATCTTGAAACCGTCTTCATAAATAATGAGTAAAATTGGTAAAATACTACAAAAGCGTAATGTAAAAGTAGCTTACAAAAGCAGTATTAAAATTCGAAATCTTCTGAATTCTGATAAATGCCCAATACTATTACATACATGTTGTGTTTACGAAGTACCATGCTTTTGTGGTACAGCCTACATAGCTGTCTTAATTGCCATAGAGAAATTTAGACCATATGCCTAAGGGTCATATTTCACCGTGATCACTGATCATAATTCTTTGTTAGGCTCAACAGATTACAGAACCAGTCTGGTCGCTTAGCAAAATGGGCTATTCGACCGTAACAAGTTAACTTCAATATTATTCACCGCAAAGGTAAAGAGCATGTTGTACCTAATACCCTTTCTCGTTTTGTCCCTAAAATAGATAGTATATCTCCTAATTCCAGTTCTTCTTCCTTCGTATCTCTCCCGATGGTAGATTCCTGGTATCTTAAATTAGTCTCTTGTGTTATTTCTTTCCCTAAAAAGTTTCCCTCTTAGCTGATTAAGGACAGCCTATTACATAAAACAATAATAATAATAATAGTAATAATAATAATAATAATAATAATAATCATACCTAGGGGTTGAACAACCTACTAGGCGCGTCCCCAGGTGGCGGATAGGGGAACGACCTTGCAAATGATCGTAAGTGATGCAAGGCCAACACCGAAATATGAGCTCGTGTCGATAATCCGCCACTGTTTGCTCTACATAATACGGTGTCGCGGACCAGTGCACGTGGGGCCTTGTAACTAACAAGGACAGGGACGGCAACCCTGCGTCCCCTTAGCTGGAAGTTCACTTTTCTTATACTAGTCTTGAGTGGCTTCCCTTACTTTAAGTCTTTTCTGTCGGAGCCCCATCGCTCTAACTCTTGCTCTCTTCAGGCTCTCAGCCAAAACTGAGAGACCTCTTCCTTTTCTTTCTACTCTTCCCAGGACATGCGCTGTCAAAAGCGCATACGGGTATGGCTAGCCCGGGATGTCCTAGCTGGGGGCGGCTGAGCGCTAGCCGTGTCCTAATACCGCAACTGCGAACTGTACTTCAGAGAATCTAGCAGGGCGTGGCTAGGGAACGTCGTACAGGTAGCAGTCGGTGGTCTTTGCTTAATCGCCTGGACTACGAGGAAGGTAACCTCCATAAAAAATCCCCCAATCCCAATGTCGTTTGGCAGTTTTAGGTGCTGACGGGATTGCGCAAGGGGATGCCTAAGCGTGGCCAGGGGGAAGCCTGGTCCTTAGCGTTGAAACGCCTGTCGATGAAATAGGGGTCTCTCCATAGTATTAAGTCCCCCCCGTAGGTTAAGGGTCTACTGATTCACGGGAGCTTGGGTGGTCCCTACTCGTGGGAACGTTAATATGAATCGAAACAAACTTACACAAGAGAGTGCCAACTCTTTAAATATCGAGGTGCGGGTCTGCCTTTAAAACCTGCCGATAATAGGAGCCCATTGACGGAGGTTTTGCCCCGGTTCTTGGTTCTGAAGAGAAAGGACGGACTTAATTTTGATAAAATTAGTCCATTTTATGTTCAAAAATGTTTGTATGGACTGTACAGAGCCTTAAAGATGACGAAAAAGATAAGAGAAGGTTTTTTAATTGGAACAGCTACGAATAAACAATCGAAGAGGGTCTTGGATACAACGAAACTGGGAGACTTTGAAATAGAAGTGTTTGCACACAAAACAATGAACGTGTCTAGAGGGGTTATCTTTTGTCACGACTTATTAAATTGTTCAATAGAGAATATTTGCGACGAACTAAGAGGTCAAAAAGTAACTGAGGTAAGAAGGATAAGAGCCAGAAGAAATGGGGAACTCGTAGATACTCCAAACCATATATTAACGTTTAATACTCCAATATTGCCGAAAACTATTAAGGTTGCGTTCTATTCTTTGAGTGTTCGCTTGTATGTTCCACCACCGATGAGATGTTTTCGATGCAATAAGTTTGGGCACACGTCTTCAAGGTGTGCATTGCAAGAGGATCTTTGCATTTGTGGTAAGCCATCGCATGTTGGTGTCCCATGCGAGGAACCAATCACTTGCGTTAACTGTGGTGGGGCTCATTCTGCTCGAGCCTCAAACTGCCCGATATATAAGCAAGAAGCTGCCATCCAGGAAGTTCGGGTAAAGGAAAATATTACTTACCTGGAAGCAAAGAGGAAAGTTGTAACATCTGTCGCTACCGTGGGAGTTACTTATGCTAAGGCTGCTACGTCAAGTGCTACTCTACCATCTAAAGTCGATGTCCCAGCCCTAGCTAAAGAGCTTTTACCTCTTTTAATTGGGGCAATCACGCCCTTAATACATAAATCGCCAGAGGTCAATCAACCAACCCCATTTGTACCACCACCTATTCAATATCCAAACACCCAAACCAAAGAAAAACGGAAACGCAATACTGAGAAGCAAGGGTCCATTTCTGAGGAAGACAATATGTCTTCAGGATCAAACGCATCTCAGACAAAAGCAAAAGGGAAAGTAGGATGGCCAAAAGGCAAACTGAGGAAACCACCCTCAAATGCCTCAGGCGCTGAGAACGATCAGGATTCTTATTAAAAAAAAGAAGTTGTGATATTACATATTTATATTTACCTGTTTATTCAGTCTACATATCTGTGATACTATAATCTGTGATATTTTAGTCAATGCTTACATGTGCCGTCTTTTATATTTATATTTTATTTATTTCTATATTTATATTTATATTTGTATTTGTGTTTGTGTTTGTGTTTGTGTTTGTGTTTGCGTTTGCGTTTGCGTTTGCGTTTGCGTTTACGTTTGCGTTTGCGTTTGCGTTTGCGTTTGCGTTTGCGTTTGGGTTTGCGTTTGCGTTTGCGTTTGCGTTTGCGTTTGCGTTTGCGTTTGCGTTTGCGTTTGCGTTTGCGTTTGCGTTTGCGTTTGCGTTTGCGTTTGCGTTTGCGTTTGCGCTTGCGCTTGCGCTTGCGCTTGCTTTTGCGTTTGCGTTTGCGTTTGCGTTTGCGTTTGCGTTTGCGTTTGCGTTTGCGTTTGCGTTTGTATTTGTATTTGCATTTTTATTTCTATTTCTATTTCTATTTCTATTTCTATTTCTATTTCTATTTCTATTTCTATTTCTATTTCTATTTCTATTTCTATTTCTATTTCTATTTCTATTTCTATTTCATTTCTATTTCTATTTCTATTTCTATTTCTATTTCTATTTCTATTTCTATTTCTATTTCTATTTCTATTTCTATTTCTATTTCTATTTCTATTTCATTTACACATTTACACTTTACATTTACATTACATTTACATTTACATTTACATTTACATTTACACTACACACACACTTTACATTACATACATTTACACACACCACATTTACATTTACACACATTACATTTACATTTACATTTACATTTACATTACATTTACATTTACATTTACATTTACATTTACATTTACATTTACATTTACATTTACATTTACATTTACATTTACATTTACATTTACATTTACATTTACATTTACATTTACATTTACATTTACATTTACATTTACATTTACATTTACATTTACATTTACATTTACATTTACATTTACATTTACATTTACATTTACATTTACATTTACATTTACATTTACATTTACATTTACATTTACATTTACATTTACATTTACATTTACATTTACATTTACATTTACATTTACATTTACATTTACATTTACATTTACATTTACATGTAAATGGGTAAGCGGGAGAAGGAGAACCCATGGTCCCGGTTCCTGCTCCTGAAAAAGGTAGAGGGAGATTTTACTAAAATCAGTTCCTTTCTAATCTCGAAAGCCTTATATGGATTAATTGGAGAACTAAATAATATAAAGAAGGTAAAAGGTACCCTATTAGTGGAAACTAGGACAAGAGCACAATCTAAACGATTGCTAGAGACCAAGAGAATGGCAGATATGGACATAGAGGTTACACCTCATCCAACTTTAAACCGACATAAAGGAGTAATATTCTGCCCCGACCTATTATATTGTTCGTTAGAGGAAATAAAAGAGGAACTTTCTCACGAGTATGTCACAGAAGTGAAAAGGATTAAAGTAAAGAGGGAGGGCATAAGGGTGGAGACGCCTAATAACGTCCTTACCTTCGAAGGAGAAACTCTTCCAAAAACAATCAAAGTGGCTATGTACTCTTTAATGGTGCGCCCATACATACCACCTCCATTACGGTGCTGTACCTGTCGAAAATTTGGACATGCAGCATCTAATTGCAATAATCAAACAGTATGTATTTGTGGAAAGGTCCCGCACGAGGTTTTACCCTGCGAGGAACCAAAGAGTTGTCTCAATTGTAAAGGAACACACGCAGCAATTTGGAAAGGGTGTCCCACCTATAAGCGGGAATGCAAAGTACAAGAAATAATGGTCGTAAATAAGATATCTTATTTTCAGGCAAAGCAAATGGTGGGATCCGCCGTTACTAAAGAATCTACCTTTGCGCAGGTAGCGGCGTCTTCCAATAGTAACATTTCCCTGAAAAATGTAATTCCAGAAATTAAAAAAATTATTAAGGAAGAACTTAGTTTACTTGCCTCAACCTCACCCGAATCAATAGTTCGTAGTACGTTAGAAAGGGATACTCTTATGTCAGATATTAAAAATATTATCAGAGAGGAACTGAACATCAACAAAAAACCTCTCCAAGATCCGCCATCCT
The DNA here is from genome assembly GCA_036346205.1 of Vesta saturnalis. Lineage (NCBI taxonomy): Eukaryota > Metazoa > Arthropoda > Insecta > Coleoptera > Lampyridae > Vesta > Vesta saturnalis. Next base: position 1,029,922 of record JARFJB010002205.1, read on the forward strand.
CCAATAAACGAGAACCTATGGAGGATGAATCACGCGGAGAAAAAAGGAAAATTACCTTAGTCAGGTCGATATCTGCCGGATCAAGTATATGTTCGGTGGATGAAATTGCGGTAGAAGAAGCAAAATCCCAAAAAAAGAAACCGGGATGGCAGAAGGGCAGACCGAGAGGTCCCCGAAAACAATCAATGTGATTGTAATCTGTGATATTTTGTCTGTGATATTTTACTATTGTAAAGAAAGTGATAGCATACTGTGATATTTTAGCTAAATACTTTATGTCGTTTGTCTTATTGTTAGTTTAGTAGTCAATAGTCCGTTATGTTTTTTTTTCTTTAAATGTTATTTATTAATCATTGTTTCTCTAATTATTACTAAAATGGCTCAATTACACGATAATGAATACATCCTGCAATGGAATTGCAATGGACTACAGGCTCACTATTGCGAATTAAAAATGTTACTAGCTAAGTATAATCCAATTGTTATATGCCTTCAAGAGACACATTTAAAAAACGAAAATACATTTTTATTACGAGGGTACGAGTGTATCAACAGAAACGATACAAAACATCAAAGAGCAAGTGGTGGAGCCGCGATATACATCCGAAACGGAACGCCAACAAATACAATCTCAGTCGACACTGAACATTTCCTACAACCCTTACAATTTGTAACGCATATTTTCCCGTGTTTGACTGGAACTTGGATGAGCTACAAAGAATAACAGGCCAACTTCCATCACCGTATTTATTCTTAGGCGATTTCAACGCTCACCCTCTGGGGATCTACCCATAGAGATCCACGAGGTAAAATTATTGAACAACTACTTGAAACTGAAGGTATAGTTCTCCTAAATACAGGAGAACCAACACATATTAGCACAAGATCAAATAACTTTACAGCAATAGACCTAACCCTTGCACATCACAGCATTGCCTTAAACCTTGATTGGAAGACCCTTGATGATTATTACAGTAGCGACCACTGTCCAATTCTTATATCAACAGGATTTCGAAAACGGGAATATTCCATCCCAAGAAAGTGGAAGACAAAGGAAGGCAATTGGGAAGCTTGCAAACAATCATTTTGCCAAATACGACATGATTTAGATGATGTTGATAAGTGTGTGAAAGAATTTTCCGAAAACATAATAAATGCCGCAGAAAAAAGTATTCCGCGTACTTCCGGCAAAATTATAAATAGATGTGTTCCTTGGTCGAGTTTAAAAGAGCTCCATCGATAGAAAACCTCATCAATTACAAAAGAGCTAGAGCTAACATGCGGAAACTTATTCTAAACAATAAAAGGTCATCCTGGGAAAAATGTGTATCCCCTATAAACCCCAAGACGCCCCCATCTGAGGTATGGAGAAAGGCCAAAAATATATTGAGCAGACCTACTGCTATTATATCAGAAATAATAAAAGAAAATCGAGAAATAACAGACATACAAGAGCAAACAGAAGCCTTGGCTACGCATTACGAAAGCGTCAGCAGCTCTAAATGCTTTGACAAAGCATTCCTAAAGATAAAAAATGAAACCTAAGCACAACTAGACTTTGAAAATGAAGGTCAAATAGAGTACAACGTACAATTTTCAATGAAAGAGCTAGAGCATGCCCTAAAGCTCAAGAAAGATAAATCACCTGGACCAGATAATATAACATACACTATGTTACAGAACCTTCCTACATCCGCACGGAAAACCTTGCTCAACATTTATAACAAGATTTTTGACAAAGGGTATTTCCCCAAAAAGTGGAAAGAATCCATCATAGTTCCGATACTCAAACCTAACAAAAATATGACCAACCCAAGTAGTTATAGACCGATCTCTCTAACCAGTACTATGAGTTAGGTACTGGAAACAATGACAAACGGAAGGCTAATGTTATACCTAGAAGCAAATAAATTAATATCATCTCATCAGACTGCATTTAGAAAATTTCACTCTACAACAGATTATCTTGTATACACCGAACATTACATCATTGAAGGCTTCAGAAAAATGCAGCACTGTGTAGCCGTATAGTTTGACTTAGAGAAAGCCTATGATACTATATGGAATCGCATACATGCGTATGGAGTAAGACTGGCCACAGGGGCATATCGAACCAGCCCACATGCAGCTGTGTTTGTCGATGCAGGCATTCCTCCATTATGCATCCGCTACCAACAATTACTACTCACCTACCATTCAAAAATCGATGTCTTAAAAAACCATTTGAACCATGATCTAATAAGTAATGACTAGAGTCCGGAATTCTATATAATTACATATTTTTCCTTAGTATGTATTCGTTGGAAAACCTGCAATATTCACGAATTAGATTATTAGGCGCCTTATATTTAATTTTAATGCTACATATTTTTACATATTTCCTACAATATTACATATTTTAAGATAATTACATATTTTTACATAAAACGGACAGATTTTCCGACAAACTGAAATGAAATTATAAAAACATTACGTATAGGTAAATATTAAAAGTTGTCTTTGTTAGTAATTCTTGCATGCATTTATTTTGAGAGGTCCATTCAGGTTTCACTATTACCCTGCTAATCCTACCGGTTTGCATTGTTTGCAATTCTGGTAAAACCTAAGATTGACAGTAATCCTTGGTTAATATCACACGTTGCGCCTAGAAGACGGCTTAACGTTTAGTATAATCTTTTGTTAACTGTAATTAAAAGATAATAACTTTTAATTACTATTTTAATAACTATTAATTTTATTAACACATAAATAATTATGTATTTAATAAAATTAATATTAATAATTTTTAATTACATATTCACTTTTGAACTTATGCGTTCATTGCAAAAACTTATAATAATTTTGTTAACTGTATTTACATGTACTTCGTGTTTCACGAAAAGTAATGCCCGTTATCGGGTATTTCCTAAAACCACCGAACATCGCTCCTTACCTAAAACTAATGGCGAAATGTTTTTGGCTTTAAATTTTATTCTTGTATTTGTATTCAACGAGACTTCTTCGTTGCAACATCGGTATCGTGTTACAGTCGTTAGGTTTCACTTCAGTGAAAAGTATACCGGTATGCCTCCTATTGGAAATTCTTTTAGTGCGAAACTACGTACGTGGATTGCTATAGACGAAGCTTTTACTACCGATGGAAAAGTGGTGTTTTGTCAAGTGTGTGCCAAAAAAGTGGGTTGTACAATGAAGTCTCAACTGGAACAACACACGCGAAGTGCGCTTCACAGCAAAAACAAGCAGTTACGTTCAGCTAAAAAGCAGACTTTATTAACGCAGATGCATACAGACACTCATCGAAATTAGTTTCATAAAGATATGTATGATGCAATGATTGCAGCAAATATCCCATGGATATTGTGGTCGTCAAATCCCTGACGAATCGACGCTCCGCAAGGGATATCTTGATGTATGCTATGAGCTTTGGGGTCAATTCGAGCAGAAATAGGTTTTTCCCATATTTGGATTGCTGTGGATGAAACTACGGACGTTATGGGTCGGTATATTGCAAACTTGGTTGTGGGGAAACTGAGTCCAGAGTGTGTCACAAAACCACACGTTGTTGCCAGCAAAGTCATAGAGCCTACAAACCATGCAACAATTGCACGTTGTTAATGATGGACTGAACATTTTGTGGCCTAGAGGTACACAAGAAGAAAAAGTTCTTGTAATGTACAGCGATGCAGCAGCCTATATGTTGAAGGCTGCAACGGCGCTGAAAGTATTCTATCCGAACATCGTTCACTTCACTTGTTTGGCCCATTCCCTCCAACGGGTTGCCGAAGAGATACGAAGTCATTTTCCCCAAGTTAATCGACTTATTTCTTCCATTAAAAAAGTGTTTGTTAAGGCACCTTCACGTGTACAGCTTTACCGGGAAAGTTTACCACATGCTCCACTTCCTCCAGAACCAATAATAACGCGATGGGGTACTTGGATAGAAGCCGTTCATTTTTACAGTAAACATTTTGAAACTGTGAAGACTGTTGTTAACTTATTTTCTGCTGAGTCTGCTGTATCAGTTAGGGATGCACAATCTATTCTACAAAATTCTGAAATAGCATGTGAAGTTGCTTATATTGAGTGCAACTTTTCTTGGATCCCTGAAAGCATAAAAAAAATTGGAAACCAAGGGACTTTCATTAATAGAATCAATGGACATCATCCCTGATGAAAAAAATAAAATCAGCGCTGTTCGTGGCACTATCGGTGAACAAGTAGCAAAGAAATTTCAAGCAGTTCTGGAAAGAAACCCCGGATATTCCGATTTATTTAATGTTAGCCAGATCCTTAGTGGAGAAACGCAGAATTCTCCAGAACACATTACAGTCGGCAATATTCCTATGTTCAAGTATGCACCAATGACATCATGTGATGTCGAGAGATCGTTTTCGGTGTACAAAAACATACTTTCTGATCGCCGACGGATCTTAACTCCTGAACATATAGAGAAATATTTAGTGGTCAACTGTTTTTCTTGTCTTGATTAATGTCTGGTGACAATAGACAATTATATATTAACTTCTGAATTTATATTTTTGTATAACTTTAATAATATTATCTCTTATTAAAATTTTTGTATACGTATTTATGCTCTAAAAAAGTTAAACAATAAAAAGACTCGATGATGGTAACTTAGAACAAAGTGGTTTTTTTCTTAATAAAAAATAGCAGTAAACAGTAACAAAGCAGTTTTATTATTACCAAAAATAAATATTTTATTTAAATCCATTTACTAGTTTATTAAAGAAAAACAAAAAAAAATTACAAGTTTATTATGAAATTCCCATAAACACAAATTCTTCAAGGATACCATAAAAAATTAAATGAAACTTTGCATTGCTGTTTTGAACGAATATATTAATTTGTAACTAGGTAGTCGTACTCAAAATAATTTTTGAATTTTTTTTATAAATATCAATAATTTTTAACTTTATGTGCGGTTTTGATATTACATATTTCCTACATATTTTGAGGTTTTTTGTTACATATTTACATACATATTTTCAAAGTAATGCTACATAAAAATCCGGTCCCTAGTAATGACGTACTACAAGAATATGAAAAACGGCCAACTATAATCAGACCAGCACTGATACGAGCAGCTGAGATTATTACAAAAAACAATTTCCAAGCCGTGACCATGGAAGACAATCATCCCCAAGAAATATCAATAAAACTCAAAAAAATTAAACGGGAAATTAAAATTAACACACAAAATATGTGGCAACAAGAATGGAATGGAGTAAATACACAATTACAACAAATCAAGAGAGACGTTAAACCCTGGAGAGTAGAAAGTCACGAAATAAAACCATTAGAAGTTACACTAACGAGAGTGCGAATAGGCCACACCAATATGACTCATTCCCATATACTAGGCAGGAGAAAGCAAAGTATGTGCGACGTATGCAATACACACCAAACAGTAAAGCACATATTATCAGAACGCACAAAATACGAAGACAAAAAAACTAGGGTTAAAGGATGCAATGGAAGATATTTTCAAAGACGACATGGAGCATGTGAACATACTACTCCAATTTTTAAAAGAAATTAAAACTTTAGAAATGGCAATGTTATGCAAAAATAATAATAATAATAATAATAATAATAATAATAATAATAATAATGTTGGAATCTGTTTATTTATCAAAATACACATATTGGGGGTCCAGCCAAGTTAGGAAAACTTTTCGGCCGGTACCCAAAATAACAATAATTTGTTTCTTTTATTCAAAACGTATTTTACACAGAACATATAATACATTTTATATTATTATTAGTCCGTCGCTTTACCAAACTGAAATGCAATCATTTTATAATATTCCATTTTTTCCATGCCAATTACTACCATATTTAATAATCCATACATTCATTTTCTATCCTTCCATATTTCATGCTTTCATCATTTTCCTTCGAATTCTATAACCCTATTTCATTTTTCATTTTTCGTTTTCCTTTTTCGTTTTTGTTTTTTTTCCATACTAATTGCTTCCATTTTCACATTCCATACTTTCGTTGTCTGTATTTTCACGTTCTACACTTTTAACTTCTTCTCTATGTTAGAATTCGATTTTTTTCGTTTGCCCATTTATGTTAGTTTTTTCCGTTTTTCGTATAGATTCGAATTTTTTTTTGTTCTATACCATGTGTTGCCATTTACATATTCCATACATTTGTTGTCTATACCTTTATATTCCATATACTCATTATCCATACGTTTCTTTCGCACATTCGGATTACAAAGCCATATTTCATTTTTCTTATTCCATATGTCGTTGTCTGTACCTTCATACACCATACTTTCATTTTTCTTCTCTATATTGGAATTCAATTATTTTTTGTCCATTTTTTTATTCTATACCATGTGTTGCCATTTACATATTCCATACATTTGTTGTCGATACTTCTATATTCCATATACTCATTATCCATACTTTTCTTTCGCACATTCGGATTACATAGCCATATTTCATTTTTCGTTTTCCATTTTTCCTTGCTTTCGTATTTCTTATACGTCTTATTAATTTTTTGTTCCATAGCAGTTACTATTATTTTCTTATTCCATATGTCGTTGTCTGTACCTTCATACACCATACTTTCATTTTTATTCTGTATATTGGAATTCAATTTTTTTTTGTCTATTGTTTTCGTTTTTTTTCCATATTGACTCCAATATTCATTTTCGTATTTCGTATTCCCATTTGTGCATTCATTGTTTTCAGTTTTCATTATATGCCAGTATTCTTTCATTACCCATTATCTGTTATCCATTTACATAATTTTGTTTTAAACACGCTGATACATTCTAATTCCAGTATTTCTGAAGGCAATGAATTATATAATAGCGGTATTGCAGATTCCATCGCACGCTTTCCATATTTGTTAAAATAAAAGGCACTGCATAAGTAGTTCTTCTCGTTGAGTAGTTGTGGTCTAGTGTGATTTTGTATTCATTGTTGTCATAGTAGGTTAGTATAGTGAGGTATTTACAGAATCCGTTTGGTGTTAGCGTTTTGGTCTTTTCTAGTAATGTTTGTTTACTTAATTTGCTATTACCATGGATTAGTCTTAGTATTTTTAGCTGTAGAACTTCAAGCTTCTTCAAGTGAGTAGGATCACCACAACCACACATTTACCTCATATCTTATAATGGATTCAACCAAAGCCTTGTATACAATTTCCATTGTTTTCGAATTTGCCAGTTTATTTAATAAGTAGAAACAACCTGTTATTCATTTGATTCTTTTATGGATGTTTTCTATATGTTTGTTGTAAATAAGTCGTGAATCAATAATAAGTCCCAGGTAATTAATTTCAGTAACGTTCTAAATTGTAACACAATCACATTTACGCTCCTCCCTGATTAAACATTCGCAGTTATGCATAACAATATTTACTTCTTCTTCATGTGCAACGTTCTGAATACTATAGTTTTAGTTTTTTCCGGGTTAGTATGTAGTTTTTGACTGTGCAATCATTTGCAAACGTTATGTAACTCTTCTTGGGTTACTTTTCGACAGGTGTTTATATCCCGACATGAATGCATTAAAATAGCATCATCTGCATACATATACAATTCCGATAATTTTACGTGTTCGAATATGTTATTCATGTATATTAAAAACAGAATAGGACCCAGGTTACTCCCTTGAGGTACTCCGTGCTTAACTCTTTTTTCGTCACTAATTTCACTGTCCACTTTCACTACATATTTCCTGTCCTTCAAATATCTTATAAACCACTCCAATTCTTTGCCTTGTATTCCTATTTCTTGTATACTTTTGATTAATATGCCGTGGTTCACTGTATCAAAAGCTTTTGCCGGCTTGAAATCCGTATTGGCGTTTATTAATTATTTTATTATCACGTAAGTATGCTTTTAAGTGATTAACTACGTACATTTCCAAGACTTTTTCAATTATAGGCAAAAGATAATGGGTCTGTAGGCAAAAATCTTTAGTATCGCCTTTTTTGAATATAGGTCTTATAATGGACGTTTTGAACCTTTTAGGAAAAATTCGTTGTTTCACTGAAGTATTGATGAGCTTAGATAAAGTGTGTTTAAAAATATTAGTTATTTTTGATATCTATAACTCTTATATTGTCAATTCTTGGCGATTTATTGGGATTCATGCTCTTTACAATCTTCTCAATTACAATACCATTACTTAGAGGAATGTAAAAGTTACAGTTTGTGTTCGATTTGCTGCAGATAGAAATATCATTATGTTGGCATGTTTGTAACAAGTCATCTATTTGTTTGTCAAATATTTCTGCAAATTTATTTGGAATATTAATTCTTTGTTAATAAGTTGTGTATTTCATTCCACGTGATTTTACAATTATTAGCTTTATCAATATATCTTTTTTGGAAATAGACGTTTTTGGCGTTTCTTATATTGTTATTGAGGCTATTTCTGTACTGTTTATATACGTTCCGATATTCCGTGTTGTTAGGACACGATTTCCATTTCTTGAAAAGCTTGTCTCTTTCTTTTATTTTATTGCGTAGGTCGTCAATTATCCAGAATTTGCCAATGCCTCCCTTGTTTGAATTAAATTTGCATATGAATGGATTCTTACTATAAATTCTATCAAAAGTGTTAATTATTATTATTTGTGAATATATTGACATTGTCCTTTTCTGTTCTCTCCCAATCTGTGTTGCTGATATTTGTTCTTAACCTGCGTTCATTATATTTTTTCCTGCTTACACTCGTTGTGCATCCAGCTAAACTAATACAATCAAATTTAACATTTAGGCATATAGGGTAGTGGTCTGAAATTTTTCTGTGTATGACTGCTGATTTTGCGTTTTTATAATTAGATCTTACAAATATGTGGTCAAGTAGTGATCTTTTTAGCTGATTTTCTCTAGTTCCTTCGCGTGTTGTATCATGTATGGCACTTTTCCATATAATAAATTTTCGTAATGGTAAACTCTATTATTTTCTGTATAGAGCAAGTTAATGTTTACGTCACCAATTAATTCAAGGTTACTCTGTCGACAGTTACTTGATAACAACTTCTCTAATTCATCGATAAACGCTAACTCATTCTTGTTTGGTGGCTTATATATGAACAACAGTTCAAGAGGGTAGTTACAATTATATTTAAGCTTTCAAACATAAGTATCCAAGTCCATAATTTTGTGTTGAAGGGTTGTTTTAATGTACATGGCAAGCCCTCCTCCAGTTCTTTTACAACGATGTTTCATATGACGATAATTTTGAATTTGGTATGCTTTTCATATTCTGCGCTTATATTTATCTCTGATAGTAATATAATATCAAAGCTACCATTTTCGAAAAGTACTAAAAGTTCATCGAAGTATTTTTTTAGGGATCATACGCTTAAATGAAATATATTTAAAGATTTTTTATCATTGGACGAATTCGACCTTATAAATTGCGACCATTCTGCGATGTTTGCACAATTTTTAAAATTAATAAATTCTTCTGTAGAAGCCACTTTATATACAATTAAAAAATAAAAACAAAAGTCTGGCTAAATAAAATTAAATGTAAACTCCAAAAATAAATCGCATTCATAAAACTAAATAAATATTTTATTCTAACAATAAAAGTTGCATGTTTATTAGATAACATACTTTTCCAAATCGTTTAACAATTTTATGCTTTTTGTTGATCATCCGTTTTAACTAGAATGCGACCGTTTTTAACCCAAACATACTTATAGTTTAAAGCAAACGCTTTTTTTCTTATTTCCCTACACAATATTCTTAGGTCAGCCGTTAGATGTTTATTTATATATAAGCGATTATGTACTCGTTTTTCGTCTTCAGATAAGCTTTGCCACCATGATCTGCCCGCTTTTTGCAATTTGATCTTGTAATCTTCGCTCTTAACTTTTACTATTAAAATGCTCGAGTTCTTTAACTTAACTTGATTAACGCTTTAAACTCAATGTCATGGCATCCTATTTTTTCCATGGTTTTTATGAATGTATCCTCCGGAGACATACTTTCGTTTGTATTTATGCTATGGACTTCAACAAATTTTCGTTCTTATGTTGCTCTAATTGACTAACGCGTACGGTTAACGTCTCAATTTGCGCATCCTTATGTTCTATTAATTGTCTTAAGGATTTAATTTCTTCCTTTTGTTTTTTATTTTCATTAACGATTTCCTTAATGGATGATTGTAAATCATCCATTTTGCCACCATGTGTATCCATTTTATCTGACATAAACTGTAACGTTCCCGATATTTTATCAATGACTTGCTTTAGAACTGGATTAATTTCTTTATCGAATTCTTCTATTTCACGGCATATATCAATATCAGTTTCGGAAGTTGTTGATCCGTGAGCGGTAGTCATTTTGTTATCGCGGCAATTGTTACATCTCCACGACAATTTTCCCGTTTTTGATTTACATTTTAACGTACGCTCAGATATTCAGCATGCATGGTGATAATCGGAATTACATCCGACATCTGACTTCTTCGTTGTTCATTATCTTGCTGCACTGATTGCACTTCATTTTACCAGATTGATTTAATTTAATTTAAAACACATTCACACTTCTGTGTAACTTTAATTACTTTCCTTAGGTAAATAACACTTTAATTTAAATAATTGCAAGAGCACAATAAAATAAGTCTGTTCTCCACGAGCGCCAGACTGATAATAATAGCAATATAATAATAATAATAATAATAATAATAATAATAATAATAATAATAATAATAATAATAATAATAATAATAATCCTCCCCAAAGGATACACCTTGTCGTGGTGGGGAGGCTTAGTAGCCACTATTGCCAGCAGTGGTGAAGCCAAGTATCCTAACCATCGTGTGTCTTAGTATTACTGTGGTTGTTTTGGTTCTGTCTTTTGTTCTATGTTTTGGGGACCTTACCCCGTTAACAAAGGCGAATATAAGGTGTAATGCGAACCGTGCCGATATATGAATGGCCATACGTGACTTGGTCTTGAACGGTGCCCTCCGGATACCTGCCGTCCTCCTGTTGTAACTAGGCTTGCTGTGGTATGGGTGCACTGCCATAGTTGACTTGTATTTCATCCCTTCTCGTGGGAACTGCATGTCTGTTTTTTTAAATAATTTAGAGGACCCATCCTCAGAAATGGGCGCTGTGGGCAACCAGCGGAAAAAAGATGCTGACGGAGCGAGGGAAGTATTTCCCCCGCTTAAAGGTATAGGTATCAGTGAGAAGGAGGACTCTGTGCCCCGGTTCCTGGTCCTAAAAAGGAAGGAAGGCGACTTCGCTACCGTAAGTCCCTTCCTAATAAGCAAAGCGGTATATGGTTTAGTAGGTCAAGTTAAAGAAATAAAGAAAATAAAGGGAGAGGGAGTTGAAACTGTTTCAAGCAAGCAGTCAAAGCAGCTCATTAAATGTCAACGTTTAGGAGAGTATGAAATGGAGGTTATTCCGCATGGGGCCCTGAATACATCCAGGGGTGTTGTATTTTGTAGGGATTTACTGAACTGTTCCCTTGACGAAATAAAGGATAATCTGAAAAGTCAAGGCGTGATTGATGTTAGAAGGATAAGGACAAGGCGCGATGGTCAATTTATTGACACAGCAAATCATGTGCTTACTTTCAATGTCCCGAAGTTACCCAGAACGGTCCAAGCTGCTTTCTATCCTCTCCAGGTGCGCCCTTACATCCCAAACCCAATGAGATGTTTCAATTGCCAGAGGTTTGGACATTCATCAGGTAACTGTAAACACGATAGAAGATGTGTATGTGGAAAGGACTCACACGAGGGTACCGCGTGCAAAGAGCCCATTGTTTGTCCTAATTGCGAAGGGCCGCATAAATCAATATCAAAAACTTGCCCAGTGCTCCAAAAGGAGATGAAAATCCAAGAGGTCAAGGTGTTACTTGGACGCAAGAAAGAAAGTAGATACGTTAGTAACACCAGGTAATAGCTTTGCTCGTGTAGCGTCAGTACCGCCACCCGTACTCGTTCAGTCTATTGGCCCTGAAATCAGAAATATTATAAAAGAGGAGCTGCAAGCCGTGATTAATTTAATTACCCAAAAAGAGACTTTTGAGGCATATCCTCGACCTGGTATACCGTTATCTAAACCTGTTATAAAGAGTTTCAATCCTTTTCTGAGCCAACTACATCCTCTGAGGTAGAAAATATGGACATGGAGACTAGGGGCGCCAAGCGAAAAACATCTATCGCTAGGTCTCAATCCAGAGACTCCAGTGTTACGTCTGTGGACGAGCAGAGAGTGGCCGAGGCTAAACTTGAAAAGAAGAAGAAGAAGGGCTGGCCGAAAGGCAAGCCCAGAATTCCTCCTACATCTGAGAGGGGTTCTAAGGGGGCATGTACAAGTTAAGATGCCTTTGTGATCAACTGAACTGTGATACTCATTATTATTTCTGTGATATTTCAACTGTGATATTTATAACAATTTTTACACTATTCCTGTGATATATTTGTTTGTTTGTCTAACACGTGAAATTGTCAAAATTATTTATTATGCGTATATTTTTATTTATTTTATATGTTTTGTGTTCAACATATTTTTATACACATGTATATATATTTATATGTTTTTGTATAGTCATATACTTATTTATTTATATAGACTTTAACTCCTAACTTCCATGAACAATTTTATTCAATGGAATTGTCGTGGTGTTGTACAAAAATATTGTGATCTTCGTTTATTAATACAAAAACATGACCCTATATGTGTTTGTCTCCAAGAGACCCACTTAAAAATTGGACAACCATATTCCTTGAGAGGGTTTAACATTTTTCGTAATGATGTGGTAAATGCTCAGCGTGCTTGTGGTGGAGTTGCGATATTATTAAAAAATGACATCCCATACACAAAAATCCAACTGAAAACCAATCTACAAGCTGTAGCCATCACTATTGGGATTCCAATAAAGACTACAATTTGCAGCATTTACTTGCCGGATAAAAATTGGACTACAAATGAACTAAATACACTTGTTGATCAGTTCCCTTTACCATTCTTCCTGTTAGGCGATTTCAACGTTCACAATCTATTATGGGGTTGCGACTTTACCGATGTAAAGGGAAGAGATATTGAAGGATGGTTGAATCGGGACGATCTGCTGTTGCTCAATAGTGGGTCTCCCACATATTTTAACATGCGTGCAAACAACTTTACCGCACTCGACCTGAGAATCTGCTCTAGTGGACTAGCGCCCTCTATCGATTGGCAAACTGAAAGTGACCTGCATAACAGCGATCACTTCCCTATTATTATAAGATCGAATATTATGCAACAGATTCAGTATACATCAGAAAGATGGATATCGACGAACGCAAATTGGCGTCTTTTTCAGGAGAACCTTAAAATTCCAGATTCTTCAGATGTAGACTCTATCACTAGTGCTATCTACGATGCGGCGGTTTCGAGCATACCTCGCTCGGCTGTTCGTCCCCTCAAGAGATACGTGCCATGGTGGAATCAAGAGGTAAGAAATGCAATTAAAGAAAAGAAGGCAGCGTTCCGAAAATATCAAAAGCATATGGGTACGGAAAACCTGATCACTTTTAAACGTGCACGTGCTTACTGTAGACGAGTTATCCTCGAAAATCAAAGAAGAAGCTGGAATGAGTACACCTCTTCCATTACATCTGAGACAACTTCGAGTGACGTTTGGAGGCGGGTCAAAGCCATCTCTGGCAAGAGCTCTTTTCAGAACATCACTTACCTTAAAGACGAGACTGGCACTGTTGTTGAAAACAGTCAAGAAATTGCGAATATAATAGCCGACCACTTTGAACGTATTAGCAGAATGAGCAATTATGAGCCAACGTTTGTCGAAAGTATAAGTGACAGGGAGATTCATTTGAATTTCGAGTGCCTTCAGCAGCTTGATTATAACTTACCTTTCAACATGATGGAACTGAAAGTGGCAATTAAGCAGACCAAGGTAACGTGCCCTGGACTAGATGCAATAAAAAATGATATGCTGAAGAACCTACCAGATAACTTCTTAACTTGTCTTCTTTCGATGTACAATGACCTCTGGGTAAATAGTATCTATCCTGTACAATGGAAAAAGCTATCATCGTTCCCATCCTAAAACCAGGTAAAGATCCCTGTCTCCCTGGTAGTTACAGACCAATCAGTCTTACCTCCTGTTTGGGAAAACTTTTAGAAAGGATGGTGAACAATCGACTGATGTGGTGGCTTGAGAAAACAACCTCATAGTGGAGGAGCAGGCAGGATTCCGTCGATATAGATCAACAACCGACCATCTTGCTTACTTGGACTATCAAATTCAAGAAGCTTTCAAGAAAAGACAGCATCTTGTCGCAATATTTTTGACCTGCAAGGTGCGTACGACATGACCTGGAGGTACGGAATACTGGAAAGAATGCATAAATACGGTCTACGTGGTAACTTACCCAAGTTTGTGATATCCTTTTTATCAAATCGTTTATTCCATGTTCGTGTTGGTAATGTCCTCTCATCGTCCAGATTTTTAGAAAATGGAGTACCCCAAGGTTCAACTCTGAGTTGCACTCTGTTTGCTTTGGCAATTAATGAAATTGCCAAACAGGTGAAGCCTGCTGTCGAAAGTCTACTATATGTCGACGATCTTACCTTATTTTGTCGTGGTAAAACCGTTGGTGAAATCCGGTGCAAATTGCAGTCCTCAATCAACTTAGTACACAAGCAAGCGCAGTCTGTGGGTTTTGTTTTTTCATCTGAAAAAACAAAATGTGTACATTTTGTAGACTGCGTAAGCCTCACTACGATCCAGTACTCTATCTAAATGATGTGCCAATACGATGTCTTGATTCAGTACGGTTCCTGGGCCTGACTTTCGACCGCAAGTTAACTTGGAAGAATCATATCTTGGAGCTCAGGCAGATGTGTATAAAAACTCTGAATATACTTAAAGTACTGGCACATACAAAATGGGGTGCTGAGCCTAAAACGATGTTAAATTTGTACAGGTCTCTAATTCTATCCCGCATTGATTATGGCTGCATCGCCTACGGCTCAGCTTGTAAAAGTACTCTTCTTCTACTTAATCCCATACACAACATAGGCATACGGTATTGTTTGGGTGCATTTCCAACAAGCCCTGCTGAAAGTCTGCATTGTGAGTCAGGCATCTGCTCATTAGAAAATAGGCGGACACTTTTACTCACTAGATACATGGCCAAAGTAATGAGCAACAAAGGCCATCCTCATAACCAACTTACTTTGGAGAAACCGCATCGGAGCGATCCGCGTTCGGAAGATTTAGAAACTTTTTGATCTCCGAACAACTTCTATCACCTGAGATTGTGAGTATAAGCCTTTCTGAATTTCCTCCTTGGAAATTGAGTGAAGTCGACGTAGATTTTGACCTGGTTGAAAATCTAAAAAATGAAACACCTAACCATTTATGGCGACAAAAATTTTTGGAAACGATAAATAAAAAGAGCTACGACAAAATGATTTATACTGACGGATCCAAAACAAGTGATGGTGTAGGCTCTGCTTTTGTGGTAGGTGATGAAGTGAATTCCTGGTCTCTCAACAGAAATGCATCGATTTATTTTGCAGAGCAATATGCGCTGTGGCAAGCTCTTCTGTATCTCTCTTCACTACGCAGACCTACACAGCTTGTCTGATAGCATGTGACTCCGTAGCGCCCTGGAAGGTTTGTTAAACCTGTTCTCTTCTGATCCATTTGTTCAGGGAATTCAGTACCTTGTGTACAACTTAGCCACGCGTCATAGACGGGTAACTTTCTTGTGGATGCCAAGCCATGTTGGTGTCACTGGTAATGATAAGGCGGATGCGGCCGCCCGTAGCGCCGCTCGTGAATATAGCTACGATGTGCCTTTCGTGAGATCCCTAGATTTTATGCATTGCCTAAAAGACCATATTTTCATAAATGGCAGACCAAATGGCAGAATCTAAAACAAAATTTATATTATGTAAAAAAATCCACGAGAATGCAATACCTGCCTTTTAAAGCAGATCGCGAAAGTGTAACAAAAGCGCATCGCTTGCGCATTGGTCACACCTTCCTTACTCACAAGCACCTCCTGTTGGGTCAAAATGCACCAGTATGTACGGAGTGTAATATCCAGATTAGTATCAAACATGTCATTTGCGACTGCCCCATATATGATGCTCAGCGTATGTTTTTTAGACTAAGTAACGTTGTAGAGAGAAACTTGCAAAATAGTGTAGATATAAAAAACACTCTTGGTTTTCTAAGGGCGGTTAACCTTTATCACAAGATTTAAAGTTATATGTATGTGTGTGTGTCTATTTATTTAGAATCACTTGTATATTTATCAATTTATGCCATACATAGGCGAAATGACCCCGGCAGTCGACGCCTATAATTAAAAAAAAAAAAAAAATAATAATAATAATAATAATAATAATTGCCGGACCAAACTAACAACAGAACACGTAGTCCTTCACTGTATAAAATACACTAGGCTAAGAAATAAATACAACATAAATGCAGAAGTTCTCTATAGTACAAACGAGGAAGTAATTAAAAGGATACTTGAATTTTTAAGAGAATCTAATATTTTTCGCATGATATAACTAATAATACTGGGAAAAGCAGCTAATGATCTCAGCAATCGGTGCTGCACAAAAAAAAAAAAATAATAATAATAATAATAATAATAGGGGAGTAAAGTCGAACCAGCACCTCCACGTGGTACTCCCTGGGTAACGCTAACGCTGGTCGCAAAGTGTGTTCGTCCTGGTGGTTCAACGCAATCTTGAATTAAGTAGGGGTTCGGCAGGGCTCCGTTGTACCCACCGTTACTTTTGCTACACCCTGCATAGCTGGCCGGTAGCTATAAAAGGCAACCCCTTTGGAGGGTCAAATCCATGCCATGGAAAGTCTTTTAGGATCCATGTCGGGCGGTACAGGGTTTGGGTTGGACCCTGTTCGGAGCCGTCCTGATGACCGGCCCAAAGACGGAGATGTTAGTGGCAACTCCCGTCGGCTCAGTGCCACAGACCAGTGCTTGTCCACGGATTATGCAAGATGTGACAGTGGGAATTTCCCCCCACTTCCTTCAAGAAACAGAGAAAAGGAGGGTACGTCATACCCCCGGTTCCTGCTTCTAGAAAAAACTGATGGAGATTTCTCCAGTACTAGCCCGTTTCTTATCGCTAAGACATTGTTTGGATTAGTTGGACAAACGAAGCAAATTCGTAAAAGTAGAGGTTCACTTTTGATAGAAACCGTCTCTAATGCACAGTCAAAGCGCTTACTGGAAATTAAACGGTTTTCAAGCTTTGATGTATCTGTCAAACCTCATGAAACTTTAAACGTATCGAAGGGTGTTATATATTGTAGAGATTTCCTTAATTGCTCTGAACAAGAAATATTAGAAGGACTCGAAATTGAAAATGTAGCAGATGTCAAGAGAATCAAGACAAGGAAGGATGGAAAACTAGTAAACACGGCTAGTCTCATACTAACTTTTAACTCAACGACACTTCCAAAGACGATCAAGGCTGCGTTTTACGTATTAAAGGTTAGGCCGTACATACCTGCTCCAATACGGTGTTTTAAGTGCCAAAAGTATGGACACACAACAACAAACTGCACTTCAGATCAAATTTGTGTCTGTGGTAAAGCACTTCATGAAGGGCATCCTTGTGAAAGCCCTATAATGTGTCCTAATTGTCAGGGTGATCATCGTGCAAACTCCAGAATATGCCCCGTATACAAAGAAGAGGTAACCATTCAGGAAATACGAGTTACACATAGGGTTTCTTACCAAGAAGCTAAGCAAATGGCAAAAAACGT
The DNA here is from genome assembly GCA_036346205.1 of Vesta saturnalis. Lineage (NCBI taxonomy): Eukaryota > Metazoa > Arthropoda > Insecta > Coleoptera > Lampyridae > Vesta > Vesta saturnalis. Next base: position 1,047,707 of record JARFJB010002205.1, read on the forward strand.
GGTTATTGCAAGTAAATCATACGTAAATGTAGCTGCAAATCAATCAATCACCAGTGCTGAAATTAAAAAAATCGTTAATGACGAAATGAAAAGTCTTACAACGCAGCTTATGATCTCTGTAAAAGAGCTCATTGCATCAGCTACCCAAAACGCACGTCCTGATGCAACCGAAGCCAAAATTGAATCTAGCCATGATAGTACAACAAATGAAATCCGTAAAACCTCTCCGACTAACGAACCTATCCCTATGGATGAAGAATCCAGAGGGGAAAAGAGAAAACCATCGGTGGACTATTTTGCATGTAGCGAAAGTGACTCTGTAACATCAATTGATGACCCTACGCTACGCAAAGCGAAAACATCGCATAGAAAGAGAGGATGGCCTAAAGGTAAACCTAGAAGCTCATCTAGTCGACGGACGCCTAGTTCTAAGAAATAACTGTGATATATACTGTGATAACCACATTAGCATTATTTTATCTATTTTAATATAAATGTACGTGTTTTGTCTTTTTATATATTTTCATCTACTTGTTGTTATGTCTCCAATATATTTACACATAGTTTTATTTACTTTATTTATTTATACTTAACAAATAAAATGGCTGAAAAATTCTCCAGTGGAATGCACGTGGGATTAAAACAAAGTATGATGAATTGAAATTTTTGGCTGGAACCATTGAACCTATGCTGATAGCAATTCAAGAATCTAAACTAAACATCAAAGAAGATTTTAGACTAAGAAACTATACAGCACATAGAAAAGATGTTTTATTATGCCATGGAGAAAGAAGCCGAAACGGAGTGCTAAACTTGGTACGCAATGATATACATATGAAAGAAATAACTCTTAACACCACATTACAAGCACTATTGAAAAAAAAATATACGTCATAAATGTATACCTTTCCAACACAGCATGGACCGCAGCTGATTTAGAAAACCTTCTCGCACAGGTTCCTCGTCCCTGCCTCATATTAGGTGATTTTAACTGTCACAATAGAATTTGGGGGTCTTCGTATACAAGTCCACAAGGTACAATTTTAGAAACTATTTTAAATGAAAAATCGTTAATAATACTGAACAATGGACAACCAACGTATTTGAACGATTAAAGTGGTAACTTTAGTGCAATTGACCTTTCCCTAACATGCCCATCACTTCCGTTAGATCTATCATGGTCAGTTATGGAAGAACCACCATAGCGATCATTTTCCTATTTTGATGGAAGTAAACCTCAAAAAATATGTATACACTGCAGATTGGCGATTTAATACCAAAAAATCAGACTGGAAAGCATTCTCCGAAACAATACAAATGCCAAACGTAGAGGCTGATGTAGAAAAGGCTATTCAAAATATTACGCACTGCATTATTGAAGCAGCTAATAAAGCTATACCTAAAAAAGGCGGCAGAATTAAACGTATCCCAGTCCCCTGGTGGAACGCAGAGATAAGTGCACTAAATAAAAATAAAAAACGACTGCTTAACCGGTATAGAAAACACCCCACTGCTGAAAACCACATAGCATACAAAATAGCCAGGTTTAAAGAAAGGTTTGCAAAAATTAAGGCCCAGAAACTTTCCTGGCAGAACTACACGTCCACCATAACGAGTACAAGCTCACAAAGTGAGATGTGGCAAAAAGTGAGAAGTATTATAGGTACAACTCACTCACCTACACCACCGAGTCTGGTTATACGGGGGAAAGTGGAAAATGATTCTGTGACTGTAGTAAACCATCTAGCAAATTATTTCCAGTCAATATCTAATGATTGCCAATATCCAATGTGCTCAGAAGCAATAAGCTTTGATAATGACGAAAAGGAAACATACAATATTCCTTTCACTATAGTGGAAATGATGAGAGCTCTAAAACATGTAAAAGAGTCAACTCCTGGACATGACAAAATAACATACTCAATGGTCCAACATCTTCCAGCTGAAATAAAAGAAACTTTACTAGATGTATATAATCAAATATGGAAAACTGGTACGTACCCATCCACGTGGAAACTAGCAGTTGTTGTCGCCTTACCCAAAGCCGAAAAACAAAGTAAAACAGCAGAAAGCTTTCGACCAATCGCTCTCACTTGTTGTCTGTCCAAGCTCCTCGAATCTATGGTAAACTTTCGCCTAGTAGTCTTCCTAGAAAAAGAAAACAAGATTAGTAATTATCAAGCCGGATTTAGAAAAGGACACTCAACTAGTGACCAAATTTTGTTTTTGGATTATGTAATAAATGAGGCCTTTACTAACACCCAACATGCTGTAGCTGTTTTTTTGACATTCAAAAGGCATGCGACACAGTGTGGAAATTTAAAATCTTGGAGATTTTAAAACGATGGAACTTTCGAGGTAACCTTCCTAAATTTATCAACAACTTTTTGCAAGACAGGTATATTCAAGTAAAAATAGGTAATGTAAAATCCAATATACGAAACTTGCAAAATGGAATACCCCAAGGCTCTGTACTTAGCGTAACTCTTTTCGCAATAGCTATAAATAACATAGCAGACAAGATAAACTTAAGTACAAAAGCATTACTATACGTAGATGATTTATGTATCATTACGACCGGAAGAGACATAAACGATATGACAGAACGCATTCAGAGGGACATAAATGATGTTGTGGAAGAAGCAGAAATACGAGGATTTCAGTTTTCACTAACAAAAACAAAAGCGATGTATTTCTGTCGTTTAAGACACTAGCACCAAGAAAGACCGCTAAAGCTGAAAGAAAACGTAATCCCTTTTGTGGAGGAACTGACATTTTTAGGCGTTTTACTAGATCCTAAACTAACCTGGAAGCGACACGTTGATAATGTCGTGTCAAAATGCAAAATAACTCTAAACAGGATTAAAATACTTAGCAATTATACGTGGGGGGCGGATAAAGATAGTTTAAAAAAAGTTATTAATGCATTTATTAAAAACAGAATTGAGTACGGGTCAGCCATATATCGGTCGGTAGCCAAATCTCACCTTAAAAAGATATACTCAGTGTGGCACAACGCAATGCTAACTTCAACTGGAGCATACAGAACATCGCCTATAGACAATTTGAATATAGAAAATAACTCACTACCATTAGATCTACGGTTTTTACAACAGAGTTTAAAGTACGGTACTAAACTAAGTTCAAATAAAAGGCACTTTTTACATAACCTTATCACAAACCCTCCAATGCACGAAAAATACTACTGGCAACAAACACGTACCATACCAGCTATAATTCAGATACATTTAGATATGAAAGCAGAAGGCCTTATAACTATGAACTACTGGAAACCGGAGTATGATCAACCACCGTGGCAATTAGAATCACCGATAACAGATGAAGAGATAGGGATACTACAGAATCATCATATTGAGAGCTATTATCTTGGTACATGGAGCACAGATAACTTAAAGTCGGGTATAGTGATGCATGGAAATACATTCACGTCATGGAAATTTCCCGATATTTATTCCAAAGTTAGTATGAACCTGGTAACAATATTAAAAGCACTTCAAATTAGTGAACAGTCATCAAATACAAACATACGACTCGTGTGCAATTTTAAAATAGTAACTCAAACAAACAATATTTTCACTACAAGCAAAATAGGCATGTCCATCATACAAAAATGGAATGGACTAAAAAGGTCAGGCGAATTAGTAGTAATATCAGAATCACTACTACAAGAAGAAAGACTGAAATTGCAACAAGCAAGGAACGACCTAACACGGAATCCATCAAAAAAGAATCAAATTGAAATGGATCAGGTGTGCATTGAGGATATATTAAAACAAATTAGTGATATAGTCATAAAAAAATGGGGAAACACCTGGGCGTCAAGCACGTCACAATTAAAGATAATATCTCCAAATGTAAAACTTGCCCAGAACTTACCAAAACTAACACGAAAAGAACAAATAGTAATAACAAGAACCCGTATTGGTCATACACGTTTAACGCATAGTCACCTTCTACTAGGAACACGTCCAAAAAATGCACTCATTGCGACGTAATTTTAACTATAAAACATATATTAGAGGACTGTCCAAATTTACAAACATGCAGACAAAAGTATAATATTGAAAACATAAATATATTGTCCAATCCTAGCCACCATAAAAAGATAATATCATTTACCAAAGAATCTTTAATATATAAAGAAATATAAACAGAACTTACCTCTTGAATGGAATATGGAATCTAGAACCAAATTTTTGTGCCAATGACCTAAGATGTTGACGGACAAAAAAAAATAATAATAATAATGTATTTCATGCTTTGCATATACATAATAAAATTGCTTACACATGTCAGTTGACTTGGACTTATGAACTTGAAGAAAGGGATGGTACATATGCGGGCATTTGGCACGTTAAAACCTGACCATAGGGCATCTAATTTTGATTCTTATTCTTCTGACTCCGAAACTCAGTTCCTCTCCAATCCTCTTCGGACAAATATCCTCGACCACGTAACCGACATAAATTTGTTAAAAGGTCTTTCTCTTAAATCGTGTTTAGTTACATCCTTGGGTGGATTTCTCTGATTGTCTTGGAGTTGGGTTTTGTTTCGTTAAAGGGTTTTTTTAGGGTTTCTAAGCTCAAACTTTCTTTTTCCCTCCTACCTTTATTTTGTTCGTTTGTTCTTTTCTCCTACCTGTCATTCCTCTACCCCGGGTTCTCATCTTGCTGGGAGGGGGGATTTGTTTTGTTTTCATAAAAGTTTTGCATTTTGTTAACATTGCATGTTTGGTTGCTGAAGCATTCCTTTAAATAATTTTCTGAACTAATTTCACTCTTCGCAAGAAGGATATTAAAAAGGAAAATAGTTTATACCCAAGAGTGCTGAGTACTAATTGTTTTCTTCGCCTATTGCGGTTTTGAAGTGTACCATTCATACAGTTATCACGAAAAGCTCGATTTCCATCTTTAGACTATCTTGTCGGTGTTTCTGTTCTGGTTTTTGTCGTTATCGTTCCATATTTTACAACTAAAAGAAGAACATATGTACCTGTGTGTGTAACTTACATAGAAATTCCATCTTTGGTTCCTTTCGTAGAAGAATAAGTTAAGTAGTATTTCAACTCTTAGAAATCGGCAAAAGGTGAGAAGATTGTAATCATATTTTGTACAATATGTTATGTGTATAGCCTATAACCTCCTGTTCTTTCTTCTCCTTTCCTTAGTACTAAAATAAGAAGAATTATTAGAATACGGCCTGCTGTCACTAAAATATTATTTATCTCTCACCTCATCTGAAATCCCTTCCTTTTCCTTCTTTCCCTTTGTCTTTTTGTTTGCATTCTATAATTAAAATTATTAAAAACAGTGTATTACCTTATTACTAAATTACTTAGCCTTTTATTTGATTTTTAATAAACTACCGTTTTGTATTCGGCTGTCGACCATATTTTTATCTCTTAGAGTTTGTTCCGTATTAATTTATCAAACAAACCTGCACACAGCAGTTCAGTTTTAGATACTTGCCATGTTTTAAATTTTTGAATTTGATATTGGTAATTGATTAACTTTTATTTCTTTTAACTTTCTTAACTTACTTAAATTAAATTTTTGACATAGCCAAGTATTCTCAATTTAATTATCATTTTGTATATTAACTCTTCCGTTATAGAAAACCTGCGTTACTTTACGAATGCCCTTCATCAAGTTCGCATTTACTTATATTTTAAACTAATTCCTTTTCTCTCTCTTCAAATAAATTACTATTTATTACTTTCTACGTTAAACTAATAATTTAATAAGCTTGTGCTTTTTATTTTATTTTCTATAAATTTTAAATTACTGAACGTATCTACATTGATACTTATAAATTTAACTACTTGTTTAATTGTGTAGTTACCTTGTTTCGGACATTAATTTGCAATTTATTTATTTTTCTATATAAAATTGTTTATTTTGAAACATGTTTTATTTATATAGGTATTTTTTATTTGATTTAACAATTATATGTTTTTTTCTATTGGTTTCTCCTTTTCTTCGTTTACCTACTCGCCTCTTGCAGACATCGTTATCCAGGAGCTGGATAACGGTGATTTCCCCTTTGGGGAGCGGCTCCTGGCGCCCTTATCTCTACCGGAATTTACTTGACCTCGCCCAAACGTAAATAATTAAAACATAGGTGTACAGACCTCATGTTATATGTGACTGAATCGGTTCAAATACTAGAAGGCGGTAGAGTTTTTCAATCCGATAATTTAATTAATACCTAAATTATTTTTATTTTCTGTTTTACACTGTTATCGTGTTACTTCGTTTAAATTCATTTAGTTGTTATATTTGTAGGCAGCGGAGCCCGAAAATTTTATTATTGTAATAAACGTTTGTCAAATCACCATTGTCACCGCGATAGAAAAGATAATTAGTGGATATTTAATATGTTTGTAACACGTCGTAATTTGCTAATATTTTCGGAATATTTCATTTTATGTTTTATATAAGAAATGTGGGAATGTATGTAATTGATGTTTGGTTAAAGGTTGAACAGAAACAGAAAACATACATTAGAGTAGAGAAACAGGTCTTCTGCCGAAACTGGCGTGACGAATTGTTACAAATTTACATACGCGTGCTCTTGATGTAAAAATGTCACTGATTAAATAATTAATTACGCGCAAATCCAAAGGGATCTTTGTTTGGTACGTTGAAACTCGAGACCTAAATGTAGGGTTTATTACGGACGAATGCATATTTTTAAAATTAAGATGTCGTTTAATAATTAATATGATACTGTTCCAACGTAATAATTTTTTGTTTTTTTATTACTTTCAAAGGTATATTATTGGCACGCGGGCTTAATAAGCAAAAATCTGCTAAAATAAAAGAGAGTACAGGGATCCCTCTCTCCTGAATTCGGGTGAATTAGCATTGTTGTTTATTGTTTATATTTATATTTGTGTAGAGGTGGCCGTGGACGAACGTGTGTAGGATACAGCTTGGTTATAATTGTAAATAGGCAATTGCCGAGTTTACATACTCCCGGGTCCAGATGACCATTAAATACATCTAATTCTATTTTTACTATTTTTATTGTTGTACAGGTGAATGTGTAACTTGAGAAAGGGACACTGTATTTTTCTAACGCACTCAAACTTCGGTCACGACGATGTTATGGTTTATTTACAACTTACCTTTGTAAGGCTTTCCTTTAATGAGTTTGTTTTGTGCCAGTTTAAGTAGAATTGTTTGCCTGCGAACTAATCTCTCGTTATGTGTAATTTATTGTAACTGTACATATGTATTATGCTTTAGTATTCACTAAACAATTGTGTACGTGTAAATTCCTTGTATACTTTCTGTTGTCCTTGCCTTTACCTTATTATCACCTGTGCAATTTTACTGTTGTTGAATTTTATAAGTACCGTAGTTTGCCTTATTGTTTTATTTGCTTATTTACTTAAAGACCGTCATGATTGGTTTTAGAGGGCCACGTTTTTGGTATTACAATTTTTATTCGGATTTATTTAAGACACAATTGTGGGTTTGATTACATGGGTTTCTTTATTGTGTTTATGCGCAGCTAAACTGATTGTTATTTATTTTTCTTTTAATGTTATAATTTTGTACGCACTTTAATCTGATTTAATGATATTTTGTTATATATTTAACCCTTTCATTGTTAGTCGTGTTATTTGATTTATTAATCGACTTGTGCAATTACTCATTTATAAGTAAAGTGGGTTTTATTGGTGGTTCTTTCCCGAAATAGTACATTAACGGGTTGAACCATCATTGCGCAATGCTCATTAATTTTAATTTGAGTAGTTTCATTGTTTACCTGCCCCACATGATGCACATTTAACCTCATCCAGCCTATCTAATTCAAATAGCACAACGTACTTACCACTAGACGGTCAATTCTGTTGATCCTATTTCAGGTTTGCGAGTAATTAAATATCAGACTTATAAATAAATTCTGTTTTAATTATTGCCAGGAAAGTCAATGTAAGGCAAGCAATTAATTTGAGGAATAGTAGCATTATTGTCAGTAAAGTAAAGATGAATCACTTAACGATTGTTTTGTTCTTGAATTTTCATTCTTGCAAATAAGTTCAGATTACACTTTTCAAGACAGGGTACCTGGGGGATGCTACATACTTAACACCTTATTACAGAACTTAACTATGTCACTATGTTACAGTTAAAATAATATACATATGGAGAGACATGATTGGTTTAAATTTCTAATTTCTTAATGATGCAATTATATCTTGAATACTGTGTAGGAGTTTTAAAGAACTTAAGAGCTAATTTACATCAGAGTAAGTTATTCTAAGCATTGAAATAATATAATTATAAATGTATTTTTTATGTAATAGAGAACTTCTGATATCAATCATAATAATAGCAGGATTACTCAGGACCTATAAGCATAAACATGCAAACGCTCTTAAATAAGTATTCGGAACGTGTTGACAACAATCTAGGCACTTATGTAATGTGAAAATTAGTAACGGTAGCCATAAGCATAATATAATGCTACAGAAAACCATAACATTTTTTAGTAAATGTTTCACTTAAAAATGCATATTCTATTAAGCTAAATATAAATTCGGACAATGAACTACCAATTACAGTAGGTCAAGCAGTCAATAGGTAGAAAAATTTTTAATTGTGTTGTTTTTGGTACATTAATTTTAATATTTCTAAAATCTTGCCGAAACAAATTAGAGCAGTATATTCTTTTCAATTATGAATAATTTATAACTTAATAAAAACTTTTGTCACCTATAGCATAAAAATTACCGTTTTAATGAGTGTAATCTGAATTTGTTGGCGTATGTAGAAGAAAGTGCATATCCAGGCATAAAAGTTGTACAATGACATTCGTTGTCCATTTATGTTCAATATTAACTTTTTATTTTTTTCCTGATATTTTAATTTTTAGTATATTATACATTACATTACTAGGCAGATATTTAAATTTTTAGTATATTATACATTACATTACTAGGCAGATATTAGTAATTATAAGGCAACCCTAATGACCATTAGAAAAATTGTGAACATATAAAAAATAGGTGCAACTGGCCATAATGCCAACCGGATATATAACAATATGGCCATAAAAAATATTATGAATGTTATGGAAATAGTTGAAATGAAAGGTCAAAATATTCAGGCAGATATAAAAAACAAATTTATTGAACATAAAAAAACAAATGTTTATCCACAATCTGAACATAAGATTTGAATTAAAATGTTAAAATAAGGCAAATGCAAAAATCTAATTTATTATCCACAATCTGTACATAAAAAAACTTTTATGACATCGGTTTTAGCGAGTCCCATGCACTCTTCATGGCAGAACTTACAATACCAAGACTCTTTTAAAATTTTACGTTCACGTGCTCTAGATTTTGTCGATTTATTTTTGATATTCTTACTCTTACTCTTACTGACATGGCAGTGTTCATATTTTGATTCTCTTTATTGAACAAGTCTCTTGTCACAACTTGGGTTCTACCGTACAGGAAAGGTATTCTGGGCGTCTTAGCTTTGGTTGCTGCCTGATCCGGAGTTGGCAGCATATCAGTAAGCTATGTGTTTTGATTCAAGGTGGGATCTTCTCCAATTTCTTCTTCAGAATAAGAATTATTAGATCCACCTTGTACATTGAAATTGCTTTCTGAAGTACTGCTGCTGTAATCTGGGGTAGAAGCTCTGGAGACGCAAACATCGCCTGCATCATTTCTTATAGACATTATAGATACTTTCTGGATGTTCCATTAGATTTAAATATCTGATTATTTCGTCTAGTTTGGTAAAATGGTCATTCACAAAGAATTTATTCAGCTTTTGGGCTCTGGACGAGTTTAAGGTTTGAGCTTTTTAACTCGAATTTGAGACTTTATTTCTATAAAACACTTTAGCCAATAATGTCCAGCCATTTCTTTTTGTTCTCTAAAAGGGGTTGGAATGTTATTTAACTTAGTACACCGGTAAACACACGTACACACGCACGCACGCACCCACGCCGGCACGCACGCACGCACGCACGCACGCACGCACGCACGCACGCACGCACGCACGCACGCACGCACGCACGCACGCACGCACGCACGCACGCACGCACGCACGCACGCACGCACGCACGCACGCACGCACGCACGCACGCACGCACGCACGCACGCACGCACGCACGCACGCACGCACGCACGCACGCACGCACGCACGCACGCACGCACGCACGCACGCACGCACGCACGCACGCACGCACGCACGCACGCACGCACGCACGCACACACACACACACACACACACACACACACACACACACACACACACACACACACACTCACACTCACACTCACACGAAGTACAGCTGCAGTAATCAGGTAATCTACTTGGGATAGGTGAATGATTTTTTGACTTCATTCGGCTTCTCGGTCTTGAGTTAAGGTGGGTTTGGGACCCATCTCGGCTTTTCTGATCTTTTCTTTTTCTACATTGCGCCTAAGGGTCTGTCTTGGCAGCTTATAAGTTATACTAGCACTATTTACTGTCATACCCCCGTTCAAGCTTCAAGAGCTGCAAAGGGGCGACCAGTAAGTCGTTAACAGAGATAATAAAGCCAAACATATTTGTAAAAAATCCGGCACTGCAGCATCTGAATCCAAAAATGGTTAGTCATACAAATAACTTTTCGCTAAATCTAACAGTAAATAATTTTATAATAAATTAAGGTTCTTTCCAACATCGCTATCATTGACCTATTGCTCGCTCTTTCGTGGACTTACGCTTATAAAAGAAAACCATGGCCATATTGCCAACTATGGGTAGTGGGCATATTTCTTTACATGTACTAACCAGCTGTTTTATCAAATATCTCGCCCAATCATAAACTGTAACATGTTATAACCACACATTTGCACAATAGTAACGTGATATCGATTGAAGAGTCATCCATTCATCTTAAACGAAAAATACACGCAAGATGTTCGCTCTTAGGCCCTTACATACTTGACGAACTAACTGTTTACACCTATTGCGCCATTTAAGGAAGTTACCGAGTTTTAACGATGTCGCAATATTTCCTGCTTGGCCTTATTGGCTGCATTTGCCCTATTTACCATGTTCACAAGTGGTTATTTATTAATGTGACATCCACGCTAACTAGTAATTAATTAATATAATTTCAACTTGGTAAAATAGTTAATTAGGTTAGCGTTAGTGGTGATCTGTTTAAATCAATTACAATTGGTTTCATGTAAAAGTTAATTATATGAGATCAGGTCGATGAGTCATTTGAAAATGCGTTGCAGACGTTAGTTGAAGCGACGAAAAAGAGTGGGAATTTACGGAATAATTTGCGAAAAAATATTTTGAAATCAGCAAGCATAGAAAGTTTATGTAATAAAATTACAATTACTTTAAATGAAAAGATCAATGAAAATTTAAAATTAGTACAGTAAATGATGTCTTCAAAACATGCGATAGAAGGTTGTTCTGAAAAACAAAAACCATCTGCGGAAGTAGTAAGGAACAGTATAAGAGAAGAAGAATGCCAAAAATTTAAAATTATTAATAAAATTTAACTCTAAACAAAGTACAGAAGCAATGAAAACTATAAATAAAAGTAAATTGAATCCGGTAGATACGAGGGACAAGCGACAATTATTGAGAATAGAAAGATTGATACAAGTTTTTAGAATTTTTATTTTAAATATGTTCAAAGTAATTGCCATTTACAATAATGCACTTAACCATTCTCTTCTTCCATAGTTTAAAAGCGTTCAACCAGCTGTGTTTAGGGATACTATCAATAAAACACTTAACGGCGATGTCAATCTTTTCTTCTGACTGGAACCCTCTCAAATGTTTTTTGAGCTCAAAAAAGTGCCAGAAGTCACACATCGCCAAATCCTGTAAGTAAGGAGGATGTTCTATAATTTTGATTCTGTTTTCCACTAAATACTGAACAGTTGTCCCTGCTGTATGGGACAACACGTTATCATGATGTAACATGATTCCCTTCCTTGGCACTTTACTGAATACAGTAGGCAAACAATTTTCAACATACCATTTAGCGGTAACTGTTTTCTGATCTTCTAATCAAATTGCGGCCACCAAACCCGTATTTCTAAAAAATACTGCGTACATAACTTTTTTCATTGCTCGTTATTTTTTCACCATCGTAGGGGTTTCCTCATCTTGATGTATCCAGATTCGGCTTTCTTGGCGAGTGAGAACATCAAAAAACGGTATGTACGTTTCATCGCCAGTTACAATTTTAGAAATAATTTGATGGCCTCCAGCATTCAACATATCTAAAGTTTGTTGGCAAATTCTAACACGTTCTGCTTTTTGTAAATCTGTCACCTTTTTCAAATGTAAATGTTCGTGCAATATTGAATCCAGTCTTCAGATTGGACTCTACCATTGCATAGGTAATGCGGTTGTCCCCTTCCACCATATTCTTCACCGCAGCAATGTTTTCGGGGTTAGCAGCAGTTAAAGGAGGGCCAGCTCCTTTTCTTTGTACCACCGACTTGCAACCTCGTTCAAATTCTTTATACCATCTATAAACAGTAGCCAATGATGGCGCGATAACCCCAAATGCCGACTTTAAACTTTCCTCACACTCATACGCGCTCAAGCCTTTCTTGAAATCATAGTAAATCATTATCTGAAAGTTCTCTCATGATAATTCCATTTTTTCGATAACAAAAGCTTGTTCTATGGACTATTTCTCAGACACAATTCAATCGAATTGCACAAGCTAAACTGGAATTGACAGATAAAATAATGCACTATTTAATAAACAATAATTTGTTTTGCACGGGTTACTAGATTTTTCAATTATCAATAATTGCAGCTTATCCCTCGTATAAGTAAACGTTGAATTTATTTAAAAGTACAAGCAATGGAAAGTTTGTAATCGAATCTCACACTAAAGCAGAAATAGGAAAAACTATATAAATAATAATTGTAGCAATTACTTGGAAGTTTATAGACCTGAACGAATTAAGCAACGGATGGTTATACATAATGTATCGGATGAATACCATTATTGAACAAAAGGAAGAATTAAACATGAAATTAGTAAATATAACACCAAACATTGTTTTTAAAGACAAATAAATGTATAAAAATTTAGTAGTAGAAACTGATTCAGAAACATGACGAAATCTTTTAAATAAGAAATTAAAATAAGTTGGAATGTAGGTATGTTATATAAAAGATATAAGATGTTTCTATTATAGAAAGCTTAACAACGAACTCTTTTAGTTAATTGACTAAAGTGACACAGATTACACACACTCACACACAGACGCGCGCGCACACGCACACGCACGCGCACACGCACACGCACACGGAAACGCACGCGCACGCGCACACGACACGCACACGCACACGCACACGCACAGCACACGCACACGCACACGCACACGCACACGCACACGCACACGCACACGCACACGCACACGCACACGCACACACGCGCACACGCACGCACACGGACACGCACGCGCACGCTACACGTACACGTATACGCACACGCACACGCACACGCACACGCACACCCACACCCACACACATACGCACGCGCTCGCCTACGCACAATCACACGCACACGCACAAGCACACCCACACACCCACACACCCATACACCCACACACCACACACCCACACACCCACACACCCACACACCACACACACACACACACCACACACACACACACACACACACACACACACACACACACACACACACACACACACACACACACACATACACACACTTTTCTGGTTATCAAGTTTACGTCTTTGTAATCATTTTGCATAAAATGCAAAATAGAAGTATTAGTTTATTGCATATTGAAATACTGTTAAAATATTTATTATGCGATACAATACAATGGTCATTATTAATTAAATCTTTTGCATTTAAGAAAATTGTTAAATATCGTATAAGATGGGTATTTATTGTTTTGGTATATACTATTAGCCAGAGTGAATATTTAAAATCCTTTCTCCAACGTTCTAGAATTCATAATTATTCCACTATTTTATTTATTTCCGCAAGTAACATCTGATCGATTCATGCTGTTGCCAATCAGCATGTTTGGCAATCCAACAAAAACAGGTCGATTGCGTAAAAAATCGATGCATGATTTCCATTGTAAGCCATAATTCAAAATTTCATATCTAATATAACATTTGTTTTGAGGGGGTATAAGGGTTATTATTATTATTTTAAACATTTTCTCTTGTACAGATAATAAATTGTACATATGGCCTTTTCAACCTCCTCGCATATGTATGCCAGTCAAATTGTTAAACTGACACATTAGTCTATTGCCTCCTCTAAAACTCGTCGAACAATATACAGGTTATTATTATTATTAGTATTTTATAAGGCATCGACTGCGAGGTCATTAGTCTTTACGCTTCCGGAATCAAAGTTGCAGTAATAATTTGCTGTCCTTCAAGAAATTTACAATATTTTTGACGTTCTCTACGTCGTTGCTTTAGCAGATTTTTAGTTGCGCGTCTAGATTATGCTTGTGTTTTAGTACTCTATACTTCTTGCAGGCATATAGGATAGGATGTGAGACAGTTAATGTTGCTATACAGTCTGTACAATGTGGTTTAGATTTGCCTAGAAGGAGATGGTATGATGTTAAATTTGTGTGCCCAATACGCAGACGTGTTAATGCAACCTGTTCTCGTCTGTTTAATTTTTGAGAAATGCTTTTCCTGTTATCTTTTATTTTGGAGTAAAATGTCTCATTTGCTTTCCAGACTAAAACCCACTTCGTAATAACATTTTTTGTCGTAAACTGTATATCTTCTGTTCTTACTGTATCAATATCAATTGTGGTGTCTTGCGTTGCATTTTTTGCCGCAGTCCACTGATTCGTTGCCTTTAATACCGGTGTGTGCCGGGCACCAAACAAAACACGATTCTTTATTTAAGGAGATTTTTAAGTATTTTAAACATGTTAAAAGCGATTGCACAATTGGATTTTCCGAGAACGTGTCTTTCATACCTACTAGTGAACTTAGTGAATCAACACATATCATAAATTGTGTGGATTGGGAGAGGGAACAGTACCAAAGTGCTTGCAAAATTGCATCCAGTTTCGCAGTGTAAATGCTGGCGTATTTTGTGCAGCAGTGGATTTCATCTAATACATAAATAGCGCTTTCTACTCCTTGGTCAGTTATGGACCCGTTGGTATATGTGTTCACATGGGTTGGGTGATCATGTACTGTTGAGAAAGCCGCTTTGAGCTAGTCGTTGTTTGTATCTTTCTTTGATTGGGCAGTGTTATTTAGATGAACAACAGATTATTCAATTATTCACGGTGGTTGATCGTTAAAACATTGTGTAAAGGGCTCGAACAGCATTTCACCAAAGATTTTGTTAGTTTTTTCTTGAACTCGAATGCCTACGGGGCGCATAATCGTTCATCGAGATTCGTACACGTCTGCACATGGGTTATATAATAGTTTATGATATGGGTGGTTACGTAAAGCCTTTATTTTCATCCCATAGTTGATGGTATTTTTGATGAACTAATAGTGTAGGGTAATGCTTCCACTTCGCTACATATGACGTCGAGAGGACTAGTTCGAAAAGCTCCCGAGCACAAACGCAGTCCCTGACAGTGAACCCTGTTTAGTTTAGTGATCCAGGTTTTTCTGGCTCCCTAGAAAACTGCAGAACCGCAATTTATCTTGGTCAAGACAATTCCTTTATAAAACCTGAGTAATACTTTTTTATCTGCAGCGCATGATATATGACTAACGCAACGGAGAATATTCAAGGCTTTCTTGCATTTTAGTGTAAGCTCTTCAATATGGTGCTTCCAATAAAGCTTTGGTTCCAGCCCCATACCAAGAAATTTATATACTGCTCGCTATCGGACTTGAGGTGTAGATAACAAGGTCGTCTACAAACATACCTTTTCCAATAGATGGTTGGATTGCATTTAAAAGCGGGTGGATAGCAAAGTGCGTTTCCAATTCGTACTTTCTTTTAAAAAACTAGCAATAAATAGTGTTAGATTTTCCCTTAAGTCCTAGTTCATTTGGCCTCTGTAGTATCCCATACGGTTTTGTGTGGTCAAACGCCTTCTTTATGTCGAAAAAAACTGCAATTAGATGTTCCCTTTTTGCAAAGCTGTTTAGGATATCATGGTCAAGCTGTACTAAGATGTCTGTTGCGGACCTGTGTCTCCTTGAGCCCATTTGGAAGTCAGAAAGAAGGTTATGTTTTTCAAGGTACCAGACTAATCGTGTATTTATCAGGCAGCAGGTGAGAGATATTGGCCTATAACCCTCTGGTTCAGAGTATGTTTTAGAATGGGGACAATAATAGATTTTTTCCAAAAAGTTGGATAAAAACCAGATGTCCAAATATTGTTGTATAGGACCTAAATTTTTGTTTGTTCTTCATGGGTTAATTGTTTAATAAATTCATACGGTATTGAATCTGGTCCAGGTGAGGAATTTTTAGTTTTTAATAATGCCTTCTGAAATTCTACTATAGTAAACGGCAGGTTATATGGTTCTTTTTAGTTACTAGTGAAGATTATTGGTGTTTCTAGGACATCCTCATTTAAAAGTACCGTTTCATTGCTTTATACAAAAGCATCTGCGAGACTTTCCGCAATGTTACCAGGTTCGTCTGTAGTTGTTCCATTTATTACTAAACTATGTGGGGCGTAACATCCGGCCCTCCGCTGATACATTTTATGTTTTGCCATATTTCCTGGTTTGGAGTAGTTGATTTTACGTTGGAAACATACTCTTCTCACGATTTACGCTTACTACTTCTAATAATCTGTCTAGCTTTGGATCTCGAACGTTTCAAGTTGGTTGATTTCGAGTGTGCAATTTCTTTTAATTTATTAAATGCTTTTTTTCTTTTCATCAATCACCATTTTGATGTTTTGATTCCACCATGGAACTCTACGTTTCCGTGAATCAATGGAAGACTTCGGAATACTACTTTCTGCAGCGTAAGTAATCTTGGTAATGTCGTTTAATTAGACCTTCACACTTGAGCAGATATTGAATGGTTCCAGATTTCGGCACGGGGATACCTTTTTTTGCAAATTTAATTTTTATTGGAAAATGGTCCGAAATCATTTCGTCTTGTAACACGTACAATTGGATAAGTCAACGACTGAAAGCGAATTAGACCTAGCATTGAAAAAGGTAGCTTCGCCTGTATTTTATAGTACTAAATTTTGATGATCTATAAAATCTTCTATTATGCGACCTCGAGTATCATTTCTTTTGCAACTCCATGTTTTAATATGTGAGTTAAAATCCCCTATGAGCAAAAAGGGATGTGGTAGTTGCTGGACTAAGTCTAGTAAATCGGTAAAGCTCCAAGAAAAATCAGATAAGTATAAACTGCATATATTTAGTTTAAAAGGACTAATGGCTGTTGTTAGTAGATCTGTTGATCGGGAGAAAAATATGTGTGTACTGCTCTTTAATGATTATGGTAGTACCGCCATGTGCTCTCTCACCGGGATCAGTATCTTTTCGATATATTTTGTACCCTTTAAGCTCGAACTGGTCGTTTGGCTTAAATCTTGTCTCTTGTAGACAAATACAAAAAGGGTTTTCTTTATATACTAATAATTTTAGTTCGGCCAAGTGGTTCTTACACCCGTCAATATTTAGTTGAATTATGTTGTCCATAAAAGAGATAAAATTAAATAAATAAATAACATGCATAGATATAAAGACAAACCACAAAGTATAAAAATATTACAGATTAGTTTCTAACGTAATAAGCGTAATAAGCTAATACTAAATTAAAGGAAAAGGAGATTCGGGCTGTAGGTACAGTAATATTTCAACGCATGAACAAGTGCCCCATAATGAAAGATGAAGAAATGGGATAGAAAGGCAGAGGTACATTCGATGCCAAATTTTGGGAACAACTTGGAAGGACAACAGCTGCGTTCGCATTCTAACAAATTTTTCGTCCGTCGAACCAATAAAAGAAGTAAAGAGATGGAATCGAGCAGAGAAGAAGTAAATAGTAAGTATATGGGTGGAGTCGACAAGCTCGACTGGAATGTAAACAAGTACCGAATAAAAATTCTAGTAAAGAAATGGTACTTTCGTTTGCTCACCAACCCCATTGATGTTACAATAGTAAATGCCCACGTATTCTACTATCTAGCCAATCCAGCAAACAAGATCACACTATTAGCCTACAGAAGAGCAGTAACAAAGGCTTATTTGCAAATAACATCGGATCCTCAAAACTCGGGTCGGCCATCGCTGAAACTAGCAGCTACTAAAAGGGGCCCACAAGATGTTTTCATCTACTGAGCACCTTTTGGCCCGGACTAATGAGGGGAAACAGCACAAATGTGGCATTTGCAAAAAAAATGCCAGGAAAGAGTACATAAAATGCAATGTAGGGCTACACATGGACTGCTTCGCAACATGGCACAGAAAGTAGGAAGGAAGTCTACATTGGCCGTAATCCCCATTTGGGGATCTTTCACCCCATTTTTTCCCTATTCGTTTTTTTTTTATGTTTTCAATTTTAATTTTGATTTTTATTAATACATACATGTATTTTCCGCAAAAACGTTTTTTTTAATCTGCACAGTAATGGGTTAAAGTGCATTATCTACGTGCTTCATATGCTGCAACTGATACCAGAAATATTCATGCTCTTCCTCAGGGGGTGAAGAACCCACCTCGCAATTCATGTGATGGCTTGATTTTTTAATCTAGGTATCTAGCGCACTAAGAACTGTATCAACTATCATGTGACGTCGTATCGCCCTAGAAACAGCTTTCCAATACATCATATGCAGAATGGCATTCAACCCGTATATTTCCTGAAAACTTCAGATACTCCTGAACCATCCATAAGAGTGCCGAGTGCGCCTAAAGGATTCATGAGAGTGTGAAATTTTCTGAGTATTAGAACAATTTCTTCCAAGTCTCTTTGTTCATTAGTGACCTAAGAAGCCTTCCAAAACAAAGGTTGATCTAATATAATGATACATGGGACTGATCATGTGCTCAGAAATCGCAGAGTCGACAGTATACAAGTCATGTCACTGGCAGGCATATCTATGATAGGAAGAAACTCAAACTGTTTGGGTGCTTTCTTCTGTAAGGTCACTTGGAGATGGATACACGAACATGCTACGGACTTCAATTCTGATTAATTTTGTTACGGCTTCTATTAAATAAATCTTCCGCGGCTCGATATCACATTCTTTCAATTTCTTATGAAAGCTTCTAGGAATTTCGTTGGCTGCCCCCCTTAGAGTTACTACATCTGCATTCCTGCTCCCCGAAATCATAACTCCGTAAGGCACTAAAAGTTTTCTCGTTATGTGTCTACGTTCATAGGCACTGATTTGATTCCCTTCAAGGTATTCGTCCATTTTCGAAATCAGGTCTGCAATCAGGATTTGTTCCTCATCATTTTCTTCCAAGTAAGAACATGTTTGGAGTAATGCTTCATGTTGTTCTTCATTGCATGGTCGTCCTTTCTGCAAAGAGTTGCTGTACGAAGAATGTTCTCGAGGAACGTTTTCCACTACGGAAGATAACGATGCAGGTGTTCTGGTATACACAATTGGCAGCATGAAGGTCCTCAGTATAATACTCCAAACGGTCTCTTACTTTAAAGGACCATTCACCACAGCTGTTATAGCAGCACTTTTTAATGGTTTCTACAAACTCTGATGTTCTTACTTTCACATGCTCGGATTTAGGTTTATGTTTAGATGAAAAGTCCACATAGGTATCACAAAGCATGCAATGAGTGGCACAGCGAACTGGACTGTCGCTTGAAAAAAAAATTTGGTTCTGAATAAGAGGTTCCTGAGAAGCGCATGTGGTAAAACGAGAAGAAATAAGATAAAGAATGAGTGTATAATGACGGAGTGTGTCGAGGAAAAAACGTTGATGGATACATATAAGTAGTAAATTACGTTGATTTGGTCACATTGAGAGAATGAACAACGCAAGATTAACGAAGCTAATATATGTGGGTGAGTTTAGAGGTAAGGCTGGGCCTGGTAGGTCACGTAGCTGAATGTAGTACAATGTATGATAAAAGAAAGAAAGATAAGGAGTTCTAAAAATAAAAGCTAGGAAGATATGCAGAGATAGGAAAGAATGGAGAAAGATTGTGAATGAAAAATAAATAAGAGGCAGGGATTGTTTTGACTACTCCGCAAGGGAATTCCGTTAAGGTTATGTTAGATTATATTATGTTATGAGCTCAAGGTCTATTGTAAAGTACTTGTCTGGATGAAGTTTGTTAGTGCTTTTCAAAACCACGTCGCCTCCGTTATTTTCCTATCCTAGTACATAATTCTTATTAAAACTTATTTCCTGTTTAATTCCACCACCGTTTTATCATTGTTAATAAATCCTATCAGTTATCCACTCCTTTCCCACTCTATCCAATTTACCTACAAATATCAGACACCTAGCATCCAAAACACACTCGACACCTGACTTGACACTCGATCACTTATTACTATCGTTACTTTATTTATTACACCTGCAATTCCAAAACAACCAGCATCAGGACATGTATTTCCAGACCTATTACAAAATCTCTGACAAATTAGTATAACCTGAGCTTCAGCATCATATATCCCTTATACCTAACTTGTATTATCCACCTAGTCACCCTCCTTTCTTTAGATACACACACTTTTGTGTACACTTTTGTGGTAGTTAAAACTCCGAGAAGGGTGCATAAAAGTGTAAGTGTAAGAAGTACTTAGTTTGTGGGAGGTTATGCCCTGAAAAACTAAATATTTCGAAGCCCAAAACCATCCCTTTGTCGCTATAAGATCTCTTCACAAAATAGTAAAGCATGATGAATTGTACTATCGTATTAGTGGTGAAACGCCCTGAGACGGGTACTGAATGGTTGGCAAAGGACGTGGTTAATTAGAAGGAGGTTAAGCCCTGAATAATTAGTTACTTCTACTACAGATACACCTTCCCTAGCAATATTAACCCTCTAACCGTTGCCGGTATTTTCGACTCCAAATACGATATTACGGTTCCCCAAATACCAATCAGAATTTCCAGCTAATACAGTTTGCATTTACCCAGTTACGAGTCCTCCGGATAATCGCCCTGTTTATTAATTTCATTATACAAAACCACCGTACTTATACCCGGGCCACAAATAATACCCGTCCACATATACACGTTCATCCTGTATACATAATTCACTCCTGTTTCATACATTCAAATACACACAACGGAATTTAAGATTTCCAATCATTCACTTAACACGAGTACTTAATATACAACTGTTGTTTCCTATCACATATTAACTTTTATACGTAACAACCAATACAAATTCAATACTTCCCTGTGAGTATTTCCGTTATAATCCTAAATTCAAATTACACACACTTAATTACAGTTATATCACCTGTTCATTATAATTAATGTTTCGCTTAATGAAGATTACACGTATATATAAAACATGTGTTTAATTTCATATTTCACAGTATCGTACATAAAGGGAGATCCTAATTGGCAAGGTAGCGGCGCCCCATAACGTTTTCACACCGAGGCCACCAGAATCAATTTTAGTTTCAATATTTAATTAAGTTTATTTGTTTTATTTCCGTTTAGAATGTTCCCTATTTTATATTATTGTGACATAATAAACTTGTCATAACTCGAATAAGTTTTATTTCCCCGGGTAGTGATAATCTTGAATCTCGACCCGAGAATCAAGGCAAGAGCAACAAAGAATAATAATAAATTTGCTGAAGGGCAATATAAAAAGTAGCACCAACCAAGTGAGGTGTGTACAAAGTCACACTTTATTAAATGGAACATCCTGTGTACTATTTTACATTTAAATAGCGGTTCAAAAGATAATTTGAAAAATATAGGACGAGAGGAGTCTGTGATTTTTGTTTTTGACTTATGAGCGCTCATCTGTCAAACAGTGTCCAAGTTCAAAGAGCCCCAGAAATTTATTCTGTTGGACTTAGAAACTTACATGATTCCAAAAAAATTGTAATTTAGTCTTCGATCAATTGATGTTCTCCAATGTTTCCAACAGCTTTACGATGATATAGCATATCATTTCATAATTTAGGCACAAGTAAATTATTTTGGTTAAATCTAGAAATTGGGATGCTTAAAAAATAGCATTTCCATAGCAACAAGAAAGCTTGTATTTGCAAAAGTAGAACTCTTGTCAAAACTAGATAACTAATCTTGCTTAGTTCGCTCAAATAATGTATAACTAATGGACTTTAGAGCAAAAAAATATATATGGTCAAATTTTTTACAAAAAATCTGCTGTATGGCGTGCCGTCGTTTCCACGAATAGTTTCCCGATAGCACGATTCCAACCAGAAAAACAATTTGGAGGCGATATCATTCCTTCAAAAAGGTTTTTCAGTAGAGAAACGAATAAGAAGACATGTTCTCAATTAAACGTATTACTCTACTTTAACGAAAATCCAACAACTTCAGCTTGGAACACGCCTCTTCACCTATACATTCCGAGATCTAGTTTAATGACTTGTTTCAAGATTCAACCAAATCAAAAACTAGAACCAAATGATCTGCATGGTCGGATGATTTTCTGTTCATTATTCATGGTTCGGCTCTTTAGAGATCGTACTTTTCAAAATATATTGTAGACGCATGAGTCGATATTTACAACTGCCTCAGGTATTTTCAGTCGAGAGAATACCTGTTTTTGCAGTGATGAAAATAAACATAGATTACGAGAAACCAATAGGCAAGGGAGAAGATCCGTTTGCTAGGTATGGTATATGCAAAAGCTCCATAACTATATTTTTGAAGGCAATAAGAACTCCGAAAGATACATACAGTTACTGCAAAATGGTATAATATAAATCATTGATAGTGAAATTCTCCTTGCCTACAGGCCAAATTTGATTTGGCAACAAGCTGGTGCGCCCTATTATAGAGGGGTTGGTGTAGGAAATTTTTTGAGCAGAGAATTCGCAAAGTGGATTGATAAAAACCGTAATATTTCTTGGTATGCAGGAAGTCCTGACTTAACCCCAATGGATTTATTTTTCTGGGGTAGTGTCAAAGACATGATGTATGACAGTTAACCCACCAGTACTGAGGAATTCAGAAGCAAAATTAGAGAGGTTATGCAATTTTTGAGGCAAACCAATTATATCTCAAATGCTATTGATAGCATGGAACTGCATTATACCACCTGCATCGCTGAGATGGAAGGATAGAGAGAACAATTATTATAAGTTGAGTTATTATAAGTTGAATAAAGTTGATATTTTCGTAAAAAATATATACAAATTATCCAATTTACTTCACAAAACATTTTGGAAATTTAGAATCATATTCATGTAATGTCTATAATAATGGAGATATTTTTGTCGTTGTCATAGCAACGCTTTATGTATAAGAATCACACTGTATTTTTGTCAACATAAATTGATTTCCAGCTTATTAACTGTTAATAATATGCTATATAATCGCAACGCCCTTGAAATGCTCTATTCGAAGGTGTAAACTACAATTCCCAAATGTTGCCAACACTGATTTTTTATTGATTACTTCTAAAATTTGAGAACATCAATTGATAGACGCCAAAATGACAATTTTTTTTTGGCGCCACCTAAAGGATTCTACGTCCAATAGAACCCATTTTACAGACCTTTGAACAGATAAACGCTTATAAGTCAGAAACAAAAAATCGCAGACCTCTTTTGCCTTATATCTTTGAAATTGTCTTTTGAAGCGCTATTTAAGTATGCAATAGGATATCTGGTGTTTCATTTAACAACATGTAACGTTTTGTCACCACTATGTATATAAATTTTTTTCAGATCAATTTTTTACAAAAAGTTAAAGTTCTGATGATATAATGAAAGTGGTGTAAATGGTAAACGTATAAAATATAAAGTGTTCTCTGAAAACACAAATCGTTAAACTAACTGGAGATACTAACCATTCACCACAAATAATGCCTTTGATTCAGTCGGTAGATTAATATAGGGCCAGTCTTTTGATTTGCTTGATTACCACAATTTTCTGCTAGCTTACTTCCACTGAACATCAATATAAAAAAATTGCAATGTAACACTAATAATAATGATCTCGGACGCCAAGTTGTTTTTTTATAATGCTCGGAATAACTAAACTAAAAAATTTTATCAAAATGTAAAAAATAAAAAAATATACAGACTATGTTTATTAAATATTTAAAGTGATAGGGTTAAACAAAATATATCTTAAAAACTAATTATAAAAACCTTAAATTACTAAATAATCATTAAACATTAAGTACCTGTAAAATTTTTGTACACAAATTTTTTAATACCCTCTGGTATATAAATGATGAGGTAATGTCATCCACAATATTGCGCAATATCTTGTAATAATGCTTTACGTTGTAAGCCACACCCAAAACTGGAATTAGCCTTATAAATTTTCTTCTTGAAATTGAATAATCCAATATTTATTGCATTTCTTGAAATTTTCAATGCAAATTATCATAAAATGAAAGCGTCACGATGACGTAATGCGCGAATAAAATAATCACAAAAATAATTTGAAGTGGGAGTATAAACCTTTAAGAAATATATACCCTTAAGAAGACATGCACTTAAGTTACACCAAAATAAAAATTAAGCTGCCTACCTCATAGCTATAAGGTAATAATTAATTAAAATTTTTCTTATATTTACAACTGAATGAACGAAAGACCTTAAATTATCGTATATTTTAATACAACTCAAAAAGGGTTGTTACAATGAGTTGAACAACTTTCATTTGAAAAAAATTGTTGCACATATTTTTGCACTAAGGGAATAGGTCATAATAACGGGCCGCTCGGTACATGCAGTGATCATGTCGCTAAAATTCGGGCAAAGCAAAAAGCGTTGCAAGTCACCAATACGATAAAATGTCAACAGTGTTGTCATATGGATTATGTTATTTTAGGTTATGGTTCTTTAGAGTTCCTTTAGGCTAAACGTAATTGCTTTCTGAGTTTATTTGTGTAATTATGGGATTAATCCATTTACACATGTCAAAGTTACAGAATAAAATGTAAAATAGTGACTCCTAAATAAATTTTAGCTTACTTAAAATTGTGCTCACAAAATGCATCCAAGGCATAAAAAGCTTGAGCAGTTAAAAGTTTCTTAATTGTTTGTTTAATCTGAAATTATCGTTATCTGAATGACAAATACAGTTACAACAAAGGGACTAAACGTATCAGTGGAAAGTATTCGTGTGCGTTTCTGACATGTTAAGCCCTTAATTTTCAAAGAGGTTTGCAGAGACTGCCGGTGGTCATGATCGATTTTGGTTGTTACGTGACCACCGGTGATCACACTACTTGATTTGGTCCGAGAATGACCATCAGTGCGTACATGGCGCTAACATGTTAAATATGTAAAAATAAATTCCAATTTATAAAAAAAAGTATATTTAACATTTCCGACTTATAATAACTACAAATAGGTATCATTTTAACACACTGTACAACTAATTAAAACAAATTGCACTGAAACAAGTAGGACACAGTTCACAGTAAATTTCTTAAATTACTATTAGAATGACCAGCCGATGAAAAGAAATAATTCACACGATGTTCAATTACTTAATCATTAATACCTTCATAATCGCTATTTGATTCATTTTGATTTATACGAATTATTATAGGTGCAATATCACCATGATCGAACCTTATTTCACGATCCCACCATTGCTGAACAAGACCTTCAGTCTGTTGGATCGAGTAGTCTCACACTTCTAGTGTCACTTGCGCTAATGTTTCTTGCCACATATTTAAGCAATTTTCAACTGATATTCCATCTCTACCTCTGTGTTTGTTATATGATTTTGTGATTTAAATCGGGCTAAACACGCAATGATATGGAGAAAGTCGAAGTACTCTTTGACCATACTTTTCCGCCAGCTGATCCGTAACAAATAGATTTGGTGGTTTGTTTCTACAATTATACATACAGTGATTTAATAATATTATAATACTTTATACGTACTCGGCAACTACTTGTAATAAATCGGTTTTTAAAAAGTGCACGTCAAATGGAATTTTTTGTTCCGTCAACCAATCTTGAATAGCACCTTTTGTCCACGAACTGTTCGGTATTTTGGTAATTACAGTGCTATAATATGATGCGTTGTCCATTACAATAATGGATGGTTGACTTAAATCCTGTAACAACTGGTGATCAAACCAGTGTAAAAATGTCCTTCCTTCATTTCCCCGTGATCATCGGAATTTGGTGTTTTTGAATTAAATATCAATTTCGCACTAGGTATAAAGCCATTTTTATTACCAGCATGAAGAACTATATATCTAATGACAAAAATTATAATAAAATATACCATGAACATAATTTGAACCAACCTTTTGCCATCTACTTTTGTACTTTTAACTGTTTTCAAATTGTCATCTTGTCAAGAACGGCAAACATTTTGGAATATCCAGATTTCGTCTAGAAAAACAAATTCGTATAATCCTTTGTGTTTCAAACGATTGTACAATTTGAGGAAAGGTATTCGTTTTAAAACAATATCGAGTAGTTGCATTAAACCTCTTCCAGGATCATTTTTTTTTTCATTGAAAACCTATGTTTCGTAATACAGTATGTAAAGACCTTCGACATCCTTCAAAAAGTTGATCGTTTTTTAACTTCTCCTATAAAATTTGTGCGGTAATATGTTCGCCTACAAAACAAAAATTCATGGGCTACAATATCAATAAATTGATATCCACTTACGATTCTCATACATTCTGTAAATCAAATTTCGAATCGCATCCTGAAGTTTTCAACATTGGTGATGGGTTTCGGGTGGATACGAGGTCTAGCGACTGGTTGAACTACTTCATGCTTTTTAAAAGACTGCGATATTCTACTAACAGTAGCAATATGGATGCTTAAAGTTACAGCTACCCTCTACAACAAGTCTACGATTAGATTAACTACACACATGATAAAACAATACATTGCCTCTCTTAAAGAAGCCAATGGAATGAAGGGGCCCCCTGCATCCCGTTCTTTTTCAAAGAAATCTATTAACGAACCAACCAGTTCCCTTCCACGAATACCTAAATGCTTGGGACACATATTAGGCGAGGTCACACAGCGGAAAATAACACAAATTTGTTCTGAAAAGAACAGTTTCACAAAAACGAAATAGAATAAAATACGAAATGGAACTAACAAACAATAATAAAACAATAAATGACAGATGTCTTGGTTGCAACATTGTAATTTTATTTATGATGCTGCCAACTTGTAGAATTATTTTACCCTAGAATATTACTTGTAATGACAATCCTAAATGTTAGTATTACGTTGGTACTGCTGTACGTCATATGTCACGTGCAACGCTTTTAGGATTGCCAGGACTTATATCTGTATGAAGTAAACACCTTGAAAGGCATAGTAGATCGTGTTAGTACCGACACACCAGCTAAGAGCGTTTTATTAGAAACTAGCTAAGCTTTCATACGTTTAATTTTCCATTAAAGGGATTTTTAATGGCATCAAAAATTATTTCATTACAAATATTAACTGTGAATTATTTTCATACCTAAAATAATGTATTACATTTGAGATTGCGATCAAGGATTTTTGCTACATTATCTATAAGTTCAATTATTTGTGCGAAGGTAAACAATGACCACCTTGTTAATCAATACTAATTTATTATCTATCTTGGTAGTGCTTGCCTGCCTCTATTCTGTGGTTCTACATTTATTTATGAATTGAAAATTTCCACGCACCAGTTTACAGACACTACTTGCTTGTGTTTTATGTTCTAATAAACCTTGTTTGCTAGTTTTTTTCGTCTAAGAATAAATAATACACGATTCTTATAACAATGTCACAAATCGTTTGTTATATTATTCATATGTATGTGTATATGTTAGGCAACCTATCATACCAACGTGTACAACAAAACTTGCTTTTCTTAATTAGAGCACAACTTCATCGATTGAATACTAA
Source organism: Vesta saturnalis (assembly GCA_036346205.1). NCBI lineage: Eukaryota > Metazoa > Arthropoda > Insecta > Coleoptera > Lampyridae > Vesta > Vesta saturnalis. The sequence goes on from JARFJB010002205.1 coordinate 1,075,719, forward strand.
AAGCAAGAGTATATAATATATTATATACTCTTTGCTAAAAGAATGCTTCTACTTAAATATTTGCTAATAAACGTACATTGCTTATTTTAAAGCATTTGAAGTGAATAGAGACCTGTTACAGCAATAAACAAAAAGATAAAACGTTCAAAGTAAACTACTTGTTACGGTTAACCGAAAAATGTTTTAGATATTTTAACATAAGATGGCAGCTGTAGGAGGATTCTATAGTAAATTGTAACAATTCAGTATTAGAACCTACATTTTATTATTCAAGAAAACGATTAAGAGAATATCTACTTTCGTAGTCCTAACTAGATGTCACTATTGACCCCTTTCCTTATATGGCAATGCGTTGCTGCTATTGAATTGAGTTAGGGTCGTCAAATCGGGTTTTATGCGTTAAAACTTTGGGGGCTTCTTTTGCAAGAATTAAACACATCATTATAAATAAATGTAAACTTGCTTATTGGACTATAACGTTGAATGAAAACTCTATGACTGTAAGTTTTAGGTAAAATGAGCTCATAATTTATTTTACAGAAGTGTTGAATATATTTAATAGAGTTACAGAACAATCTGGTCATTATTAACCTATATAAGATTTTATTTTCATTGCCTAGTAGCATATACAAGACTCGTAAATATTAACCAAACCTTAAATATTTAATGGTAAAATATTAAATCAACAGTTAAAAACTTATTAATACTTCATTTTTTTGCTTCGTTTAGGTATAGCATTGATTTAATCAATGGTTTTAGTTACCTAACGTTAGCGGCCAAATCCGAACAATAACTGGGTTAATGCAATTTTACTCGTACATGTAGATGATCAGTAAATTACTAATTTTCATTTTCAATATAGGTTTTTTACATCTTACAGCAGTATTTAACGAAAGAGGCCTTGTTCGGTGTTAGTATGATTTAAAAACAACACTGTTTTTAATTCAATTTCGTCCCCCGGCTTAAGATAAGATTTTGTTGCATTAAGTTGCTACAAATTAAGCGAGCAAGACCGATATAAAATTTTATATCTTCGGGTACTTCATCAGAAAATCAAATTATATCTCAATTATGATAGTAAATAGGGTCATATCCAATTTTATTCCTATCACGTTTTTCTACAAAAATAAAAGATAATTGTTTCTCTACTGCATATATTGACTACTATACACGCCAGGCGTGTTACCGCTACGTCATCACATATAATCATATGGTGCAATATGAACAACATAAGTCACAATTATTTTCGTTATAATACATTCTCATTAGAAAATATACCTCGAGATGGCAGCATTTAAAGCAATTACTTATTTATTGTGATTTATTTTCTAAAAATAGTTCTGAAAAGAATTAATTTAAAGTGTGTAATAAATGATAATTAAATGAAGTAAATATAGCAAAGGAGGAAACAGTCAAAGGATAAACAAACAAATGGAGGTTATGTAGTATTATTCAAATGAGAATTAAATTCATATGCACATAAAACAAATTGATTTCGCGTTTAGAGGTTTACTCTTTCTACTACATTTGTTTATTCAATACTGTATGTCGATTTCGTTAAATGCACTACGAATGTTCACTATCCTTATTTAATTCACTGTTTTATACGAGACGACAGTATAAGCAAATTGGATAGCTAAATTCATAAATTAATGACGTAGCGGTAAACACTCCTGGTGAGGATAATATGTACTAAATCACTGTGTAAAAAAAGAGTGAGAAAATTTAAGCATAAGGGTGTGCGGTGCGTGCACAATTGTGCAGTCACGCAGAAGAGCAAATGTTTAACTTTGCTTCCCTACTATGTCGCTTTCAAGCATTTACAGAATATTCCTTTATTGTTTCTCACTCTAAATATGTGTCGAAACTCCATATTTCTACATACACTTTTTTGGGATCACGAGAAAATCAATTGTTCAATAAAAAAAGGTTAATTATGTGTCCCATGAGGTTTTGTCAGTGTTTGGGACAGTTGTTGTCCAACATTCATATTTATTCACCAATTTCATTAGGCTGTTATCAACATTAATTGCTTTGAGCTCAAAGGATAAAATCTGTGACTCATGAGTGCTGGTCATAATGCCGGTTTACTTTTTCCCAAAATCCATGTTGATACAACAATTTAAGTGTGTACGCGAAATAATTTTTGAAAAATATTGCTCAGAATCAATCTCGTTGGGGACGCTGCAAATTTTGCTCAATACAGTTCGCTACTCACCTGTAGCTGATTAAGTAACCGTCTAGCTCAAATGGTTCGGGTGTGGTGTAGAAAATTCCGGTATTAAATTTAGCCAAATTAATTTATTTTATTAATTTATAGCAACTCATCAAGACACAAGGTAAGAAAATAGATAATTAGGGTACTGAACCTTCTCCAAGGGAAAACACGTTTTTTTGGTAGAGCTAAAATCACTATCGTTAGCAATATTCATTTAAAAGTTTATAGTAGAAGGAACGTCCAAGACTTCGGTTCCATAACTTATAAATAATAATTACATACATGGCAGAGAAAATTATGGTACAGCGTAATCAATTGAGGTAAATTTAAAGGTATATAAAAATTATTACTCCAAAAGTTGCGTTAATTTTCGGTCTGTATGGGGCACGTCGTAGTGTGGAGCAAAGAAAGTTAAATGTGAAGGATACCGGGGATACCGGCTCTATTTTGGTTGTCACCCTCCATGATACAAAGACAAGGAAGAAGCGTATATTCACCGTTATGACGGAAATCAGAGGAATTAATGAGATTGAGTTGTACAGGAGATATGTAACCTTGCATCCAAAACATATCAATTGTTCATATTTTATACGAACAATAAATGTACAGTGCAACCTGTGGGGATCCACAGTTTCTACAAGACTCCGAAGAAAATCGGTCATTATTTGAAATTACTCAACCCAGACGGTTACACTGAACACTGTCTACGTCGAACGTCAACTACTTTTCTTGTTGAGGATGGAGCGCGTATCAGGAGGCTCAAAAATCATGGAGGATGGCGATCAAACACGACTCCAGAAGAATATATAGACGAAAGCATTAACAATAAAATGGCGACTTCGAAAATGATTTTTAATCAGTCATCATCGTCAATGGGTGCCATAATCCATCAGATGTTTTCCTAGAACGTACTGAATTACAGTTGGCTCCTGCATGTAACGATTCATCATTTTCTACATCACATGGAGGAGTTCATCAGAAGGTTTTATCAAAATCGTCACTATCATTTAATGATTTACAGTTAAAACAATGTACAAGCATAAGTTTTTCTAACGTTAATCGTTGTACGTTTAATATTTATTCCAATAAATAAATAATAATTCTTTATAAAGAAATGGTTACTATAAGGAAATGATTGCTATAAAGAAAAGAGATACTTTTCTTTGCGATTTGTAATAAGGAAATATAGTCCATTTCCATTGAGTGTCCGAAAAAGATTAGTTTTTTAATAGAATTATATTGTGAAGTGTGTATGTAGATGTAGGTCAGAGATAGTATGATCGGCTATTTCATGTTCGTTATTCAGATCTTAGCGTTGATTTAGACGTGGGGATTCGAAGTGCACAATGCCTATTATTAAAGGATTCTACTATTTCTTACCTTTTTTTAAACCTTTTTTTTACTTCACTGTAGAGGATAGATATTTACAACGCGTAGTATTTCCTTGGTAGGAATACTGTGGTTTGCGAAGTTTCGTTACGGGTTTAAATGGGAAGCTAGAAAAAAAAACAACAGTTCGCTACTCACCTGTAGCTGATTAAGTAACCGTCTAGCTCAAATGGTTCGGGTGTGGTGTAGAAAATTCTGGTATTAAATTTATCCAAATTAATTTATAGCAACTCATCGAGACACAAGGTAAGAAAATAGATAATTAGGGTACTGAACCTTCTCCAAGGGAAAACTCGTTTTTTTGGTAGAGCTAAAATCACTATCGTTAGCAATATTCATTTAAAAGTTTATAGTAGAAGGAACGTCCAAGACTTCGGTTCCATAACTTACAAATAATAATTACATACATGACAGAAAATTATGGTACAGCGTAATCAATTGAGGTAAATTTAAAGGTATATAAAAATTATTACGCCAAAATGACGGTTAAACATCGGCATGAACACATTCATGGAATGTAGAATGATTCGAGCTAAGTATTAAGGCTCCTGTCGAAGTAGCAAGGTCGAGCAACAGTGTAATTCCAGCAGTATCGCCAGTGTATGATTATAAGTGTGTAGAGGTACGGAAGATGCTAAAAAGGAAGGGAGTATTAACATACGGTGAACTTTACGGTCTTTACCACTAAGATTTTAGGCGTGCAGTCAGATAGTACGAAAGCCTTCGAATGGTCGAACCGAAGATTTGTACTCTTAATTACTATAGGGTGTTTCCAGTCGCTAATGAAGAATGTTTGAATTAATACCAAATAAGAAGGTCTTAAGAAAATATCTTACACATGTTATTACAAAAAATTTATTTATATCCGCAATTATATTACGATCAACAAGAGAACAAAAAAATTGGTAGAGAATGTCTTTTTGTGCTTGAATTTTCTACTTTATAGCCGAAATCGAATCGAACGAAGAAACTGTAGAACTATTCACAATTTTTTTACGGCGTTATAAAATGGCGACTTTCCAGAAAGGACCGAAAATTTTTCGTTCCAATGTATTGTTATCAACCAGATGGTCAATAAAATAGATTTCATTGTGTTTGACTTTCATAACCTCACCCTCTAACGAGCGTTTTATAAAGTAAATCAGTTATTTGTTAAAAAATCCCATTAAATATTTCAGGATTCTGCTATTGGCCGACAGATGGTGCACATATGTTGTAAAATGCCATAAATAGCAGGGAATAACGAAATTTTAACTAGTCGAAGAATTTTCAATGCAGGGTGTATGAATTGTACGTTATTTCGCATCGATAATATATCAGAATATGTAGTAATGATCAGCCATGTAATAGTTTTGTGAAAGCATGAAATTAGCCCGTCACAGAGTCTTAGTCTTAGTAAGAAAAATTGTAAAGATCGCTTTCAGAATCAGAGAAGTGTAATTTAAAGGTTTTTTTTTCTTCTGGTCAGTCTGTTGAATTATTGCTAGAAAGTTTACTGTTTTGGTAGTCAAACTGGGGTGTCACTTGTGTTCAGGAATACTCGAGGTGTCTATTTGTTTCTCACCTCATTGATGCGTTAATGCAGTTATATTGGGTTGTGAGAGACGGATCTCTGTATCGCAAGAATTATTGATAAATTTATTTTTCTCCTTGATCCTGTTCACGATATGTTATGGGAGAGGTTTGAGAGATAAGTTTATTGTATTGAGTGTGTACCTGGTCTCGACCACTTCTGTTGTAGTGAAATTGTCGTTTATGGTTCTCTAGAAATTTTGGATTGTTGGAAGGTCTAGTAGGGGGTGTGATTCGAGATGTGTTTGGAGAATATATTCCAGTTTGCATTTAAAAAATCTTTCCCAAACGAGTCGGTATGTGTTGTGAACACATGATGTGATCAGGTATTTGGTTGCCGGAGTTTTAAAAAAATCATGGGTCCTTTGTTGCTGGTATGTATGGGAGGCAAGCACCGTAAGGCTGACGAGAGATTAATTCCGATTAATTGCGGTGTCGGTTATGTGTAGAAGGTTTTTGTGTAAAGGATGTTTCCGACGTACACCTCTGAAGTTAATTTATTGCTGTGATATCCATAATAATGAAGGGTTGGATATGCGGATAACGGAAACGGTAGAACATTGGTACGTAAGGGTACGTTAGTTGTTGAAAAGTGTTATTTGGAAGTGAGGCCTAGGATACGATTAACGAACTTTTTCTTGTCAGGAAAGGGCTGTATACGTTTGTCACGTTGATACACATAAACATAATACCTATTCACTGTGTAACAATCTCAATATTTAGGCTAACCTAAAACGTTATTCTTGATATTAAAGAAGATACAGGGTGTTAAAGTAAAACTTTTTTTATTGAAATATTCTTATAATTTTAACAGTTTTCAAGATATTTCACAAAAGTTGGTGAACAAACCTTTTTTCTGATAAGAAATCATAATCTTTAATCAATTCCAGTCTAGCGTGTAGAGGGTGCTACATAAATTTACTGTTTTAGAGATAATCGTGACTGAAATATTCCAAAGAAATAATTTAATGAAATCAATTTTTTACTTTAACCTAACAACCTAGCAGATGTAGGTAGCCCTAATAATTTAATGAATGACTAATTTAATATTTCTATTGATTATATACCAGAAATGATACTTCTTAATTTATGCGCAAATAAAAATGTACCTAGATTGTTGAAAATAAATGTATTTTTGGTACAAGTACACTTATTGATTGCCACTTAAAGTAAATTAAAAATATTGGTTATCGGATGATTTTGTAATATTAAAAAATATGTTATCATTTTTAAAAACATTTACGGCATTTAATATTTTTGAAAGAAATATTTGATGCTTAACGTATCAGTAGACAGTTCATTTTACTAAGTATATCTACTTTAATAGAAGGCGTTGGAAAGCAAATAGTTTGACAGAAGAGTCCTACTTTCAAGTGAAATTGTTTTGTGTTTTTTTACAAGTGAAAATGCTACGACATAATTTGTTTTCAAATGAAGAAATGCGCGACATGGTGTGTATTTATGCACAAGAAAACTGTAATGTGCTTTTCAACAGTATGTTGAGAGGTATTCAAACAGAAGACGACCTAACCACAAATTATTTAAAAACCTGTATGATCAATTGGGTAAAACTGGATCATTTCGTCCGAAACGAGATGTAAGCCGCCCAAAAAATATTACTGTTGACCAAGAAGATGAAGTATTGAATCGCGTAACCGAAAGTGGACAAGTAAGTTCAAGAAGACTAGCTGCTGCTGCTGGATTAAGTAAAACATCAATTCTTAGATTGTTATCGTTTTACAACAGTTCAAAATTTGTTGCCAGCCGACCTTGCAGCTAGATTACAGTTTGCTCGTTTTATTCGAGATAAAAAAAATAAAATATTATTTACTGATGAGGCAAGTTTCACTCGTGGAGGAGTTTTTAATTTAAAACGTGTGTGGTAATGTGAAAATTCACATTTAACAAGGGAGCGACACTTTCAACACGAATTTAAAATTAATGTTTGGTGTGGTATAATCGAAAACCATGTATTGGGTCCATATTAGTTACCAAATAACTTTAACGTTGATTCCTATGTGAATTTTCTCCAAACTGGATTCATGTACATGTTAGACGATTTGCCTTTAATAGTGAGACACATGTGGTTTATGCAGGATAGTGCTTCGCCCCATTACAGTGGAGCAGTACGAAATCCCCTTCATAATGAAATTCAACAACATTGGATTGACCGAGGTAGCCAATATGCTTGACCAGCACGTAGACCAGACCATAACCCTATGGATTTTTACTTTTGGGGGTTTCTTAAATCAATGGTTTATAGCGAAGCAATTCTTTGGCGAAAAATAGTAAATGCTGTAGAAGTATTCAGAAATGATAATATATTTTTTAATATTACAAAATCATTCGATAAACGAATACGAAAATGTACTGAAGTCAATGGTGGTCTAATTAGGACATGTTTGTTTTGTTTTCTCATGAGTGCACCTTTACACTTCAGGGTCATGCTAATCGTCAAAATTTGCCGCTATTAGCCCAGGAAAACCCCCACTGGATGAGAGAAAAACATACGTAATACCCTGAAAACGATAATGTTTGGGCAGGAATTGTTGGAAATCATGCCATAGGTCCCTTTTCCATTGATGACAATTTGAATGGCGATAATTATTTAGCACTGCTCCAAAATAATTCCGTGCCAGCTTTGACAAACTTATGTCCTGATCCAGCAAACTCACAAGTTTCAGCGAATATGATATGGTTTCTGCAAGATGAAGCACCGTCCCATTACCAAATCAATGTACAGTAGTACTTCAACCGAATATCACCAAATCGGTGGCTAGTGAGACGAGAATCGATAGGATGGCCTGACCTGACGTCATTGAACTTCTTCTTATGGGGATATCTCAAACGTATTGTATACAGAACTAAATCCTTCCGACTGATTTCAAACGGCGAATAACGCTTGTGATCAGATGGGTTACGCCTAAGATGTAGAGTTACGTTAGAAGAAATTTCTATTTAAGATTAGGGTGTTCCAAGATGTTTGCGGCGGGCATTTTGATCATCTCCTACATTGAAATTAATGCTTTTTTTGTTGAAAAAAATGCGTAACTAAAATACCAGTCGACGTGTCCGAGAGTTTTTTCGAACACGCTCCCATTTATTTACTGCGGAGTTTATTCCATTTGGCGGATACACACAATGCCCACTTGAATTATTATCAAATTACAAACGGTTGCTTGTTGCATGTTTAATATACAGTGCCCGTCTAAAGTCTCCCTCCTTCAACCTATTATGTAACATTGCTGTGGTGTTAAACCGTATCGAAAGTCACGATTCGAAATATACATTTTTCACAAACTTACTACTTTTAAAATTCTACTGAAATGAAATTGCTCTGTTTACAATCAAACTGTTAGTTGCATTAATGGTATAAAATATCAGATTTTGCGATTATGGTAATCGCAGAACATTAGCATTGCAAGGAGTACTTGATTGCGCGAACCTTGGCAGTGATTCTCGTATGTGAGTGTGTGTGTGTGTGTGTGTGTGTGTGTGTGTGTGTGTGTGTGTGTGTGTGTGTGTGTGTGTGTGTGCGTGTGCGTGTGCGTGTATGTGCGTGTGCGTGTGAGTATGTGTGCGTGTGCTCTACCTATCTCTCTCTCTATCTCTCTCTGTCTGTGTGTGCGTGTGCGTGTGCGTGTGCGTGTGCGTGTGCGTGTGCGTGTGCGTGTGCGTGTGCGTGTGCGTGTGTGTGCGTGTTCGTTTGCGTGTGCGTGTGCGTGTGCGTGTGCGCGTGCGTGTGCGCTGAATCACACTTTGTGAATCTCTCGAAAAAAGCGAAAAGGCCTTTACAAGGGATAATTAAATATTAAACCAATTTACTTAAATAATAAAAGTAAATTAATAATTAATTGTTCGCTAATTGACCAATTTTCCAAAAATTTCAAAAATTCAAATCAATTTTATCCCCTCCGCTGTCGATACAAAAACGTTGAGAATTTTCTACTTCAGAGTCCATATTATTTCATAATTAGATTCCATTATTGTTAATCAATTAATCTATTTTCATTAACCAACATTGAGAGTCTGCGTTTTTAACGTCAATGGTTTTCTGTATTTTTAGCATCTCTGGTGAGATGGTTGGGCAGTTTGCGGCGAGTTAGCAGAAGTGATTTTTGCTGAAATGGCATAATACACGAGTGAAGAAATTAATTACATTTCTGCCAATTTATAAAGCATCCAACCTGATATGGGATTGAAATTGCTTTGTATTTAAAATGTTCACACCTGGTTTACTGGAGATACATTATTTTTAGCTTGCTTAACTAGGTGTATATAACATAACCTCCTACCACGAGGTAACATTTTTCTTTTATTTTGAGCTGTCTTTCCAGAGACTTGATTCTCTCCTTTTAAATATAGAAGGCCGTAGCACACCAAGACTATCTTCTTTCTGGTTCTTTTAAACAATGGGAAAAATTGATGAATTTGAATTTTGATTAATTGTCAAAACTGTATTCAAATAGGTTTGTTTCAGAAATAATTTCTTACACTTTATTTATACTATTTTTGTAGATCGTTTACGTTTACGTTTAGATTTACTTATATTTTTTTCATCTGTTGTTATTTCGGAAGGTTTACATGAGATGATTGGCTGGGAATCCAGTAAAAGAACCTCTTAACCAGATCAGAGACAGGTTTACCCTAAGATAGCCGCTTTCTCTCTGGTTTTGTATTCTTTTATGCATCTTCAAATTTGCATGTACATTGCTCGGTGTGTATTTTAATGCTTCGGCTGGGCTAGTTTACTATTTCTGCTTACTATTTTGTGCTCACTAGTAGATTTAAATCTGATTTCATGCTTCTATTAATGACCTTTAGCCAATGCAACTAACAGTAAATTAAAATCGAGTAAAGGCTTCTTAGGCTACAACTGTGCCTCACCAGTTGAAAGCTAATGGTACTGAATTTATGTGTCACATTAATGCTTAGCTTAGCTAATTGTTGCATGTTTAATTTTTCTTTTCAATTACTCAAAAGTACTTTTTAAGTTCCACATTACAAATTCTTTAATGGCCGTTATGTGTTTTTGTCAAATGTAAATGCAAATGCTTATAAGTAACACATTTTTGGTGTTCTATATTCAATGGGCATCTGATTAGGTAAATATATTCATATTTATAATTTAAAATACACCATTAAAGAACCCAAAAAAGATAAGTATTTTATTATATTGATATCTATTTAATAATCTATTTAGGAAGCATTTTCTCACCTATTAGAGCATATGTTTTATAACAGTGTCATTAATTTATAATTATTGAGTATAATTAGCTTGTAACTATCAGAATACCTTTTTTGTCTACTAAATAATGGGGACATACTAGTCTAATCAAATACTTGGGTTGTGACTCCGGGATAATGCAAGCGCTTGTTTAACTGCCCTTAGGGTTAGTCTCAGTGTTAATTTAACAGTTATTTTATTGTAGTGTAACCCTTATTTGTGCGTTCACCATCATTCATTTTATTATTTTGTTATTGTACCAACGATTATAATAAGAAAAAGTAACATTAATTTAACAAAATGAATGACCGATGCGTAAAATAAAATGAGACAAACTGATCTACGAAACATCCTTCGCGAATAACAAATATTTGTCACAGAATATATTTACTCGCACTCGAACATCTAAATTCTTAAATGTTTGTTCACAGTTGATTTAGAACTATTATAACCGCACATATACCTAAATCAATAAAGCTAATGACCAATACTATTTAACTTAATTCACACATGCTTATACACCTTTATTTTGTTACTTAAGGGATTACTTTGGGTTTCTTTTCAGATGGTGCGATAATACTCGTGCGCGACCATCCCTTAAGTATTTCCTTTTTCTGGACGTTTCTTCTTGTACCCTAGCACCTTCTCCCTTACATGTATTCGGTCATTCGTTTTTCCCAGTGTCATCATATTTTTCGCGTTAAAACTGCAATCAACCTAACCCAACGGAGCTTCCCACTGCGCGTCTTAGCTGAGTGGAAACTGAAACGGAACTAACGCACCCGGTACAGGAAAAACGCAGCCATCTTGAACCTCTTTACAAACATCCTCTCAATTCTTCAGAAATACCCTAATTCACATTCAAATTCACTCCATATATTGTCTGGATCTATATTAAACTTTTTATGAAAGCTTCACATACGCGCAATTTAGCAAATTCTAACACCATTTGTCCTTGATCATGTATAAATTCTGCTGTTATGCAATGTTACGACATTTATACGACATATATACATACATATTCTTTTCTACAATTTAACATAACATCAACACATTATACATTCACATATTTATAACAATTTTAACACCGCGTTCCACACCGCACAGTGGCAAATTCCGGTAGCATTTAACCATTATCGCCTTAATAGGGGTTTTATGAAAACAATATTTTTCAGTCAAATTTAATACTTTCAACCCAAAAATGGTCAAATTTAATACTTTCAACTCAATAATGTCCATAAAACGTTTAAATACTCTTTTATAGGATCCACAACGCTTTACTAAAATTCCAGTGGCGTTGCATTTACACTAATTTACATTCTGTACATATTAAAAAAAAATGTCTTGTGCAAACTCACGTTCATTTACAATCCAAAATACGTTCAGACCAGGATCCGATAATTGTTTCTGTCCTAAAGTTCCAGCCCTTAGAAATTACGTAAATAAAAGTGAGTATTAAAATTCTCACTTAGCGTAAGTTGCCCGTTTGGTAATCTGCTTCTTTTCCGAAGTCTGAACCATTCCTGTATTGCACTACACGACAAGCTAAAGAATTATTTAATACCATGGTACATAAAACGTTTAGTTTTGTCCAGACCGTCTGTATACAAATATAATTTATTCCTGCAAAAATAAATCGCTCCTAAAGATTTAAAGACCTTCGTACACCTGTAATGATCCTAAAATTCATGACAAATTAATTATCCAATCCTAGTACAGAAATTCCTATCAAAACTTCTTTCCTATTTGTCTCCTCAAACTGAATGTAGTATTATTTATAAATCCTATCAGTTTCTCACTCCTTTTCCCTCTCCTAGTAAATCCACTACAAATATCCTCGCTAACCTTTACTCATCCTATTCTATTTCAATTCGGATTTATTTTCACTTGATCTAGAAATCCTGACCAGTGAAAATCAATTTAATTGCCTGCTTATTATAAGCTGCCTGTCATTAATTCCATTCTAACCTGCCTGACATATCCTAGTTCCAGTTATCAAAATATTTATCCAAAAACGTAAGTACCTATTTAGACTTTCTCGGTGTTTGTACCACGAGGAGGAGTAAGTAGTTACCCAGTAACGCGGTTCTACTACTGGTGGCTTCGGCCCCAAAAAGTAAGGCTACTTTACGCAGCCCCTTTTTCTCTCTAACCCTAACATTCGAGAAACAATCTCAAATCTGCCCTATCGGTGTACGCACCTCGAAGGATAAATAAAGATTGCTAATAGTATTGCTTTATTAATTATGGTTTCCACCCCCATTATAAAGTAATCCTATAGTGTGACATCCCTATAATTCTCCCTATTATCCTTGTATAAACCTGACCCATATCTACCATTCATTCGGAGGTAATACCTCGAAGAGTGCACATAAATCCTTAGTTACCTACCTAATCGCGATTCACAAAATAAAACTCATTGCGTTCCCAGTACAGTATAAATCGCATCCCTATAATATTCCCTCATGCAATTTTGTACGCCTTATCCCTATCTGCCATTCATTCGGAGGTAACACCCAGAGGAGTGTGTATAAATCATTAATCAAATACCTGATCATGATTCACCAATATAAAACTCATACCGTCACCAGTATTTTGTAAATAAAACACTTACCCCTGTATTATTCCTTTGTCACACACCCTCTTGAACTCCTGCTACCTAGTACCCATTATTCAGCCCATCACATTGTCCTGTAATTTCAATATAACACCACCAGAATACAATTCACTAAATTTTATTTTCTAACCTTAATATTAATTATCAAATCTAATTTAGTACCCTCCACTTCCATTTCGCATTATTTAAAACTTGAAATTAAACTATTCCCAAAGAATTTCAAGTGTAATTATTTTGCACATTATAATTAAAACACACCTCGTATTCTATAGATGCATTTGATACAATTTAATAATATTCATTAAAAATCATTCACATTCACAAACATCCAAATTTGACAGGACAAGCAAACAGCTGATTATATCACATTGCAAATGTTGGTGTAGGTCAAGGATAATCCTAACCTGTCTAAGTACCGAGTTTTTACTCAACCTCAAAGATTGATATCCCATTGATTTAACCCCACTAAATCACTAAGACTTCAACTCCTGTATTTTCCATTACTCATTATTTCCATATTAGTAAAAGAATCCATTTTACCTGAAAAATCAGTTTCTAGTTGTTGCTTCCCACATTCACAACAAATACACTGTCCACTGATACTCCCATATACCAGCATCGTAAACAAACCACCTAATTCACTTGTAATAATTAATTTTATTTGCAAAAACATACCGCGAAAAATTGCAGAAACACATTTTAATAAAATTTGTTACGGCCCACGATCCAGCACGAGCCCAGCCAACGCCCGCTCCAGCCACCTGAATAGGAATACCCTTATTTTTAATTGTTATATGCCAGAATTAATTTTGTTTGTTTTTATTATTTAAGAAAGTATTACATTTTAATTTCCTTGTTTTTTTATTACAATATAGTTATATACGTTTTGTGTTAATTTCCTTTAACCATAAACAATCCACACTGGAGTGTTGAAAATTGCCAACAGAACCTCCAACTAAGCTAGCAAACCAGGGCAATTGATAAAATAATTATTGTACACTCGTTTAGGGTGTTACACACCTGTGCCGAGTTAAAAAATTCACTCGGTAACATTTCTTTCTTCCATCACCTTCACATTGATTACCTAGCAAGGAGCCAGGCAATTCCGTATAAAGCATTCAATAGGAGACCCCCTCCCCCTTTTTGAAAAACAAGTAAATTCAGTAGCCACATCCATCGACCATCACACTAGTGGTAAGGCCACTCGCCTATCCTACTTACTGATAGAAAGTAAAACGAAAGAAAAAACCCTCTCATTCTAGTTTCATTTAATTAGAACGTCACCCTGTCACGTTAGAAATATTGTCACAATACGTTAAAATGTCATTAAATAACATGGATATAAAACTTCTAAAAACGCAAGGAGTCGTTCAAACGCAAAAGTATCAATTTTCTTTCTCAAACTGACCTTTGTTTCCAGACCGTCAACTCATATACACTTATCTCTTTGAAAATATTTCAACGAGCAATAAAACGTTGTCGTCCATTCTTCACAATAAAAATTTAGTCGTTTTATTTGGATCAGATACGTATTCAGGAATATTTTTTGATTTTCCTTTAACGTATTTTGAGTTAGGTGTGAATGTATTACTTTTACCTGTATCGTTAACAGCATTTTCCTCAGCCACCGTAAGGAAGGCAGAGCCGAATACCCGAGTGGGCTTAGAAGTCGGCCGGAGTGCCCGTGCAAGAAGTGTTCGTTTATTTTTGTAATAGAGTAATTGTATTTTGTCTATGTTTGAAATTTATACTAATGTTTTTGTTTTGTTATCTTAGTTTGGAGTAAGTGTGAATCAAAACTAGCTAGTTTTGTATTTATATGTAGATGATGTACAGGGCACAACAATTCAGATAATTACCCTAAATTACCAGTGTTCTCGTAAGTGTTGATGGAGTGACAACATTAGTAAACTACTTTTTGATTTATTCCGGTTGGTAATATATAATATATATATATATATATATATATATATATATATATATATATATATATATATATATATATATATATATATATATATATTATAGGGTGAGTCAGTTTTGTAGAAAAACTTTAACAGGAGATAGAACACATGTTTCTAAAAAGAAAAGTTCCTATAAACATATGTCGTAGAAGGCTTCGTTTCCGGGACACAGGGTGTTGAATATAATTTTTTTTTTTCAAATTTTCATTATAACTCATAAACGAATGCTTAGATTTTTTTCATGTTGGGGGGATAATGTCTATTATTTAAGGCGCATAAAACAAGCGATAAGAATGTTCACAAACTTGCCCAGTGGCGGAGTGGAGGGGGTGATCAACCCCTTTCATAAACAGAACTTCTACGCGAATGACTATTTTAAAAAAAAATGTTATTTTCATTATCTACATACAGTTTAACAAAAATAATGTACCTTCTTCTGTTTCGAAATTCGTGTGCGTTTCCGAGTTATTTTGATTTTTAGTGTTTGATGTGGTACTAAGTTAAGTAATGTGCTTTATGTGAATAATTGAATATAAAGTCTTTAATAAAAAAGATATAATAAAACATTTAGAGCCATTTTAGTACCTAACGATCGTTTCTTTAAAATTTCAAATACATTTTTATTTATAAATAGGTAGGTTATTGTTTTTTTTAGTATCCATTGCTATTATCCTCGTATAAAAAGAAATGCATAATTATTATTGTTATGCGGTCAATACTTTCTGTATAATTATGAATGTATCAATTTCGCCATAAATGTATGTAGTTTTTAAGTGAGATTCTAATAAGTTATAGACCGCTGCTCACTTGCTCTCATTAAAGAGCCGCCACTGTATCAAGCCATACTCAAATACAAGACTTTTGTAAATTGAAATCTGTATATGTACACTAATTTTAACAATCCTTATTTATTATCGTAACAATACTTAATTAATAATGGTGAAATTAATAAGAATTCTTAGCAATAACGATTTATAAATAAATAAAATGTCCTACAATTTTTAGAAGAAGAACATGTTAATATGTGGGAAGACGTTCCTTTGAATTTAAGAGGACATTCTTGGTTTCAGCTTGATGGATGTCCGGCCCATTATGGCAGAAATGTAAGAAATTGGCTAAACAATAACTACCCGGGGAGGTGGATAGGTCGTGGAAGTCCAGTGGCGTGATCTCCTAGATCCCCCGATTTAACGCCACTTGACTTTTTTGTATGGGGATTCTTGAAGGAAAAAGTGTATACCACTCCGGTTAATACACTTGAAGAACTTCACAATCGCATCAGAGATGCTTGCAATGAAATAAGGGTGCATCATTTAATTAACTTAAGACGTTCTATTGTACGTCGCTGTGAAATGTGTATTGAAAAGAACGGTTTACATTTTGAACAAAGTGTCTAATTTTATTATACTAGTATTATTGTTATTTATTTATAAATCGTTATTGCTAAGAATTCTTATTAATTTCACAATTATTAATCAACTATTGTTACAATAATAAATAAGGATTGTTAAAATTAGTGTACTAAACAAATTTCAATTTACAAAAGTCTTGTATTTGAGTATGGCTTGATATAGTGGCGGCTCCTTAATGAGAGCAAGTGAGCAGCGGTTTATAACTTATTAGAATCTCATTTAAAAACTACATACATGTTTATGGCGAAATTGATACATACATAATTATACAGAAAGTATTGACCGCATAACAATAATAATTATGCATTTCTTTTTATACGAGGATAATAACAATGGATACTAGAAAAAACCGATAACCTACCTATTTATAAATGAAAATGTAT
>JARFJB010002205.1:1097500-1240000 GCA_036346205.1 Vesta saturnalis
GTCCCCGTCCCGTCCCTGTCCCTGTCCCTGTCCCTGTCCCCGTCCCCTGTCCCGTCCCTGTCCCCGTCCCTGTCCCTGTCCCCGTCCCTGTCCCTGTCCCTGTCCCCGTCCCGTCCCGTCCCTGTCCCCTGTCCCTGTCCCTGTCCCCGTCCCGTCCCGTCCCCGTCCCCGCCCCGTCCCCGTCCCCGTCCCGTCCCGTCCCCGTCCCCGTCCCGTCCCGTCCCCGTCCCGTCCCTGTCCCTGTCCCTGTCCCCGTCCCGTCCCGTCCTGTCTCCGTCTCCGTCTCCGTCTCCGTCTCCGTCTCCGTCTCCGTCTCCGTCTGCGTCTGCGTCTGCGTCTGCGTCTGCGTCTGCGTCTGCGTCTGCGTCTGCGTCTGCGTCTGCGTCTGCGTCTGCGTCTGCGTCTGCGTCGGTGTCTGTGTCTGTGTCTGTGTCTGTGTCTGTGTCTGTGTGTGTGTGTGTGTGTGTGTGTGTGTGTGTGTGTGTGTGTGTGTGCGTGCGTGCGTGCGTGCGTGAGTGCGTGCGTGCGTGCGTGCGTGCGTGCGTGCGTGCGTGCGTGCGTGCGTGCGTGCGTGCGTGCGTGCGTGCGTGCGTGCGTGCGTGCGTGCGTGCGTGCGTGCGTGCGTGCGTGTGTGTGTAATAATTTTGCTAAATAAATGCTCATAAATCAAAAACTGTTCGAGATGAGTATAGGAACATTACACATAGAAATATAGACAATTTCAAGAGCTTTTAGGATCAGATATAAAATACAGGGCGTTCCATTAAAAAAACATACTTTTTATCGTATATCCGAACAAGAAAAATATTTGTATTTTTGAAACACCCTGTACTATTATAACTTAGATTTGGACACAGATTGAAATTCCACTGGGCATTACCTAACTCCTCACTAAATTTCAGTGCGATGACAGAGTTCAAGACTGGTGACCCTTTTTGAAAGCCATGTTTTAAAAAAAAAAGTGAAATATATTATTATCTCGAAAACGATAACAGATGGGTATAGGAACATAAGAAAGGTTATTAAGAGATCAATAGGCAATTTAACAAAAAATAACACACAGGGTGTTCCATTTAAATTATCAAAGTTGCTAATACTTTCTTGTAGAAGCGGCAACGCTGCCCAGTTGAAAATATTTTCCATTTATATAAGCCACCAAGTTTTCAAGTGATTCCTTGACTATTTCTCGTCTAATAGGCTATCTACCATCAATCACCCTATATATATATATATAATAGATATTGCAATGTAACACAATTAACATTAGTCCAATTCTTGATATTAAAGAAGATACAGGGTGCCCAAATAAAACTTGAAAATATTGAAATATTCTTATAATAGTTTTCAAGATATTTTCACAAAAGTTGGTGAACAGAGCTTTTTTCTGATAAGAAATCATCATCTTTAATGAATTTCAGTCTAGTGTGTAGAGGGCGCTATATACGCTATACTGAGTAACTAAAAATTTTCTTATGCCAAATTTTTTGGAAAACTGAATAATAAATTCTTAATCATTTCTACATAAAAAAGGCACACTTGTTTTATCAAGTAAAAATTTACTGTTTTAGAAATAATCGTGATTGAAATATTACAAGAAATAATTTAATGAAATTACTTTTTTGCTGTGACCTAACAACCGTTCGTTAATAATGGGACACAGAACAACTATGAATTCCTAAAAATATTGCGACATAACACAATTTATGTTAGTTCAATTATTGATGTTAAAAAAGGTACAGGGTGTTGAAGCAAATTTTGTTTATAAATTATATAAATTTTAATAGCTTTCACAATAATAAACTCAATATTACGAAATGTTATTACTACTTTAACAAATGTTCGAAGTGGCCACCATTGACTTCAGTGCATTTTCGTATTCGTTTATCGAACGATTTTGTAATATTAAAAAGTATATTATCATTTCTGAATACTTCTACAGCATTTACTATTTTTCGCCAAAGAATTGCTTCGTTATAAACCATTGATTTAAGAAACCCCCAAAAGTAAAAATCCATAGGGTTATGGTCTGGTCTACGTGCTGGTCAAGCATATTGGCTACCTCGGCCAATCCAATGTTGTTGAATTTCATTATGAAGGGGATTTCGTACTGCTCCACTGTAATGGGGCGAAGCACTATCCTGCATAAACCACATGTGTCTTACTATTAAAGGCAAATCGTCTAACATGTACATGAATCCAGTTTGGAGAAAATTCACATAGGAATCACCGTTAAAGTTATTTGGTAACTAATATGGACCCAATACATGGTTTTCGATTATACCGCACCAAACATTAATTTTAAATTCGTGTTGAAAGTGTCGCTCCCTTGTTAAATGTGAATTTTCACATTACCACACACGTTTTTAAAATTAAAAACTCCTCGACGAGTGAAACTTGCCTCATCAGTAAATAATATTTTATTTTTTTTATCTCGAATAAAACGAGCAAACTGTAATCTAGCTGCAAGGTCGGCTGGCAACAAATTTTGAACTGTTGTAAAACGATAACAATCTAAGAATTGATGTTTTACTTAATCCAGCAGCAGCAGCTAGTCTTCTTGAACTTACTTGTCCACTTTCGGTTACGCGATTCAATACTTCATCTTCTTGGTCAACTGTAATATTTTTTGGGCGGCTTACATCTCGTTTCGGACGAAATGATCCAGTTTTACCCAATTGATCATACAGGTTTTAAATAATTTGTGATTAGGTCGTCTTCTGTTTGAATACCTCTCAACATACTGTTGAAAAGCACATTACAGTTTTCTTGTGCATAAATACACACCATGTCGCGCATTTCTTCATTTGAAAACAAATTATGTCGTAGCATTTTCACTTGTAAAAAAACACAAAACAATTTCACTTGAAAGTAGGACTCTTCTGTCAAACTATTTGCTTTCCAACGCCTTCTATTAAAGTAGATATACTTAGTAAAATGAACTGTCTACTGATACGTTAAGCATCAAATATTTCTTTCAAAAATATCCTCTTGTCGAAGTAGCAAGGTCGAGCAACGGTGTAATTCCAGCAGTATCGCCAGTGTATGATTATAAGTGTGTAGAGGTACGGAAGATGCTAAAAAGGAAGGTTACGTGAGTATTAACATACGGTGAACTTTACGGTCTTTACCACTAAGATTTTAGGCGTGCAGTCAGATAGTACGAAAGCCTTCGAATAGTCGAACCGAAGATTTGTACTCTTAATTACTATAGGGTGTTTCCAGTCGCTAATGAAGAATGTTTGAATTAATACCAAATAAGAAGGTCTTAAGAAAATATCTTACACATGTTATTACAAAAAATTTATTTATATCCGCAATTATATTACGATCAACAAGAGAACAAAAAAATTGGTAGAGAATGTCTTGTTGTGCTTGAATTTTCTACTTTATAGCCGAAATCGAATCGAACGAAGAAACTGTAGAACTATTCACAATTTTTTTACGGCGTTATAAAATGGCGACTTTCCAGAAAGGACCGAAAATTTTTCGTTCCAATGTATTGTTATCAACCAGATGGTCAATAAAATAGATTTCATTGTGTTTGACTTTCATAACCTCACCCTCTAACGAGCGTTTTATAAAGTAAATCAATTATTTGTTAAAAAATCCCATTAAATATTTCAGGATTCTGCTATTGGCCGACAGATGGTGCACATATGTTGTAAAATGCCATAAATAGCAGGGAATAACGAAATTTTAACTAGTCGAAGAATTTTCAATGCAGGGTGTATGAATTGTACGTAATTTCGCATCGATAATATATCAGAATATGTAGTAATGATCAGCCATGTAACAGTTTTGTGAAAGCATGAAATTAGCCCGTCACAGAGTCTTAGTCTTAGTAAGAAAAATTGTAAAGATCGCTTTCAGAATCAGAGAAGTGTAATTTAAAGGGTTTTTTTTCTTCTGGTCAGTCTGTTGAATTATTGCTAGAAAGTTTACTGTTTTGGTAGTCAAACTGGGGTGCCACTTGTGTTCAGGAATACTCAGGGTGTCTTTTAGTTTCTCGCCTCATTGATGCGTTAATACAGTTATATTCGGTTGTGAGAGACGGATCTCTGTATCACAAGAATTATTGATAAATTTATTTTCTCCTTGATCCTGTTCACGATATGTTATGGGAGAGGTTTGAGGGATAAGTTTATTGTATTGAGTGTGTACCTGGTCTCGGCCACTTTTGTTGTAGTGAAATCGTCGTTTATTGTTCTCTTGAAATTTTGGAACGTTGGAAGGTCTAGTAGGGGGGTGTGATTCGAGATGTGTTTGGAGAATATATTCCAGTTTGCATTTAAAAAATCTTTCCCAAACGAGTCGGTATGTGTTGTGAACACATGATGTGATCAGGTATTTGGTTGCCGGAGTTTTAAAAAAATCATGGGTCCTTTGTTGCTGGTATGTATGGGAGGCAAGCACCGTAAGGCTGACGAGAGATTAATTCCGATTAATTGCGGTGTCGGTTATGTGTAGAAGGTTTTTGTGTAAAGGATGTTTCCGACGTACACCTCTGAAGTTAATTTATTGCTATGATATCCATAATAATGAAGGGTTGGATATGCGGATAAGGGAAACGGTAGAACATTGGTACGTAAGGGTACGTTAGTTGTTGAAAAGTGTTATTTGGAAGTGAGGCCTAGGATACGATTAACGAACTTTTTCTTGTCAGGAAAGAGCTGTATACGTTTGTCACGTTGATACACATAAACATAATACCTATTCACTGTGTAACAATCTCAATATTTAGGCTAACCTAAAACGTTATTCTTGATATTAAAGAACATACAGGGTGTTAAAGTAATACCTTTTTATTGAAATATTCTTATAATTTTAACAGTTTTCAAGATATTTTCACAAAAGTTGGTGAACAAACCTTTTTTCTGATAAGAAATCACAATCTTTAATCAATTTCAGTCTAGTGTGTAGAGGGCGGTACATAAATTTACTGTTTTAGAGATAATCGTGACTGAAATATTCCAAAGAAATAATTTAATGAAATCATTTTTTTACTTTAACCTAACAACCTAGCAGATACAGGTAGCCCTAATAATTTAATGAATGACTAATTTAATATTTCTATTGATTATATACCAGAAATGATACTTCTTAATTTATGCGCAAATAAAAATGTACCTAGATTGTTGAAAATAAATGTATTTTTGGTACAAGTACACTTATTGATTGCCACTTAAAGTAAATTAAAAATATTGGTTATCGGATGATTTTGTAATATTAAAAAATATGTTATCATTTTTAAAAACATTTACGGCATTTAATATTTTTGAAAGAAATATTTGATGCTTAACGTATCAGTAGACAGTTCATTTTACTAAGTATATCTACTCATCATTTTTAAAAACATTTACGGCATCAAATATTTCTTTCAAAAATATTACCTCGAGTATTCCTGAACACAAGTGGCACCCCAGTTTGACTACCAAAACAGTAAACTTTCTAGCAATAATTCAACAGACTGACCAGAAGAAAAAAAACCCTTTAAATTACACTTCTCTGATTCTGAAAGCGATCTTTACAATTTTTCTTACTAAGACTAAGACTCTGTGACGGGCTAATTTCATGCTTTCACAAAACTGTTACATGGCTGATCATTACTACATATTCTGATATATTATCGATGCGAAATTACGTACAATTCATACACCCTGCATTGAAAATTCTTCGACTAGTTAAAATTTCGTTATTCCTGCTATTTATGGCATTTTACAACATATGTGCACCATCTGTCGGCCAATAGCAGAATCCTGAAATATTTAATGGGATTTTTTAACAAATAATTGATTTACTTTATAAAACGCTCGTTAGAGGGTGAGGTTATGAAAGTCAAACACAATGAAATCTATTTTATTGACCATCTGGTTGATAACAATACATTGGAACGAAAAATTTTCGGTCCTTTCTGAAAGTCGCCATTTTATAACGCCGTAAAAAATTGTGAATAGTTCTACAGTTTCTTCGTTCGATTCGATTTCGGCTATAAAGTAGAAAATTCAAGCACAACAAGACATTCTCTACCAACTTTTTTGTTCTCTTGTTGATCGTAATATAATTGCGGATATAAATAAATTTTTTGTAATAACATGTGTAAGATATTTTCTTAAGACCTTCTTATTTGGTATTAATTCAAACATTCTTCATTAGCGACTAGAAACACCCTATAGTAATTAAGAGCTTTCGTACTATCTGACTGCACGCCTAAAATCTTAGTGGTGAAGACCGTAAAGTTCACCGTATGTTAATACTCACGTAACCTTCCTTTTTAGCATCTTCCGTACCTCTAC
This sequence comes from Vesta saturnalis, assembly GCA_036346205.1. NCBI lineage: Eukaryota > Metazoa > Arthropoda > Insecta > Coleoptera > Lampyridae > Vesta > Vesta saturnalis. The sequence continues at coordinate 1,103,794 of JARFJB010002205.1, forward strand.
ACACCTATAAACATACACTGGCGATACTGCTGGAATTACACCGTTGCTCGACCTTGCTACTTCGACAGGAGCCTTAATACTTAGCTCGAATCATTCTACATTCCATGAATGTGTTCATGCCGATGTTTAACCGTCATTTTGGCGTAATAATTTTTATATACCTTTAAATTTACCTCAATTGATTACGCTGTACCATAATTTTCTCTGTCATGTATGTAATTATTATTTGTAAGTTATGGAACCGAAGTCTTGGACGTTCCTTCTACTATAAACTTTTAAATGAATATTGCTAACGATAGTGATTTTAGCTCTACCAAAAAAACGTGTTTTCCCTTGTAGAAGGTTCAGTACCCTAATTATCTATTTTCTTACCTTGTGTCTCGATGAGTTGCTATAAATTAATAAAATAAATTAATTTGGCTAAATTTAATACCGGAATTTTCTACAGCACACCCGAACCATTTGAGCTAGACGGTTACTTAATCAGCTACAGGTGAGTAGCGAACTGTTGTTTTTTTTTCTAGCTTCCCATTTAAACCCGTAACGAAACTTCGCAAACCACAGGATTCCTATCAAGGAAATACTACGCGTTGTAAATATCTATCCTCTACAGTGACGTAAAAAAAAGGTTAAAAAAAAGGTAAGAAATAGTAGAATCCTTTAATAATAGGCCTTGTGCACTTCGAATCCCCACGTCTAAATCAACGCTAAGATCTGAATAACGAACATGAAATAGCCGCACACATCCACAAGCAAATCATACTATCTCTGACCTACATCTACATACACATTTCACAATATAATTCTATTAAAAAACTAATCTTTTTCGGACACTCAATGGAAATGGACTATATTTCCTTATTACAAATCGCAAGGAAAAGTATCTCTTTTCTTTATAGCAATCATTTCCTTATAGTAACCATTTCTTTATAAAGAATTATTATTTATTTATTGGAATAAATATTAAACGTACAACGATTAACGTTAGAAAAACTTATGCTTGTACATTGTTTTAACTGTAAATCATTAAATGATAGTGACGATTTTGATAAAACCTTCTGATGAACTCCTCCATGTGATGTAGAAAATGATGATTCGTTACATGCAGGAGCCAACTGTAATTCAGTACGTTCTAGGAAAACATCTGATGGATTATGACATCCATTGACGATGATGACTGATTAAAAATCATTTTCGAAGTCGCCATTTTATTGTTAATGCTTTCGTCTATATATTCCTCTGGAGTCGTGTTTGATCGCCATCCTCCATGATTTTTGAGCCTCCTGATATGCGCTCCATCCTCAACAAGAAAAGTAGTTGACGTTCGACGTAGACAGTGTTCAGTGTAACCGTCTGGGTTGAGTAATTTCAAATAATGACCGATTTTCTTCGGAGTCTTGTAGAAACTGTGGATCCGCACAGGTTGCACTGTACATTTATTGTTCGTATAAAATATGAACAATTGATATGTTTTGGATGCAAGGTTACATATCTCCTGTACAACTCAATCTCATTAATTCCTCTGATTTCCGTCATAACGGTGAATATACGCTTCTTCCTTGTCTTTGTATCATGGAGGGTGACAACCAAAATAGAGCCGGTATCCTTGGTATCCTTCACATTTAACTTTCTTTGCTCCTCACTACGACGTGCCCCATACAGACCGAAAATTAACGCAACTTTAATCATAAGAAAAGCATCAGGCGCTTCTGTCAAAAATTTTGACACATCATCGTGCGATAGAATTTTTTATTTTTTTTGCTTCATATCCCTCACTTTGGCGCTTTAAATATAACTGTAACTTCCCATAATTCGATATATCAACATTTTCTTTCACTCTCAACGTACGCTTCAACATGGAATATATCGACCACAGCGTGGAAGGTTTCAGTCTTTCAGCCTGCAATCGAATATAAATAAATAAATTTATTCAGGAAAACTACCCTTTTCATGAAAAACGGCAAGCATTCGTCGATATCCCTTACATTTTTTGAAGTCCTCGAAGAATTGGAAATATTGTAGGTCATATTTATCTCGTGATTTCAAGGGTAATAAACTAGCAACAGCTTCAAACGCTAATGCCGATATTTCAGGACGATTTTCATTATTTATTTCCATTTTCACGTCATAACACTTGATAAAATTTTTGTTTACCTATTTTTGTTTAGTTGTGTAGATATCCACTAAGAAAGCGTTTTTCAAAATTCCACCCCTAAGAGAGTGAAATGGGGGGGTTGAATTTTTTTGCGAAACTTTTTATTCTATGGGTCGCTTGATCCGAAAATTGGTAAACATACTCTTGAATTAAAATTATGAGACACGTGTATCACAAAATTTTAATATCGCAATCTGAGATCGCAGCAACGCGCAATGGGTACGGCTAGTTTCATGTATGTAATCCATTTCGATTTAGTGTCCAAAAAGATGTATTATTCTTAAAGGAAAGTAGGTTCTTCTTTACTCATTGCGTTTCCAATCTCGGCTGCGCCTCGATTAGAAAGATCGCGATTCGTAAAGGAAGACAATACTTTTTTTTTGCTTATAACACAAATAACTATTTTTTTCTTTTCTCAGTTACTTGTAGACCGCGATTATGTTAAGATCGAAGAGTCTCGAGCCCATTAGATTGAAAAAAACGTGTATATGAAAGAAATTCGTTCTTGTGTGGGTTGTTACTTCTAATAGACTGTTTTAATACATTTTTTTAATTGTCAAACGTAAGCTTGAGGAAGAAAGAGTACGAAATGCTTTGTTCTAACCTTTCGTTCTAATAATTTAATTTTAGGCGTTTTCGTTATGAAACGTTTGCAGACTGGTAAATTCGCCCTAGAAATCAGCCTTAACCAATGTCTGTGAATATTTGTAAAACTTAAAGGAAACTGTTCAGAAACTTTTTTGAAGATAACTTGACTTTTGGTTAGTGTTCATGGTAAAGGTTTTTTATATTAATATTAATAGATAAACAATAAAAACAGTACTTTGTAGGAGGCTTTAAGAGCTGTTTGCTTCTTTCTTCTCGAAAAGAGCCAGAAACTAAATATTATGAATAACCATAATTAATATTTTTAATACTTTGTAATGTAGACTTAAGCTCAGTTGCGCCGCAAAAGTTAAGCAATCCTTATCATTAAGCCCTAAAACTCACGGTAATTATTAAAACGGTTGTTATGGGTGTAACATATACTCAATGTTAAGAGAGGTTTAACTTTTGCGGATTTCTTAAAGAGCAATTATTTATAAATAGGCAATGCTTTATTGTTATTTAATAAATTATGTTAGATAAAGTAGTTATAAAATAAAATAAATAAATTTGGTATCGGAAGTTAGGGTTGGTATTCGGGTTGTAATCCCAGAGGTAAGGGCATGTCGAAACTTCGTCCATACGATGAGTAGCCACCATGTCCATGTCCACCATGTTCTTCGTGAGATACGGAATGTGTATTGGAATGGCTATAAACTGGTTTTGATACTATTTCATAAGTAGTTTTTCCTCCGCCACTAGTTAATGATTTTAGTCCGATGATAGCAGATAACATAAGTGCAATAAGACCAGTCATTAAAGCTTTACCTGCAAGTGCAGCTATCCCACCTAAAGCTAATGCGCCAAGGGTACCCTTCATCATAGCGGCAGCAGCAAGAATCATTCCCATACCACCCCCCTTTTTACCACCCCCAAGCATTCCACCTTTACCACGAGCGGTAGAGACAGCTTCGTTATCAAAAAGTTTCAATCTTAATGAGTGACTATTAAGGTAGTTGGCTACCTTTTTAAATAGATAAGCATCTAATCGCGCCTCCGCATCATTAGGAAAATCTCTAGCAAGCTCTGCTACAATATCGGCGGTATTAGCACGTGCACTTCCATTTTCTCGAACGACACTAACACCAGGGAATACACTAAAATCATCATCTTCATTTAATTTGTCAACCCACGACACAATATCTAATTTTAAACATGTTGTTGTGTACGCATTTGCACAGTCTCGCGATAAAGATTTCTTATAATCACTTCTGTCGGGAGTAGGTGTTATATTATTTGCATTTATGTCATTTATTAGCACTAAAGTCAACAATAACACTGAGTAGGTACGAGCATACATTTTGCTTTTAGTCGTAAATCAACAAGTAATAAAGTAATAAACTGAAGACGATTAATAGCTAAGATGTATATATACTCAAATAACTAGAGTAAAAAGACGAAGTGTTATCCCCTTTTCAAATGAATCGTCTAATGCAAGTTTCAATGTAGGTACTTAGTGGAGCAAGAAGTAAATGTAAGCATTAAGAAACGGTTTGCTAGGGCGTTAATTTCAATGAACATGCAGGACAGCAGTTCTAAATGTAGATTACTATCACCAGAATGTTTTGTTTTATTTTTAATAACTGTTACATTATTTATAGTAACGGAAATGAGTTTGATGACCAAATAATCCTTAAGAAAATAATTATTTTCTAATCATACATCAAACCTTGCTACCGCATAATGAAAATTGAGTTGGTATTATTACCTGAAAAAAAATGCGAAAGTAAGGTGAAATTACCGCTTCGTTCTAAGAATGTTTATACTAGTTGTTCTACATTTCATACTTTATCTTTTTGGAGTTGGTTATTGTAAATAGCCAAATCATAAATTATTCGTGTTTTGGGTCATTTTTTATTTAAAACAAGTACAAAATGAACTCTCCTATCAATTGTATTTTCTACTTTCATTTTATGAATACCATGTTCATGGCTTCGTTTCGTTTAGATTAAACATAATGAAAAAGTTTTACAATTTTGTTAATTATTAATTAACTTTCTCTTGAGTTAAGCGAAGCTTACTAAATAAACGCACCATGTTAAATAAAAAATTTAATAAATTATAATTTTGATAAGAAATACATGGCCAGTAGACCGCCTTATGCGATTGTTACTGGTAAGCTTGTAGAAGGCTGTTGAAGGCATCGCTTCGGCTCCAGTGTGGTGCAGCAACTTGTGGTATAATTTCATAACTCACTGATGAGCTACTATGCTTTTCTAGCAGAGATTTTAATGCAATAGCACTTGAAATCAAAAGTGCCATAAATCCAGCTCCCATTCCTTTAAATGCTATCAGGGCTATGACAAACAATACAGCAGGAATAATAATCAGTGCTTTCAATTTCAAAAGTAACAGTAACGGCAAAATCAATTTTCTTAACCTCCTCTTGCGAGATTCTGAAACAAAATTAAAAAAATTAATGCTATGATTTTACTGTTATGTAATAAATCTACTTATGTAGTTCACTGCTTACTTAAGTTCAAGGTTACTCTAGTAATTTACTATAATTTGTTATGATTATAACTTAACTGGAAATAAATATTTACTGAAATTGTATTATTGTAATTATTTACACTTGATTGGATACTAATTAAGTGTATTTCTTTCATATATGTAGGCTATGTATGATATTCGTCCTTCCCTTTCAGTTTATTAGTACGATGAATTCTTGTAGCGAATCCACTTTCTCGTATTGTAAACGTATAAATTTATTTATACGCTTCAAATAACATACATAGCCTACATTACAGCGCGTCTAAATTGTTTATTTACGTGTTGCTAAAATATTCATAAAATATATGGTAAATAGAACGTTTATCGGTTTTACACTATTAATTATCTTTTACTTAAGACATCATGATAGTTAAGTATGTACAATATGCACAAACAGTTGAACAAAACGCAATAAATACATTCCTTTTCTGGTAACATTGGGATATAGGAGTAGTAAGTAAAATAATTGCCATATATTCATACAACTAAGTTAATTACGCGATAACTTGACTCAATTGCGTCCATTCCAAATGGAGTAAGTTCGGTTGAATCTATGGCACGGTATGCTGCTTCCGTCATGTGTGGCTTCTAATACTGGTGAAAGGATATTTTGGAAACGTACACCGCGAGTTTAGAAAACAAATTAAAGTGAAAATTATAATCTGGTAGATAAGGGGAATGCTTCATAATAAGAAATAAGCAAACAGAAACAAAATGAATAACTTGTCTTGTAAACTGCAACAATAGTAACGATTTATCGGACAGATGGTTCCACGACAAAAGATCCCTGTCAAAACGTAGCCGTTAAAAAGTCGCGACCATAAAGGTCGACGCACAAAAAGGTCACCACACAAAAAGTTGCCGTAAGGACCGAACCACATTGAAAAAAAAATACTCAAAATTTCAACGAAAGTTTAAGTATTTGTAAAAGTCCAAACTAATTTAGATTAGATAACACTGTAGCCTAACATAATTAAATTAGATTGCAAAACTACTATAACCCATCACAATTAGATTAGATAAATATAACCACTGTAACCTAACAGATTTAGGATTAGACAAACAAAACTACTGTAACCTAACAGAACTAGATTAGTTAAACAGAAATCCTATAACCTAACAAAGTTAGATTAGACAAGCAAAACTACTGTAACCTAATAGAATTAGAGTAGATCAACAAAATTACTGAAACATAACAGAATTAGATTCAATAAGCAAAACTACTGTAACCTAATAGATTTAGATTAGATAAAAACTACTATAACCTAACAGAACGAGATTAGATAAACAAAAATACTGCAAAGTAACAGAATTAGATCAGATCAATAAAACTACTGTAACCTAACAGAATTAGATCGAATAAACAAAACTACTGTAACCTAACAGATTTAGATTAGATAAACAGATATACTGCAACCTAACAGAATTAGATCAGATAAACAAAACTACTGTAACCTAAGAGAATTAGATTAGGTAAACAAAACTTCCGTAACATAACAGATTTAGATTAGATAAACAAAACTACTGTAACCTAACAGAATTAGATTAGATAAACAAAACTACTATAACCTAACAGAATTAGACTATACAAACAAAACTACTGTAACCTAACCGAATTATATTAGATAAACAAAACTACGGTAACCTAACAGAGTTAGATCAGATAAACAAAACTACAGTAACCTAACAGAATTAGATTAGATAAACAAAACATCTGAAACCTAACAGAATTAGATTAGATAAACAAAACTACTGTAATATGAAAATGTAAACTTTCACCATTAACACTCATAATAAAATACTTATCTTTTTTTGGGTTTTTTAATGGTGTACTTTAAATTATACAATCTAAACGTTTGGATAACACTTACAGTTATCTTCGTCAGTAGTAATGTTTGTTAAAAATTGTTAAAGATGTTGTAAACAATTTTGTCAAATTTGAAAAATTAAAACATAAACATAATCCTGCTATTAATATAACAGTTTGAGAAACGTATAAAGTCAACTATAAAATTTTTTAGTAACGAATAACTAGGCCATAAAAATTAAATATTGTTAAACTGCCTCAAAGATGACAAACCAGAACACTCTCTACGACGAAAGCTAACAATGAAATTTGTCAGCCAAAAAACACATTTAACAAAATTTAATCGAGTTATGATGTAAGTGTAAAGTTGTGAAAAACTTCAATTTGAAAATGATAGAAGCATTCACAAATCCAAACATCACATCAAATAAAATAACCCAGTTAAATCTAACAAAGAGATATCTTTATCAATAATTGGAAGTGTTATTAACAATGAAAAGCACAATGCAGAACGCTCTTTGTAATTTTTAATTATAATTTGATTTCAACTACTTATGTTAAATTATAGTGCTGTGGTAATTTAACATATAATTGGTAAAGCATTTGCTTCAAGGTCTAGGAAAAACACAGCAAAAAAGCTAGACATACCAAAAGTTAAAATTAAAATCAAAATTAAGGCGTATCATTATGCTTTTTTTTAATTATAAGATGCCAAAACCTATTTAAACGGAGATTTTCTTCTTGTCTATTAAAATTATTCGGGTGATTATATATTTCAATAGCTTCACGTTGCAAACGAACATAATAATGAGTTTGTCCTGACAATATTTCCATATTGTCAAATTGAATGTCACGATTTAGATTATTCAGGGTATGGTCAGCCACAGCAGACCTCTCTCGTTGACCCAATCTACAAAATCTCATATGTTCTTTGCGTCTTATGTCAAAGCTACGTTTTGTGGTCCCGATGTATACTTTTCCACATGAACAAGATAACTTATACACTCCGGAAGATGATAAAGGATTTGACACATCTTTAGGTGATCTTAAATGTTCTTTAATTTTTCTTGTAGGTTTAAAAATAGTCCTAATGCCATATTTAATTAGGATTTTTTCAATTCTACTTGTAACATTAGCTATAAAAGGAAGAAAACCAGTACCAACATTAAGAACTGGTTTTTCTTTAAGGTTACGCCTAGAAGGTGTAATAACATTATTAATATCTGTAAATGAATACCCATTATCTTGTAAGGATTTTATTAAATATTTGTATTCATCATTCAAAAATTCAGGGTCACAAAGTCGTTTTGCTCGATCTACTAAAGATTTAATTACACTAATTTTTTGACGTGGATGGTGGTTGGATAATTTATGAAGGTATCTATCAGTGTGTGTCGGCTTTCTGTAAACCTTAAAAGATAGTGAATTATTATTTTTAGATATTAATATGTCAAGAAATGGTAAACTTCCATTAGTTTCTTTTTCCATGGTAAACTGAATACTAGTTTATAAAAACCAAAAACTCATGCAATGCTTCTTCTCCATGTCTTCAAATAACAAATGTGTCATCTACATATCTATACCAAACTGAAGATTTTTTAGGTATATTTTGTAACGCTAATGTTTAAAATTTTTCCATATAAAAATTAGCTATAACAGGACTAAGGGGACTACCCATTGCTACACCTTCAATCTGTTCATAAAATTTACTATTCCACTGAAAATAAGTTGTAGTAAGACAGTGCTGAAAAAGAATGGTTATGTCCTTTGGAAAAAGATGATCAATGTATTCAATAGTTTCTTTTAGAGGTACTTTTGAAAAAAGTGAAACAACATCAAAACTAACCATTATATTACCCTCTTCAATTTTGAAAATATGCATTTTTTTAACAAAGTCGGTGTTTTTCCTATATGAGGTTGTAATAACAATGTAAGATCTTTTGCAAGGCTATTATATGTAGGAGAACCAATTACACTAACAATAGGCCTTAAAGGAATATTAGGTTTATGAATTTTTGGTAAACCATATAGTTTTGGTGAAATAGCGTCAGAGTTAGTTAGTTTCTTTTTTATTTCTTCAGGAATAGATGATAATTTAATCAGCTCTTTAGTTTTTAAAAGAAACTTTTTTGTTGGATCTTTTGGTATTTCACGATAAGTTTCTGGTCCCAACAATTGTTCTATCTTAGTGTTATAATCGTTCATATTTAATATAACAGTTGCATTGCCTTTATCTGATTTTAATGTTATTATGCTTTCATTGCGTTTAAGATCAAGTAAAGCACATCGTTGACGAAAGTATAAGTTGCTGTTTGGAGGTTTTGTTCTACGTAATATGCTAACGTTGTTATATCTAAGTTCATTAGCAGCATCAAAAGGTAATAATTTAATGGAGTTTTCGATATTGGAAATTATATCTTCAAAAGGTGTTATCGCAAAATTTCCTCCTTTAGAAAGCGCTTCAATAGTATAATCTGAAACAACATTATCAGAAATGTTTATAACTGTTTTTTTATAATCAATAGATGGTCTATTATATTGTTGTTTGTATAAATTATTAAATTTTTCTTTCTGACGTTGACATGAGATGTCAAAATTTATTTTCATAGATTTAAACGTTATAGAATCAATTTTATCCCAAACTTCTTTATTCAATATAGATGAAATTTCTAAATGTAAATATAAAAGATTTTTATCGGTGTTATCCAATAACTTCCTAGTAATTAAATATGGCATTAGGACTATTTTTAAACCTACAAGAAAAATTAAAGAACATTTAAGATCACCTAAAGATGTGTCAAACCCTTTGTCATCTTCCGGAGTGTATAAGTTATCTTGTTCATATGGAAAAGTATACATCGGAACCACAAAACGTAACTTTGATACAAGACGCAAAGAACATGAGATTTTGTAGATTAGGTCAACTAGAGAGGTCTGCTGTGGCTGACCATGCCCTGAATAATCTAAATCATGACATTCAATTTGACAATATGGAAATATTGTCAAGACAAACCCATTATTATGTTCGTTTGCAACGTGAAGCTATTGAAATATATAAACACCCGAATAATTTTAATAGACAAGAAGAAAATCTCCGTTTAAATAGGTTTTGGAATCTTATAATTAAAAAAAAGCATAGTGATACGCCTTAATTTTTAACAAACATTACTACTGACGAAGATAACTGTAAGTGTTATCGAAACGTTTAGATTGTATAATTTAAAGTACACCATTAAAAAACCCAAAAAAAGATAAGTATTTTATTAAAACTATTGTAACCCTAACAGACTTAGATTAGATAAACAAGAATACTGCAACCTAACTGTTTAGTCAACCCTCTACCGCGTAGAAGCCACCCTTTGCTTCCAATTTCATATTGATCATTATGCCTTCTACGTTGACGACTTGTTAACTGGAGGCCAAACACCTGATGAAGTAATGTGTTTTTTCTTAGAAAATGGCGTAGCAATGATAAAAACATTGAGCTTAACGAGGATGAAAAGATTCTTTCAATAAGTCAATCCGAACCTAACAAAACGCTTGGTTTACTTTGGAATTCTTCTTCTGACTCTTTGAAATATTCGATCACTGAACCAGATTTTCACAGTAAAATTACAAAACGCCAAATTTTATCCTCAATTGCACAAGTATTTGACCCTCTTGGTCCTTTGTCACCGTTAACAATCACTGCAAAGTTCATTTTGCAACAACTATGGAAACTAAAAGTATCTTGGGACGAATCAGTTCTCATAGATCTTCACACAACTTGGTCTACTTACAGAACTCAACTAATACAACGTAACATTCTTCAAATACCCAGATATGTTCCTTGTTCCAACCCTGTTCCAATTCAAATACACGGTTTTTCCGACGCTGTAGAAACTGGATATGGCACGTTCATTTACATACTTGGTAGATGTGCATCTAATCTTACATGTACCAAAACACGAGTTTCTCCTATTAAACAAACTACCATCCCCAGACTTCGACTTTGGGTAGCCCTTCTACTCGCTGAACTTATGAGTAAGGTTAAATCCTTTATCAAACTAAATTTTGATTCCACGGTCTACTGGCGCAATTCCACCATAGAGATGCTACCTTTGAAGCTAGTAGAATGTCCTATTTGGTTTCACGGTCCTAAATGGCTCACTTCTCCTCCGGAAGAATGGTCTAGTCCAGTACTTCCATTTAACACTGAACTTCATGATACTCGCAATACCATACCTTCGTTAACCACTATTGAAAGTACAAATTCTACCTTTGAGCTCTTCAAAAAATATTCCTCTTTTATAAAACTTGTTAGAATCGTTGCATTTTTAATACGTTTTAAAAATAATTGTCAAACTAAGCTTACCGAAGGGCACGTCTGACGTTATAAGCCTCTCTCGTCTGCTGAACTAGAATTTTTACTCAACAAGCTTATTAAAATTGCACAACTTGAAGCCTTTTATGATGATTACAAATGTTTAACACGGCGTAATAAGCTGAGTTCATCCACCAAACTTCTACCACTAGCTCCATTTATTGACGCTTCTGATAAACTCCTGCGAGTTGGTGGACGTATTCGTAATTCTGAATATGATTTTGACAAAGAACGTCCCGCAGTTTTACCCGAAAGGCACCCTTTGGCAACTCTAATAGCTCGTAATGAGTATCTTAGACTGCTGCATGCAGGGCCACAGGCCTTATTAGCTTCCCTAAGACAAAAATACTGGCCTATTTTGGGAAGAAATCTATGTAAAGAATAGTACATGTCTGTGTCACTTCTTTTAGGTTCAATTCCAGCACACAACAATATTTGATGGGCAATCTTCCTGATTCCCGAGTTACTCCTACTAGCCCTTTTTTAAAGTCAGGAGTTGATAATGCGGGCCGCTTTTTACTTCGAGATAGGAAGTTTCGTAATTTTAAGGTCACCAAGGCGTATGTAGCTCTATTTATATGTTTTGCCACCAAGGCAATACACACTGAAGTTGTTAGTAACGAACTAAAATGTTTCTTAGCTAGACATGAATCTAATATTGTTCCAAATCTAACAAATGATGGTATAAAGTGAAATTTTATACCGCCCAGGGCACCACACTTTGGCGGTCTCTGGGGGCCGGCATTAAGTCAGTAAAATACCACTTGAAGCGCGTACTTGGTAATTCATTAGTTACATTTTGCACTTCCCTTTGTCAAATAGAGGCTTGCTTAAATTCACGTCCTCTATGTCCTCTATCTGAAGACCCCATTGATTTAACTCTGTTAGCACCTGCACACTTCCTTATTGGTGACGTTTTGACTACTACTCCGGAGCGTAACTAAGTGCACATTCAAGAAAATAGGCTCTCTCGCTTTAAACGAATGCAGCAGATTGTTCAACATTTTTGGCGTAGATGGTCCCAAGAGTATATTGCTGAGCTTCAGACCCGTACGAAATTGAACAGCAAACACCCACAATGCCTTAAAATCGGAGCTTTAGATCTAATTAAAGAAGACAGTCTACCACCTCTGAAATGGTCCATTGGTAGAATCGTTAAGTTACATCCTGGTTCTGATGAAGTGATACGAATTGTTTCAATTAAAACAAATTTTTGAATCTACAAAACCTACCACGAAGGTATGCGTTTTACCGGTAGAGACTGCTCCTGTTCTAAGGTAAGTGACATACATTTTATTAAAAGCCTGGAGGCTTTCAAGGGGTGATATGTTTAGTCAACCCTATACCGAGTAGAAGCCACTCTCTGAATTTCATATTGACCGCTTTCTGTGCAACTACCGATGATTCGTAGCCGTCCGTATCAACTCCACCTCCGACCAGCCATTGGGTCTGCCTGCAACTATCGTCGCTCAACCATCAATACGAACTCTTCGATAACCGTCATTCATCAATTCATTATTTTTATTATTAAATTTACTTTACAATACAGAAGTTCTGTTTATGTCTAATAAATTTAACGTGAGATGCTATCAATATTTCACAACCCGTACAATACTCTAACAGCATTGGATCAGATAGGCAAAACTGCTGTAACCTAACAGAATTAGATTAGATAAACAAAACTACTGTAACCTACAGAATTAGATTACATACACAAAAATACTGTAACCTAACAGAATTAGATTAGATAAACAAAACTACAGTAATCTAACAGAATTAGATTTGATAGATAAAACTACTGTAACCTATCAGAATTAGATTAGATAAACAAAACTACTGTAACCTAACAGATTTAGATTAGATTAACAAAACTACTGTAACCTAACAGGACTAGACTAGATAAACAAAAATACCGCAACCTAACAGAATTAGATCAGATAAAAAAACTACTGTAACCTAATAGAATTAGATTAGATAAACAAAACTACTGTAACCTAGCAAAACTAGATTAGATGATCAAAAATACTGCAACCTAACAGAATTAGGTTAGATAGACAAAACTACAGTAACTTTACAGAGTTAGATTAGATAAACAAAACTACTGTAACCTAACAGAATTACTACAGCGACTTTTTTGGTGATGACATTTTAGGAAGGGACCGCGACGGTTTGCCGCGGCCACTTTTGGGCGGCGACTTTATCGCGGCTACATTTTAGCAGCGACGTTTTGACGTAATGCCCGGACAGATAGTAAATCATGACGAATTTATTCACCTGGGCTTTTGCAATAATCCCTTCGAATGCCAAGAAACTGGATCACACCAATCATTGAATTTTTAGTAGTAGCTGGATAATTTGTTACCACCAAGATATTGAAGTAAGAAAAATGAGCAAGAACTCCTTTGTTTGAATCCTACTTTATTATACAATGTGTACGCAAGGTATGCAATTAATGCTTTATTTCAGAATACGGATTCGTTTTTTGTTCGGACAGGCCGATCTTTAAACTTAATTGCGCATATTTTGGTCTTATTGTCAGGTTTACCTTTATACCATAAAACGGGTTAATTTTGGGTCTCACCGAAAATCTCCCACAACGGCCAAACGTCGCTTTCTACGCATCTGTAATTGGGAAATCAGCCTTGGTGTGGTTTGTGGCGGGCTATTAATGACATTGCAGGTGTTTCAAAGTCGTTTGTTGATTTCTAAGTTTATACCAAGTTTAAGGTAAAAATATGCAATTTTTATTAGCTGAATACTTTTGTTTACGTAGATATACTTGTGGTTGTTAGATACTGTGGGTATTTTTTTTAAGCAGTTGTTTATATACTAACCTCCAAATTTTGCCAATTATTTCTTCTTAGTCAGTGACGTGCCAATTTATTTTTTTGTGATTTTACAGGGGTGGCTTGAAAATGGTCCGATCGTACAAAAGGAAGGTCGGAAGTCGAATATATCGAGACTACAGCGGCGAGGAAACACTTCAGTTATCCGTGCCTAGGTGTACTCCAAGAAATTTAAAAGCACTTAGCGAAGAATATGATATCCCGTATGCAACTGTTTTCGGAAAATAAATGGGCTGAGGCAATCAGAAGGCCAAACACCAGGAGGAAAACCTTGTTAAAGTGATATGCATCGCCGAGTGGGGATTTTCTTGTGATACAAATGATATTTAAAAATCTAGTGGAAAAGTATTTAAATAAATGTGCTAAAATTGTAATACAAAGAAATAGACCAGGTGAAATATGAATGCAAAAGTTGTTAAACAGACACAAAGAAAAACTTTCTAAACGCTTATTACAATTGATAAAGATAAATTAAGCTCAGATTAGACGTGACACTATTAATAAATATTTTGATAACCTTGCGGATGCCTTCACTGACGTCCCTCCTGGGGCATTTGTGAACTACGATGAAACTAACTTTACAGGCGATCCCGGGCGAGTCAAAGTAATTGTTCGTAAGTCCTGCAAAAAATATTAAATAATCATTTAACAAAGTCTGGCGCGCTGAACTCCTTGTCAAACCACACAATACGCCACCTTTCTATGCTCCTGATCCAGTGCTTAACTAATAGATAAATAAATACGAGTTAAACTAGAAAATTCCTTATGATTAATTTCTAGTTGTAGCAGGGGTATAGCAATGTTACGCCTTACGTCCTATCCTATGCACTTTCATCCCAACCTGGAACTTTCGTAGCGTAGTTTGCAAGCGAAACTAGGTAGTAAAACGCCATCCGTAATATTTAAAAACCTCTGGAACATCTGTGACTGGATAAACTAGTGAAAAGTCTCCACCAACTCCACAAAACATAAGCGTTTAAAAAACTTGATTATCGCGATAACGTCAAGTTGTATATCGAGTCGAAGCATTTTCGGGCATATTTTGACCAAATATACAGTAGGGTGGGTCGAAACACTGATCCTTAGTGCGAAAAAGTTGTGAATGAGAAGTAGTAATAACTGTTAAATATTTCTTAAATGGATTAATAACTTTGGCGCTGAACGGAGGGTCAAAGTTTTGAAAACTTGAATTTTTCAAGCCCCCGTGGAAAAAATCCAATTTATATTAATTACATAACAAGGCTTCTACGACGTGTCAGTTTCTGGACATATTGCCCTTGAGAGGTAATATAGTATGTTTTTTGTTCCCGAAATGGCACCACCGAAGTTTGAAAGTTAAACTCTTCGTTTGAGACAAACCTTCGTTTGTCCAATTTTTGGTATTACAAAAGATATATGTGCCGGCAGCCAACTTCCCACATAGGAAAATGTCATAAAGTGTTATTTAAACGAGAGACGTAATATTATTTTGGAGACTGGCAGCAAACAAGATCCTAGTTTCTCAAGCGTTGCAGATGTTGTCGCTAAGAAAATTGAAAATTCTCATAGTTTCTGAGCAGCATGCACGTGCTATATTGATCTCATATCAAGAAGTACGTGAGCATGATGAGTTCCACTAGACGTACTTCTGCAAGTAAAACAGTGCAAGATTTTTGATATAGCGTCTTGTATGTGCTCTGATATCAATCAATGCACTTGCCCTTTGTTGTATACAGTTCCGGCGAACGATCAACAGTTTCTTGTGGATCAACTCTCAACCCGGAAATGTTATACGGGCTCTGTTGACCGTATCCAAAAGGTGAAGCTTCAGAAACGACTCAGAATGAAGTTAAAAGATGGAGTTAGTCTCAAGAAACCGGAAGGTGCCACTGGAAGTGCTGATAACGCTGACGGTGACGAAAACGGGATCGCCGTAGCTTCTGTTGACGAAACATGTGATTTGTGTCGCGCTAGCACTAGTGCCAATAATACGAATGTGCCTGTGTCAAATCCATCCTCTTCGAAAATGCGAGTAACATTGCCTGCAACTGTACTTGATACTCAACGATTTGGGGTGCCTGATAGAGCAACAGCTGCTATAAAACCTGGTGCACTTCACGACATGGGCCTTATATCTGAATCAGACACGTCACTTGGCTACCCTCACAGTACGTTGGACTCCTAAATCAGACACAGCACACAGCATACCTGAGCGCATGTATGAGTAATTGGTTGTGATGGCACAGCAGTAAATACCGGGTATAAATCCGGTGTCATTCATCGTCTGGAGATAAAAATTGGCAGATCTTTACAATGGGTAGTATGTCTCCTCCATTGTAATGAGTTACCTCTCAGACATCTGTTTGAACATATAGACGCCCCAACACGTGGACGAAAATCGTACGCTGGTTCCATAGGTAAACAACTTACGGAATACGAACAGGTGCCCGTAGTGTAACATGAACCCGTGAATTGTGCTTTGCCTTCAATTACAGCTGCAGGTTTAAGTACAGACCAACAATATTTGCTGGAAATATCACGTGCAGTAAAATCTGGCGCCTGTACAAATCTTAGTAAACGTAATCCCGGTCCACTTGAACCTTCTCGTTTGTTGACAACCGCAAACAGGGTATTAAGGCTCTAGATAGCTACTACAAATCCATCTTTAGGGTTGAAGCACATGAAAGTTTATACACCTTTATGGTTTAGTATAAAAACTAACCAATCCATCGGAGATGGTGCAAAGCACGTATGGGAACACGCTAGCAGATTCTTGCCGGATGAACTATTAAAGAGAATTCATCCAGTCATCGCTAGGAATGCGTTCTTCGCTGTTCCGGAAAACATTGATTTGATCGACTGTTTGCACTGTGATATTACGCGACCGCAAGTTTTATGTCATTTGAGCTCAGAACAACTAATGGGTCTCTACGAAATAGGAAAATAATGGGAATGTTCCTAGTTTCCAAGTTACATGCAACCTGTTGAACGCGCGGTAACAGTGCTTACTGAAGCATAAACAATAAATTTTGTACACAACTTCAAGTTGTAATCTTTGTAATATCTTTATTTGTTATGCCTAAAAAAGGAACTTTCATTTAATTCAATTTACGTTTCAATTAAAATGATGTTTCATTAGTGTGTTGGTGTTCTTTGTTAACTTCTTTTCTGCACTAGCGCATTTTCTTACTCTTTTGGATGTTTTCGAAGTATTTAAATTATTTTGTTTTCCGAAAAATTTCCAAATTTTGACCATCCGGTCAGAGCCAAAGATATTAACTTATCGTATTGAGATTTTATACATGTGTTATTGGTTGTTGTTCCAGTATTTTCCGCACTAGGGCATTTAGCTAAGAGTTTTATCGATAGTTGCTTAAAAAGTTCAAATTCTCTGTGAAATTTCAAAACCTTGACCTTCCTGTCAGAGCCAAAGATATTAATCGATTTAACAAATATTTAGCCCAGTTATTACCGTTCTCATTTAAAACTTTTTCGCACTAAGGCGTTTCGATCAGAGTGTTTCGACTTTTTTTTTATCCATCCTAATGTACAGGTTACATCAATCACATTTTTTCTGTAGCAGTTTAAAGAGGCTTACGTACCTGTTCACAGTAGTCAAACCTGTTTTTTTTTCATTTCCCTTTACTATATACTACTTGTTTTTAAGTGTTATTTATGCTATAGCATGATCTATATTTGTTTCAAATTCTGTGATAGTTACGTTATCACAATATGTAAATACTTTATGTTTGTTAGACAAAAGTAAAAATTACAGAAGTTTTGCTTTACCAAACTAACAGGTATTTTTTAAGCAAGATAGAACTACGGATCCCAAGGCTGTGACATCGGTTGTCAGTTTGAAGATTCGCATCTGAGCAGACCACCTTTGATTGGCTGATAGATTTCATACCAGATAATTTCTAAAGGATTTGAGACTACCAATACTTCGAAGGAATGTGCGTATTGAAGACAAGCCTGCGGCTGTTAAATATAGTGTGGAAGAAAATTTTAAATTATCAATTTGCCGCCGGTTCAGCGGTTGAGGTTAGGTCCGTTAACTGTGTTAAAAAATGTTACATTGCGATCTTGATTTATAGGTGTATACGCTGGGTTAGAAATTACAGCCACAGGACCATAAGACTATCATTTACGTCATTATTTCGCTGATTGGTCTTTGGAATTGTCGAAAACCGACTTGTTGCTTTATAGCAAATATGTGTTCAGCGACAAGGTTTAACTTAGGCTTAGCGGGTATAGGAATAAACGGAATTGCAGGACATGGAATAATACCAATCTATTAATAAAAGTTTGCCGTTTGATGCACTAAGACGAACTTAGTTCGTTTGCCGAAATCGTATGCCATTTAAGGGAACAAGTTTGAATAAGTTGTAACTAACCTTGATTTTGTATATAATAATGATTTGGAAAAAAAGGAGATATTTAAGAACCATCCAATCTTATGAATGGAATTTAAACTCTTTGCTACTACTACAACCTATGAGCTAAATATACCTTTTTAGGATACAGTATCCTAGTGCCAGGACGTAAATACTCATATTGGGACCATAGAAGCAGACCTGCAAGTGTGGATAGTTACATACATAGATACACAGACAAATTTTCTCTGGTGATTAGGAACCAAGCAAGAAGAAAAAGAAAGAAAAAGCGGTTGCAGCAAACCCCCAGTCAAGTAGAGAGCATTATCCGAGACCGCAAATAACGTCAATCGTGCGCTGCCACCACAACCAACTAGAATATAGAACTCAAGGCCTCCTATCAGAGCAACCAACCAGAATACAACACTTCGGATCCCCACCAACGTCAAGAGGTGTTGTTAGGGCTATCATTCGGGAAGACACAACCCGCTGCAGTCTAGTGGAACACGAAAGGTCGAAAATACGATGACCAACCAGTAAAGACCGTCCCAGGCAGTGAATCAGAGCACACCGCCTGAGATCTCCCCCATTTCTACCTACATATTATGACTACATGTTTTTCATCATCATAACAATTTAGTTATATTGCTCTTTCAAAGGAGGTTATTACATCGAATTTTGAGTATAATTCTTTATTTTGTAGCAATTTTCTGAAGTAATTAGTTAGTTTTTTGTCATAGAAAGCAGTAATAGTGTAAATTTAACAAGCCCGAGTTTTTGTATAACAAGCAGAAGTTACATCTACAGGCAAATCTATTACAGTTCACATACAATATACGGTATTGGGGACGTAGTAATAGGGTTCAAATGTTGAAACTTTAATGTTCGTTAAAATGTTTCAAATCTATTACGAGGGTTGCCCAATAAATAATGCCCCACAAGTTATTGTGCAGTGAAAAATATTTCTGAAAAATACACAAATTTAAGTGTGACTAACTTGAAGTTTGCCGCGTGTATATGCAAAGTATCATTTTCTTCCGGCAGATAGCGTAAGTGACATCCGTCATAAACAACATGCTGTTATTAAATTTCTCGTGGCAGGGAACGAAACCGCTGGGGATATTCATAAACGTTTGTGCAAAGTCTACGGAACATCTGCAGCCGATAGGAGTACTGTTGGTCGCTGGGCACAGAGTGTGAAAGCATCAGAGGGCGGTGCTGTAGAGCTCCAAGATTTGTCGCAGGCACGAAGGTCTCCCACGGCTGTCACGCCGGACATGTTGTAAAGGGCTGATGTTGTCATTCGAGAGGTCGACGCATTACGATTCGGCAATTGGCACTGAATCTGTCGATAAGCAAAGGAAGGGTGGATGCGATTTTTACCAATAGGAATACATGCCCTCGTGTCTCATTGGAGAAAAGCCGTGGAACTTGAAGGTGATTATGTAGAAAAATAGAGTGACCACACAAAACATTACTCTTTCACACATGTAAATTTCAATTTTGTTAAATAAATACTTTTGGGAAAGAAAATATGGAGCATTATTTATTAGGCAACCCTCGTATTAAACCCTGCATGATAAGTACTACTCTTTACGATCAGTTTCATATACGTTTACCTACTTTGAAAGCAGATACAAATATAAGCTATGTTTCTCGAGTACCGTATAGAGAGAAACAAATGGTATCTCCTAATTTCTCATAAACTTTGCTTTGGGTTGCTTTATGTAATTGGTACCTGGATATAATTGCGTTGAAACTTACTACATAATTATGTGCTTAGTTTGATAATTTTAACGTTAATTTTCACTTAATCTTCACACGATTGCATCATTCATACGCATTCAAACAAATTCAACCTGCATCACCCTCAAGTCCAGTTTCGCATTCTTTTCTGGGCAGTGGAAGTGATAAAAAAAGTATAGCTAGTTCATAGTCAGTGACCGCTACCCACAGGCGCGTTGCCATCAACCAAGTTTAGTTCTTCGCGCTTTACTTTTGGCTTGTTTCGCTTTCTTAGACTTTTTTTAATTTATAATCTGAGTCACTTACTATCCAATATTTTTAGTGTAGTTGTACAATTTTGAGTGGGTTCTATGCCTAGCGTTTGCAAGACCTTCCATCGAAAAATTTGACCCATGTTGAATGTTCCCACAGCCTCGCATGCGCCCAAACGTAATGTGGCCAGACTCGCAAAAATTCTTTTTGGAACAATTTTCCATAGCGAGTTGTTGTATGACCTGTTGAGTGAGTTTGGCCGTGGACGCATTTCTTTAGCAGCTGGGTATTTAGAAACTCTAAGATAAGGTTATACAAAAATTATAAAACGTAAAATGACGTCATAAGATAACATAACAACAAGAAAAACACTCGATGAGTGAAGGACTGTGTGCGTTCTGTTACTGCGTAGTAGACAAGCTAGATGCAGTTGGCCGCTTGAAATTGAATCGCTCTCCGGAAAAATCATATGTTTTATCACTCATGTACCGTTTTCTCCGCATTCCCTCAACCGAATCACCTCATTTTTTTTTTACTTGTGTATTAATTTAGGACGAATACTTTGATCGTTTTTACTAGTAATAGGGGAACACGGAGCTGAATGGCATACCGGGGCACAACGGCATACCCCCTCTAAAATCGTTTACACCCGTCATAAGAAATAAAAATGAAGCTGGCAACACCGATACGATCCTACTCTATCGTGTCATCACAAAAACTGGCGCGTAAATCATTTCAGTCAAGCGATAGTTCCAGACGTGTCGATTTTGTGTTTGTGTTTGTAACATTTTACGAAATTTGATGCTAACGTAAGTGCTCAATATTTTTGTTTTGTATATGATGTAACGGAATACTTTGTTAGCCTCTTTGCGTTTTGTTTAAATTATGACAATGTGTAGTTTGAAAAAAATTCTTAAGCTAGTTTTGGGGCGGAATGGACCGGGACAGAATGGACCAGAGTACCATTCCGCCCCAGTAATAGTTAGGAAAATCACCGTAATAATTTTATGTTCTATTAGGTTGGGAAAATATAATAATAGTATAATAAATAATGTTTATTGGTTTTTTTTTCGAAAAGGTGTAAATGTCTCATGACAATTATTTCTGTTCAGATGGTTCGCACATATGTAAGAAAAACCGAGCGCCAAACATGGGATATCAATACCATAGAGAATGCTGTTCTTACTGTTGTTATCAATGAGATGGGTTTAAAAAAAGCATCTCTACAATATTTGGTTCCTCGTTCTACGGTAAAAAGATATGTTCTAAAGAAAAAAATGGAAAAAGAATCTTTTAAAATTGACAAAACCAAAGGAAAATTTCAGGAGCTGGAACTTGTAAATTACTTAAAAACTATGGAGTCCAGATTATTTGGACTTTAACTGACTTTCAACGACTGGCGTTTCAACTAGCCGAGGAAAATAAGTGTTGTCATAAGTTCAACGTCATCAATCAAAAGGCTGGACCGGATTGGATGGAAAAATTTCTATCTAGACACCCAACATTAAGCTTACGAAAACCAGAAGCTACATCCGGTGCTCGAGCCATGGGGTTTAATTGCGTTTCAGTAGCCCTATTTTTTAAACTTCTAACTGAAACTGTAGATAAATACAAGTTAACAGGGGATCGTATCTGCAATTGTGATGAGACTGGAATCCAAGTAAATCCAAAATATCATTCAAAAATTCTTGCTCTGAAAGGAAAACGTCAGGTCGGGGTTCTTGCTTCTGCAAAGAGAGGGGAGACAGTAACATCAGAAGTGTGTTTCTCTGCAGCAGAGTCATTCATGCCACCTATGCTAATATTTCCCAGAAAAAGAAGACAGCCCTCATTTGAGATAGGATTACCTCCTGGATCGATGGTGGAAGTGACTCGGGTTGGATCACAACAGAGTTATTTTTAATTTGGTTCAAGCAGTTTATACAATTCTCAAATGCAAACAAGGAAAATCACCAGGCTCTTCTCATTTTAGACGGTCATTAGACGCACACAAAGAGTCTTGCTTTGATTAATCTAGCTCGTGAAAATAGTATAGTACTTTTATGCCTACCTCCCCACTGTTCGCATAAATTACAACCCCTAGACGTCAGTTTCATGAAACCACTAAGCACATACTATGAACACGAAACACGAAAATGGTTGAGAACTAATCCTTCTAAGGTTATTACATTACACCAGATTTCAACAATTTTTGAAGCTGCCTACCTAGAAGCAGCAAGCATGAAAACCGGAACATGGCCCGTTGATGAATTTGTGTTTAAGGATTGTGACTATATGCCGTCTGCAACGTCTGATATAACTCAAGTTCACGTTACAGCTGAAAGTGAGAAGACAAATACGTTGCCTATAAAAGATAAAACTAGATATAACTGGAAAAAAGAATAAAGTTGATCAAAAAAAAAAAAAGAAAAAAAAGACATAGAAGAAAATTCCTCTACAGACAGTGAAACTGATGATGATGATGCTGAATGTCTTTACTGCAACGAATTTTACTCTAAATTAACGGAGGGTTGGATAGCATGCTCCATTTGTAAAAATTTGGCCCACAATTCTTGTGCAGGTGTTGAAAGTGACGACGATGACGTTGTCCTTGTCTGCGACTTATGCAAATAAGGCTAAGCTTACCAAATATGGCTTAATATGTTTTATCTTTTTAGTTTTGATATTAAAGTTGTGTATTTAAGCTTTGGTTTTTTTTAATACAATACGAATATGTGGGTTAATATTACTTTTTGGATAAACCCTTCTGCCCTTCAAACGTGCCATTCTGCCCCAACGTTGGGGCAGAACGGTCATTTTGACATTTTTTCTTTGACATGCGCTAAAAATTCTAAACATTCTTTTATATTTTTAAACTTCTCCAATTTGATAATTAAACATTGAAGAATGTTTTGTGTTTAATTGGGACCCAAAATTTAAATGGCTCTGTCACGGAAGATATTCTAAACGTTAGGTATGCCATTCTGCCCCGTGTTCCCCTAAAGCTATGAAGGATTGAAAATCTGAAAAAACTCGTTCTATCAAGCGACAAAAAAATGTTTAAAAAAAATTTTTGGAAATAAGAATGGGTCCAATTAAAGGTGACTTAATATCAAAACCAACAATAAAACAGCTCAATAGAGGAAAGGAACATGAAGTTACTTAGTTCTACATGGAAAATACCATGGTACCTCTCACCCCTAATACAAAATAAGTATATTTACAGCCTTTAAATAGTATTTACAGTTAGGTTTCAAGTACATTAAGTAAAAAAAAATTAGTGGTTCTTTATAGTGTATTAAAGGTAGGTAATAAAAGAAGTTTACCGTTTAAATAAAACTTATATGCAATATTCATCGTAAAAAAACCTTTTGGCACAAAAAAGTAATATTATTTTTTTACTTAAATTTGACTTATTTATATCCGAAACTGCTTCATTTAACTAATACATATCGTGAGATTTGTTAAAAATCTTCCCCGAAAATGTGCCAGTGGCCCGTTATAAAACGTGCCCTCATAAGAAAAATGTTCCCAACAATTTCAAATAAATATTTAACCATAAAAATTAAATAGAAATATGTACCTACAGAATTTTTTTGTTAAAAGCACTACTAATTTTTGGAAAACTTGAATCTTTTTCATCAAAAGACACTTGTAAGTATCATTAAAAAAGTAGCCCAGTCGCTGAAGATGATAGCTTAACTGTTGAAACGCGTTAGGTGTTTTTTAAATTTTGTGTGGTATCGTGGGTGTGCTTTGTTTGTTATTAAAAAAGTAGTAGAAAATGGCGGAGTGAAATATAATATTGCTTTCTATTAGGCAGTGTTTAGAAAAGATTATAGTATGGAAAGCATCTGATAAGGATAATCTAAGTTTACTAATTTTAATTGTTCACTCAAATGCACTTGACACGCCTAATTACTATCCATTCTAAGCTTAGTTGGTCTAGATGAGAGATTAGGCGCTGGTTTCATCAAGTGAAAGAATGGGAAATGGGACTTATTTTTATACCCGTTATTAGCTTTGGTTCATGTATCTACTACGCAGATCCTATACTATGTAAAACTGTTAAGTCAGCTCTTGTAAGCCGTCTTCTAAAAGATGAAATGCAAATTTTTACTCCACGCATTTGAAAAACCTTTCTTGGATTTGAATGTGGATATAATGTTAAGCTAAAATAGAAGTAAAATGTGAATGGCTATATATGTCAAATAGTAGAACGTTACACACTCAGCTTGCCAAGTATCTTTACAGTTTTATGACGACGAAATTATATGCACAGTAGTAGAGTGATAATGGGTTGATTGGAAGACCAGGCTCCTAATTTATAATGAATTGTAAGGTTATTTTGACGCATCGTGTATATGCAGTATGAAGTGAGTTTGCAGGGGAAAAACCTTTTTTGTGTATGTATAATGTAAGTTGGTGTGAATGATACGCTACTGACATCTTTAATGAAGCATTAGATATCATATGAAAGAATATTTGAATGTTGTAGAAAGATTTTTATGTGGAGAGCATTACATTTGGATGAAAAATAATGTGTGAGTAAATTGATATTGGAACGGTACTGGTAAAGGACTATCAGTTTGCCATTAGTCTTTTGCTGTTGTGAACAAAAGAAGTCGGATTAAAGAAATGGTGGTAGAGGTATAAGTAAGATTATGATATATTGATATTGTATTAATGTGCAGTAACGAATATTTATGCATATTTTATATTATTTATAATATTGTGCAATAATGAAAAATTGAATGCATGTTCAAGAATGAAGTTGTTAGAATGTAATGGAGGTTGTTGAATTGTGCGGAAATAGACATCGACCACATGTGAAATTTTCATAGAAAGTTGAGTTATGGTCTGGAAAAAGTACAGAGTGATTATAATTACAATTAATGGTTTTTTCGGAGAGTTGTGGGTGAATTTACAAAGTAATTCAAGATAGCTACGTTTATATCGCATCGTTCGCATCTTGTTCCGCATTCAGGACTTCAACGTGACATAGAAACGCGTGAGATCTCGTTTGTGATAGGTGAATTTTGATGTTAGCGCGAAGGGATAGGTAATATGGCGGGCAGAAGGTATATAAGGTAGAATTTAATAAGGGAGTGACAGTGAGAGAATCATTCAGTTAGAGCTAAGTAAGTGCGGCTGCGCGCGGGTCTTTTAAGGGACCTTAGAATGGTCAGCGTGGATTTTGTTGATGAAAATTTTAGTTCAACAGTACGAATATAAGCTACTGCAATAACCTAGAAGGGGATAAATCATATATAGACATTTATTAATAAACATTTTAAGTGTGAATTGAGAGGAGATAATAGTGATTTCCTTTCAAGAAACTTAAAAAGTACTAAAGCAGATTTAACAATAAAACAGCAAAATATTAAGTTAAGTATTCAGCAAGCGCGTGATCCAATAAATAAACAAAGGCTGAAGTAACCCTTTAAGTAACATGTTTACAATCGTAAGTAATATAAAGTCGATCGTATAAAGGCAACTAAGAATTTTAATATTTATGTGGAAACAGTTATTGTGATAAATGTTTACGATGAAGGGCAAATAATAAATAGGATTGCCCAGGTGCATATGTGCATTGTGCGCGGGAGAAGGACAGCCAACTGCGCTCGCGAGTGTACAGCCTAATGAGTTAGCGATTACGGCTGTCTTCTGTGTTTTGTGCCAGTGTGAGTGCAAATTTAAAAAAGGATTACTGCAAACAGACCACATAGACTTCACTATGCCACGGATAGAGGATTAATTAACGTAAATTGTAAGAAATAGTTTTAGCTTCATTTAACAGCTCAAAGTACAATTATCTTTTAAGTTTATTCTTGCTTGCTGAGTTAATAATTTCTTATTATAATTAAAAGGGTAATCAAGCTTTATCTATTTTGATGTGTTTAGTATATAAGATTTTGGGGGAATTTTTAATCTATAAGAATTGGTTTTTGTGGTGCTTTTGGAAGCCACGTGTTTGTACATATTTGCAATTGCAAATTGGTCAATATATATCCATTATTTAATTTAATTTTGTTGTTTATTTGTATCAGCTGAAATCAAATTATAGCATTATCCTATGTAAATTTACCTAACGGGTCACATCTATTGGTATTTACGGGACATTTGAATATTTTGAGTTTAATGATCGATTTGAAATTGCGTAATGAGCCAGTATTTTGGACTATTTGACAGTGAGTAAAATACAGAACACGGATAACAGATTATTTTTATTAAGTATAAATTACCGATTTGAAGTATTAAAATTTTAACCTATTGATGAAAGATTAAATACGATTTTTAAAGAGAAAGTATTCAGACAGATTTATGATGAAACCACTGACCGTTATAGTTTAAATTTTTCGGAAACAAACGAATGTTTTGTTGATATAAAAACTATTAAATCGACTTTTATTTTGATTCTTTTCTAAATTGGGTAATATTTATTTAATTCAGAGTTTTATAACAGTTAGGAATATAAATTTATATGCATACGAGGGCTACTTAGAAAGTATTCAAATGAATGTGTTATGACTTGGCATTTTCATATGTACGGGGTGTATTCAATAAGTTTACGATAACCCGTGTCTTTCAAAATTTTCTTAAACTTTTGGATAAATTGCTTTTGGAATCTGATTGAATTTGAGTTGTAAATGGTTTTATTGAGTAGGCTAAAATCCCGCCTTCCACAGTGAGATAGGATTAATTTAGTATCCCGCCTAAGACTATTTATTTCAGAAAATTTGAGATTGTGGTGGCGCCTAGAGACAATTTTTCCTGGACTGAGCATTATGAGTTGAAGATTTATGGTAAGTGTAAGGTGTTTGAAACTGCCTTTCTATCATTTTTCTATTTATATCGACCCCGCTCATTTCCACTGTAGCTGGCTTGGCAACCCGCTTAGTTCGGTAAGCCTGCACGACGGATAGTGCGAGTACGATAATTGCCAATTATAGTTTTATTCCTATGTTGTATCAAAAAATTGGTTTCAGATGTCTACAGTTTAACAGTGTTTTGTACTCTCTTTATAAACCTGAATTAATTCAGGATAAGATTGTTAAACGTAACTATGAGAGCATTTTCCTTTGTTTTAGACCCTCGTAGAGTTATAAAGGTGTACACCGATCTCTAGATCTGCAAGTGAATGGTTTTCCACTGAGGCCGGTTATTTTTGTATGTGGGCAATCACATCTACATAGTTCGTTTGCAGCTAAGTAGTTGAAGGTTTATTAAATGAACAAATACCTGGTGCGGCCATATACATTGCTCTTAACAATACGAAAAATAGTTTGCGACTGCAATTTATTTTATTAACTAACCCTAACTTTGTTGACACCTTATTATAGTTGCGTTAAATATTGTACTGTGTTCTCATATTTTAACACTGTTTAAATCATTAAAGACAAGTGGTTTTGATTATGTGAGGTAAAGTGCTGATCATACTAAAGTATCTTGCGTGTGTTTAATTACTGTAATTCACTTTGGCACAGCTGCACACAATTTGTATTTTATTTTAATTGATAAAGGTGAGGTAAATTGCACAATTGTGTGGTAGCTGAAAGAAGTAGTTAGTGCTTCAGTAGATAAGGAGTTAGTTAGTTAGTCGTTTTGGGACAATGGGAATTTAAATATTGACTGTTTTAGTTTAGATTATAAAAAATCTATTAACATATACCAGTAGCATACAATTGGTTATATTTCATTATAAGTTCGAGCTACTACCACTTCTCTAAATGTTAGAAATTCATGTGAATATCTAAAACTGCAGTCAGTTACCCAGTGTTTCAGTTTTAACCATTACTTATCATGTGGTGTACAGCCAAAAAAGCTCAGGTTGTTACTCACGATGACGAATTAACATGTTTGGTTTGTTATCCACAGCAGTTACAGAAGCGACAGCAACGAAAAAAGGACATAAAGTTTACTAGAGTATGTGACTTTGTAGTTCACTTTATAAACAAGTTTTTTTGGAAAATGAATCGATTTCTATTAGTCCTAGCTGTTAAAGGACCCCCTTGATATCCAATATCAAGGAATAAATAAGTAAAGGAATTAGTGCTGCTTCCATAGCATACTGTGCAATTATAGGTTCATATATTAGGGCCATCAAATCACATTCAAATAAATACATCTGTAATAAATCATTATTCATATTTAATGGTCCTCCGTTATCAACAACCTTCTGTCATCTAGTGCGAAAAGGATAATCGATAAAAATCAGTTGGTTTTTGGAAAAAATATCTGAAAAGGACATTTTGGGTTATCCAAATTTTCAAATTTTTAGAAAGTCTTGTAGCGATCCGAAAAAATGGAAATCCCGTTGTGGTACATCGGTCGAGAGTGGTGTGAGGCAGTACCTCCCACCCCAATTAATTCTTTCTTCGTGTTGCACAATGCCATATTTTGATTGATTTATTTGTTCTAATTGCTCACCGTAAATATCTGAATTCACAGCTTGTACAAGTTTCAGCGCCAAAAAATAAACAATTACGCGAATACTCCACCAACCACAAAAAAGCGCCTTTTTGGGATGTAAACCTGGCTTAACAGAACTTCATGGCGTTTCATTCGAAAAAAGCCATTGTCTTTTACGTTTTGATCTAACATAGAGGCCTATTTTTGAACCCCAGTAATCAAACGATTAAAAAATACTTCTGCATTGTGCCATTGAAGCTATAAATTGCATATGGTGGATCGGTTAGCTTTGTTCTCTTAAAACAGATCATATGGGACCTAAACATGCACTCTGATTATTTTACTAATCTGTTGCGTGACTACTCTTGTAAAACTCAAAAAACGTGCAATATCGGAAATGTGCCTTTTTTGGTATTCAACTCACAATTTCCCCACGAATTGTAAAATTTAAGGGTTTGTTATTTACAAATAAGCAAGTTACTCTAACCTTAAAACATGTCAGACACAGATATGATTGCATAACAAAAATTAAAATTATGACACAGTTCCATTTCCATGATATTTTCAACAATTTAATGGGGTTTGTTATTTTAATTTAAACGCGCCAGTTATTTTTTGTCTAGGATAATTTATAGTTCAAAGCTAGATCAAGTTATAACTTTAAATATTAATACTACTAACTAATAACGATTGTGTAGATAGTTCAATATTGATAAACAAACTTAAAAAAATATCCCTTCGACAATAACACTATCTACTTAATAACTTCATATCTGCCAAACAGATTCCAAGTGACCTTTCTGAATGGTTGGGAATCGCAAATGAAGTAAGTGAATTTAGGAGTACCTCAGGGTTCTATTTTAGACCCTTTGCTTTTTCTAATTCATATAAATGACTTTTCTGATTACCTATCCTTGTTTCAAAGTATATTTTCCGCCGATGATGGGTTGATTACTGTTAGTGATGTCAACTTAATATCATTTGAAAAAAAGTGCGAGACTGCACAAAAAAATTTTGTTGAACTGGCAAGCAGGTATAAACCTAACCTATAGCATTTGCAAGGAAAACGCGTATGTTTATTTGAGTAAATGATCTCGTATTTTGAACGTGTATCAAGAACTTCAAATATTTAAGTGAGGGACAGTTTTCACAGAAATTCGCATCAACTGTAGTATTTAGCACATTCTCTTAGTGAGCACTGATTTTGGTTAAGGAGAGTTCGTTAACGGAAATAAATAATGTAAAGGGAACAGTGTTGAGTTAGGAACAAGGGCGGGTTAAAAAAATAGTATTATTTGTTGTTGGAGGGAAGTCCAGTGACGTCAACAATTTTAAGAAAGTTGTCTACCAAGTGCCAGAGCAGTTGCCCCATAATAATACTGAATAAGTAATAATGGGATCACTCAGACCATAATAGGCTGTTATTAAAGTTTCAGAAGACACACTAACAGTTAAATTACGAAGCACATAGATATTTTTGCTCAATCTTGAGATTAAATCATTGATATGGCAATGCCATCTTAACCTAGAGTCCAGATACACTCCTAAGAACCTCATATTATCACTTTTATTGTAAGTATTTACATTAACATGTTTTAGTGTTGTTAACTTTGTTGCATTTTATTTATATTCATTTATAATTTATTGAGGACAATCAATTTAAGGTCACGATTGTGTAGTCTCGCACTTTTTTTCAGATGATATTCAGTTGACATCACTTACAGTAATCAACCCATCATGAGCGTAAAATATACTATGAAACAAGGATAGGTAATCCGAAAAGTCACTTAAATCAATTAGAAAAAGCAAAGGGGCTAAATAGAACCCTGAGGTACTCCTAAATTCACTTGCTTCATTTGCGATTCCTTACCATTCAGAAAGGTCACTTGGAATCTGTTTGACAGATATGAAGTTATTAAGTTGATACTGTTATTCTTTAGGTTTGTTTATCAAAATTAAACTATGTCCACAATCGTTAGTTAGTTGTATTAATATTTAAAGTTATGGCTTGATCTAGCTTTAAACTAGAAAAATTATTACATAGCATTTATTATAAGTTTTGTTATGAACGAATAAGTTCAAAGGTAAATAGGTAATTAAAAATTATTATTAATTTTATTAAATACATAAATAAAAAGTTTACCTCAAGTAAGATTTGAACCTACGACCTGTACTTTGCTAGAGTACCGCGCTAACCAACTTTTTAATTACATAACATTGTTAATTCGGGATTTTCACGGTTAACACGATCCTCTGAAATACCCACTTTATCTTTTTTCTTTAATAAACTTACTCAAACGACATTAATCACTACTTTGCATTTGTTTATTTAGTATTTGATTTTGTTAACGTAGCTGATTTTAAAAAGGTGTTCCCTTGGCTTGTATTAATTTTTAAAATCGCTTGCCTATCCGAATTAAAGCAATACAGATAATTTTCCGTTTTCGTGTTGTTTATTTACATATATTATAATTCTCGCTGACTTCTATAGTATTAAAACCAAATTTATTACATGCGTTTACGTACTAAATTAATCCTAAGTATATTTCCGTTTGAATTGCGAAGTAACTTAATGGATTTGTTCTAGTTTGTTTTACATTTTATGTTCATTTGTAGAATAATCACCACTAACTTGATTTTATGTGAGATGCTCATCTTTTGTCTTTTTTAAAACATCTTAGCATTGTGTAAATGTAATCAGGCATACAGTGGATACTGCAGTAGTATTACAATACTTTAACATGTACCTTTGTGTGGTAAAATTAATGACATTGACTAGTATTTATCGTGTGTATAATCATGGTCAGTTAACGTCAAATTAGTTTGTGCTAATTTTCTTATGTTGCCTTCCTTCCTCATTGAACAACTATGATTATAAATGCCATTAAATCTGTCAGGCTCAATCGTGTGAATAAAGTTGCTTTTACAATGGTCAGTAATAAAATGTCATAGAATTACATTCATAAAACGATTGTAACTTATTTTGAGACGCTTATATTGCTGTTTTCATTACATAGATGGATCATTCTAATATAAAATGGTGATTCTTGACTTTACTGTGGATAAATGTGTTTCAAAGGATTACTAAAAATACATGGCAATTTTTAAATTTTGTCCCAGTACACCGCAAAATTGTCAAAAAGAAATAAATTACCTAACCGTGCGCATAGATTAATAATATATTAAAGGAGGGAATTATAAAGCCAATTAAGCACAAGTCAGAAAATTAATTCGAACAAGTGCGTAATTGGCGTAATATCCAAGTTTTGTACTATACTTTTTCTACGCGTAAAATTAATTTTTTTTTAAATTAGATGAATGCTAGTGCATTACAGGACTTTCTTGCAAAACATTAAAAAATGTATCGGGTATTTTTATATCTTTAAAATATTTAATGAAATTGAATTGAATTTAGCGATAATGAAAAAAGGTTGCTTGCATAACCTTCTATACCTACATATGTATATGTATACGTAGGTTGAAAGTTAAAAATAGATATCTCGCTTATCTTTCAAGATAACTATCGACTATTTCATATCATTTAAAAGCAAATTTCGCTGCCTTTCAAATTAAGTAAGAGTATGTGTATGTTATACCAGCAATACGAAGAATGTTTTCAATTTCCGGAAGTAGTGTTTTCATCAGGATAATATCATTTCATTAGCGCAAATGAACAAAGTTTATGTTTAAAATCCCATGTTTGTAACCAAAATAGTTAGAATAATATCAATATTAAATATTTGAAAATTCATACCTCCTATACTATTCGCTTTAGAAGAAGTAAGTTAGTTGCATTCATAAGAGTGGCTGGTTGCCTACAAAATAAGAAAAAACAAAAACAAATGCTTGGAGAGATTTTCTAATAAATCAATTTCGAATAATTCCTTAAATTGGACCTCTTAAATATAGGCAAATGTATATCATAACTTATTACGTAAAGAAATCTCTTTAAAGAACCTTTATTTAACTACATTCCAATTCTTTCATATCTTGAACGGTATCGTAAATCTAAATTTCCACAAAAAAAAAATGTATATGTGACTGTAACTGCGGCCATATTCAATTTTGAAAGTTTTAAAAATTGCAAAAAATTGCACTTCATGCGAGTTATTGATCGAATTTCGACCTTTTACGTTAAAATTTGAAAAGTTGCCCCTAAAATAACACCTTTATTTTCACTCCATGTATACCTATTCCGTTTAAAAGCTTGTTTTGTCGACATAATTGTCTCGTAGGTTTCATCAAAATTGTCCGTATAGTTTCGGCGACGTCAACAATTAAATTAATCCTTCCATAAATGCATTTGTTTCCTGTTATCAAGGTGTTTAATTTGGCGAGAAAAATAAGAAAAGTGTTAAGCGTGAGTATACTTATTTTTCCTGAATACGATGATTCTTGCAAAGAAGAATCTTGTAAAGGCAGAAAAATTGTATATTATAACCCACGATCATCCCATTGAGTTTAGTCGGCGCACTTCGGAATTTTCCTGTCACTATTCTCTCAAAATCTTGGGTTAGCACCTTTAAATCCGATTTTTCTGCAACGTTGTTCGACGTACATCATTACAGTGAAATAAATTCTTGATATCAAATTATCGATCAAGAAGAGACGTTCACCACGCAACGACCGCTATAAACTTAATTTCTGAATAGATTAAGATTATTTATTAATTCGGCTTACTGAAAGTATCGTTAATGTGACATACAAAGCCGCATTCCAACATCCCTTACAGTGCAATTTTAAAGATGGGCAGATGTACAGACGAGTAGATTGATGGACAAATCGCTAATAGTTGTGATTTTTTCCTTTAATTCACTGTTATTAGCGATTTGAACGTCCACATATGAAATTTTTTCGTAACGATTTAATATAAGGGAGAGCGATTTTTTTTATAATAGTTTTCGTGCATTCAGTTATCAGAACCAATTTACGGTTTTTAATTAGAATATAAGAATATTAGAATAGAATTTATTGATGTTATACATATGGGTACATACGATTCTTAAATACGTATATGTTGTCGTTCCGGAGCTATCATGGGGTGGTCGAAATACCATTGCTATCTTTGTAACGGTAAGACTTACGAGGTCTATTAAATTAGCAGTTATAATTTTTGAAGCCGGAGTTGACAAATTGTGTGTTGTTTTCGAGATATTAGGCAAAATATGCAAACGTGTAAAATTGTAATCGATGCTACTTCGAGAACTATCAATCTGATCAAAAAAAGTTTTATACATGAATTTGTCAATATCTACACAACAAGCGTATTACAAACTCTGAGTTACGTTTGACGTTTGAAATATCGATGCCAACTATTTTTTTTAAATACGGATCTGGTTTTTTTAAAAAACCTTGGTAAAGGTAATTTAATTTGTATTACAACTGTCCATTTTTCGACGTTTCGCTGTCAAAAATATATTATCAGTATTTTATGGTATTGGGCCTTCAGTACGGTCCTGCATCATAAGCTTAGTTTTGTAGAAACATTTTAAACCTACGTTTTCTGTCTAGAAGTGAAAAGAAATGAAATGGGGGTCATTTTGAGCTCCTGAAATGAATAATATTGTGCAATAAATATTTTTGTTATTAGTTTCAAGAACCTTTTCAGGATGTTTCGATGTCCTCATTATGAGCTATTATGTTAACTGTATGTTGTATTTAGCCATTGTCAATACAAATTGTAATCAACATTCAAATGTCAAATTCACTTCTTTTCACTTCTAGACATAGAAAAACGTAGGATTAAGATGTTTCTACAAAACTAAATTTATGATGCAGGACCCTACTGAAGCCCAAAAATCCTTGTAATATTTTTTTGACAGCGAAACGTCGAAAAATGTATAGTTGTGATACATAATTGAATTTAAAATTAAATTTCCCTTATCAAAGTGATTTAAAACACCAGGCCCGTATTAAAAAAAATAGTTGGAATCGATATTTCAACTGTCAAACGTAATTCAGAGTTTGCAATACGTTTGTCTTGTAGACATTGAAATACTAACAAATTTATATATAAAACTTTTTTTGATCAGATTGATAGTTTTCGAAGTAGCACCGATTAAATATTTTGCACGTTTTCACATTTTACCTATTAGCTCGAAAATTACACACAATTTGGCAATTCTGTAAACAGAGTTTTAAAAGGCTTCAAAAATGACAACCTTTTTCTAATTTAACCAACCTCGCAAGTCTTACCGTTACAAAGATAGCAATAGTGACCCATGGTATTTGGGCAACCCTCTATGTGTGTGTGCAGATGCACACACATAGACATCATGGCCGATCTTAGCGAAACTTTGTCAAACGTAATAAGTCGATTTAGCGTTAGTGAAAAAAAAATGTCGATTACATAACTTTCTGTTGGAAGGAAAGAACAAACATATTACATTTCGAATGTTACATGTTACTAAGTAAAACAGTCGAAAAGTCTATATAAAGTTTAAAAATAACATCTGCCATTATTAACTGTCATTGTTGCCAATTATGTTTTTTTATTTTTGCACGTGTTTGGCCAAAATTCTTCCTATTGTACGGTCGCGTTCCGCACATAAATTTTGTGTAGGTTGCCTTGGACAACTATAATCAATGTAATTTCTGTCAATTGACGTGTTAGTGTCAATATCAGTGTTAGTGCCGATCAACAATTAGAGACAACAATAACAAAAACGTTTTCAAATGAAGAATATGCCGATATCCATTATATTTATGGGTTTTGTGACGGCAATACTAACGCGGCTGTTGAAGAGTACCGAGCACGTTTTTCAAACAGAATACATGGTCGATTTTGTGAATGTGGTTTGCGCCACTTCAATGGACAATGATGAATCCAAGAAATAGTCCCCGATGTGAACAACTCAAGCACGTCGAGTTTACAATGTTTCAATCGCTAGTGATTAGGGCGGTCAAACATGATCATCGGCGAGCTTTTCATCTGCAACATATCCAAGGTTTGCGCTCGGGAGACTCTAAAAAGCGTCCATGCTTTTGAAGATGGATCTTACAACCAGCAGAAATAAATCCACAATTTCTACATAACATTTTGTGGACTGATGAAAACAATTTTAAAAACAATGAATTTGTAAATTACCCCAACCTTCATATATGGACCTATGAAAATCCCCGATGTATTAGAGAATCGTCGTTTCTTTAACGTTCGTGTCGAAAGTGTATAGAAGCAAGGGTAAGGCATATCGAACTGTAATAAGTAATTGTTAATTTGTTACATATCTTGTTTGTTAATTAAATGTTTGATGTTCTTGACTACTCATAATCCCAAATTTTAATAGATGTCATTTTACAAATATCACTCCATTGCACACTGTATAAGTTTAGCCAAAAACTTAAAAACAAGTGCAAAAATCGAAGATGCATAAAAATAAAGATTTGTTGGTAAAGAACTGTGCAAGCACTCTACAAGATCGAATTTAATTAGTGGAGTTACACAAAAAATTCGGATGGGTAGAAGGGTGGGTAACCCCCCAAAAAATATCACCCTGTACACCGGTTGCGCCAAAATAGCTGCAAAATTATAGTCATCTCCCATTTAGTGAAACTGCCAAATCAAGAAATCGTACCTATTTCCGTTCAGATTAAGAAAAATATTAAAGAAATGGAATTTTGGCGCCATATATCTCTGAAAAGAAAGCGTTATAAGACAATAGTTCATAGATCAAATCACATTTATTTTCACGTGTTCTATCGATTTCTGGAGTTATCAAGATTAAATCTGAATCACCCTATATATATATATATATATATATATATATATATATATATATATATATATATATATATATATATATATAAGAGAGAAGAGAGAGAGCCAAACATTGTACAGGGTGTCCCAGAAAAACGTGGCAGCCCAAATGAAACACCCTGTATTTTTTAGAATTTAATAGACCGCATTTTCTGATTTCAATATATATATATATATATATATATATATATATATATATATATATATATATACTGTTGGACAAAAGTAGAGCAACACATTTGCTGGATCTATTGTAGCTGAATAAAATTTTTAAATTTGGCAAACTTCTGAATTAATTTTAATCAACTAGTAAGTTCGTAAGTTGAGTAATTAACCAATGAAAAATCAACCAATACTTGCAAGGTTTAACTTAAAGAATTTGAATTTAAAAAATTAATGCAAAAATCATTGCGACAAAAGTAGAGCAACACTTACATAAAAGAATATTTTATTCAACTTATCGAGAACAACAATTGGCAACAACATTAAAAAATAACAATTATCTAAATTACTTATCTAATAATTAATGGAATATCCATTATTGTTTCTAATTTCCCTACAACGTCGAGGAATTGACGAAATCAAATTCTGAATTGTGCTGTCTGGAAGGTTCGCCCAAACCTCATTAATTTCTTCAAGCAATGCATGTTAATTAGGAAACCGGATTGTTCGAATACGACGGGTTACCTCTTCCCATAAGTTTTCTATCGGGTTGAGGTCGGGAGACTGGGCTGGCCACCGCAAAATCTCAACATTATTATTTCGAAACCATTCCTGAACAATTTGCGCGGTGTGTTTAGGATCGTTATCCTGTTGAAACACGAAACGCAAAGGCATTTCCCATTATGCATATGGTAGCATTAAATTTTGCAGTATATTCCGATAAGTAAATCTATCCATATTTCCTTCAATATGGTGCAAAGGACCTACTCCATTCCAAGAAAAACAACCCTATAAGAAAACGCTTCCTCCGCCGTGTTTAATTGTAGGTGTTACGTACTTGGGATGGAATTTCGTGTTAATTGGTCGCCTTACACCTTTCATTCCGCCGGAATTGTACAGTTTATAACGAGTTTCATCGCTGAATAAAACTTTTTTCCAATCGTCTATGGTCCAGTTAATATGCTTTTGTGCAAATGCAAGTCGAGCTAATCTGTTTCTTCTGGAAATAAGGGGTTTCTTTGCTTAGCAGACTGTTTCTTATCTTCGAAATGGGCTTTTACTACCATCTGCTTTAATTCTTTGCAGATATGAATACCTCGTGGCATGACTAAAATTACGTAAAGACAATTAACTACTATAAATTTGAATATTTCAGTTCTTACTTGAAGGAAAAGCTTTTATTTTTTATAAACTCCAAAATGTTGCTTTACTTTTGTCGACTACAAATTGTTCACTTTCGACTTGCTTAAATTTGTTGGTGTGTTTATAAAAAAAATCAACTGTCACAGGTGACAGCCGCCTACTTCAGCTTTAAAATGTAATTAGGATTTCTTTGTATTTTGTCCAATAAAAAGTAAAATAATGGAAATGTTTTTTTTTTTAAGTTGCTTTACTTTTGTCCGATAGTGTATATGTATATATATATATATATATATATATATATATATATATATATATATATATATATATATATACAGTTGACATTTGGTTCAGCCGTTTTCGCGCAATTCGCATTTAAAAATTAGAATTTTGAAGTTTTTCCAAGTCGCAGTTACCATGAATTGACAAACAAAAAAAAAACAAATGACGGAATTATTGCATTAGCTGTCACATTTTGTTCATGTCATTCGTAAAATGGGTTATACAGAAGAAGAAAAGTTAGAAATAATTCGTCTATTTTACAAAAACAATAATAATGTCGCACAGGCGC
Source organism: Vesta saturnalis (assembly GCA_036346205.1). Lineage (NCBI taxonomy): Eukaryota > Metazoa > Arthropoda > Insecta > Coleoptera > Lampyridae > Vesta > Vesta saturnalis. The sequence goes on from JARFJB010002205.1 coordinate 1,142,476, forward strand.
AAGCAGAATATCGGCGCCTTCATCCCTTGATGCCAATTCCTGCCAGGTCTACTTTTATTTTACAGAACGGGCTATTAGGGAACGCAAAAACTTGCAAAGAAAAAAGCGCATTGTTGTGGCCAATGAGGATGAAGAACTATCGATTTTATTGTATTTTGAAGGTCGGAAAGGCATTTTCTAATATTTTGTTTATAAGTTAGTATGTTATTATATTTGTAGAAAATCCACATTTATCTGCGGCAGATGCTAGTAAATACTTTGGGAAATCAACCAAAAAAATAAGAACAGTTTTACATAGATACGGATACCACCCTTATAAAATGTTGCCCGTCAAATAATTAACAGATAATCAGAAAATTAGAAGACTAGCTTACTGTAGTGTTACTTAGGAAATAAGTTGACAATGATTTTTATAATAAGATATTGTGGACTGATGAGCCTACGTTCACCACCGCAGGAATGTATAACCGCAAGAACACTCATATGTGGGCCGCCGTGAACCCTCGCGCATATGTTGAAATAAAGACGCAGGGCCCTAGGTCACTGAATGTTTGGTGTGGCATTCTTAGGAACCGGGTATTGGACCAATTACATTTGAGGGCTCGTTGACAGGGAATAGATATCTAGAATTTCTAAACAATGAAGTTGAAGTATTGTTAGAAAGGGTCCCTCTTAGGGAATACATTAGCATTATATGGCATCAGGATGGAACACGGCCACATAACGTTTTCCAAGAGATTTTTTAACTGGTCATTATGACAAGTGGATTGGAACACATGAGATGTTAAACTGGCCACCAAATAGTACAGATCTAACTACTTTGGATAACTTTCTGTGGGGTTATCTAAAAAACGAAGTTTATAAAGGGAGAACCGATAATTTGGAGAATCGAAACAACTATTAATGATTTAAATCAACATCCTGAATTTATCGTCAATACTTTATTCAATTTAAATGAGATTTACAGGAAGGCATATTCAGCATTTGTAAATATAAAAAAATTATAATTTTTCGTTTTGGTTTGCTTTGTTTAAAGTGCAACTGATTCACTATTTCAAAGAAAAATAATATATTAAAAATAATACTGTATTTTTATTATTATTATTATTATTATTATTAATGTTATCCATATTATTTTCAATAAGATTAGAAATAACAATTATTTCATTTTCTAACGATGATTGATGGACGGGTAATCTATTTTCATGGTAACTGTGACTCGAAAAACTTCAAAATTCTAATTTTTAACTGCGAATTACGCGAAAACGGCTAAACCAAATGTCCACTATATATATATATATATATATATATATATATATATATATATATATATATATTGAAATCATAAAAATGCGGTCTATTCATTTCTTTAAAAAAATACAGGGTGTTCCATTTGAAAAAACATAAGTTTGGTCTGTTACGTGTTTCTGGGACACCCTGTATAATGTTTGGTAGACTTTCCCGGCGATTTAGATAAATCCCTACAACTTTTGTATTTAAAGTTTTTCTCTATCTATTATAGTAGAGATAGGAGACGTAAATATACGGACTGACCTTGTATATTCTAAATATAATGAGATTACAATCAAATTACTTATATTAATGGAATGTGAGCCTGCAATATCGCAAGGATTTACTCATACCAAAGCAACTTGACTAATATTAAATTATTATATGTTTTTGTTATGAACGAATAAGTTCAAAGGTAAATATGTAATTAAAAATTATTATTAATTTTATTCAATACATAAATAAAAAGTTTACCTCGAGCAGGATTTGAACCTACGACCTGTACTTTGCTAGCTAAACAACTGCGCCATCAAGGTTCAAGCCCCATTCGATGTAAATTTTGTCTTTATGTATGTACAACTGATGTCAATTTAATGAATGAAAATGGTTAAAATGTATCATTGATATTTTATCGAAGCGGGTGGCTTTGGAATTTTTTTAAGTTAACACGTATTATTTACGTCTATCTGGAATGAAGTTTTAAACATAGATTACTGTTATTGTTTTTACGATGTTGTCTGTTTTTCGTTATGAACGTATAAAAGAGGTTGCATAGTTATGCTAAAATAAATTACAATTAAAATTATTTCATTTCTTTAATTTAGCATCTAGATGCCTACTAATCTCAGTCTGTCCAGAAGTTTTAAATGTCTGTGTGACATAGATTATTGTTTTTGCTTTCAAAATGTTGCATATTTACGTGATGAGCTTACTGTAAAAGTATATAAAGATATAATTATTCTAAAAAAATGATATTAAAGTTATTTCATTTCTTTTAATTTCAATTTTGTAGATTGGAAGGTCGTGTGGTGTTCCACACCAGATATTTTATATATCTCTTGCCTTGCCAATACCTATAGTAATTCCGAGGGATTGAATTGCATTGCGAATACTCACGTAAGCTACGAGTAAACAAATTGAATGTATAAAACCTACAATAAATAATGGTCATATCTTACAAATGTTACCTCTGTACTTGAGAAGAAAGTGACTAATTACATTGTTAAAAAATTGTAAGTTTTCATTCGTAACTAGAGGTGTGAATTTGTACTCTTCACATTATAAGCTTTGTTCTCATGTAGTTCTTTTACAGGTTGAAACTTTACCTATAGGTATCATATGACATTTATGTTGAAAATAACTTCCACAACAGAGTATACTAATTATAAATCACGCTGTACAGTATAATTAAAGACTTTCAGGCTGCAGCATATGGAAACAAATGTACGCAAAGGTACAATCCGTAAAATGAATGATTGCGAATTTCGGCTTAGCGCTTTATTTGGCGTGCACATTCGTAGTTTGTATCTATTTCGTTCAACACACAATATTTGGAAATAGAGAGAATGGAATGCTACATTATCTTCGCTGCGGGTGGTGAACGAAGACGGACACTACACGTTTAAAACATCTGTATTTGTGTCAGATGTGTTGGAAGGAGATAGTAATATTTGTTGTAGGTGTCTCTTTAAAGACTAAATTGTCTGTTATAATCCTTTGACAGTGGTATTCAAAAGTTTATTTCGAGTGTTTGTAACTAACAACTACTGAAATATTTTATATTCCTTCAATTTATAATGAAAATGAAACAAAAATGAAAATAGAATAAAATAATTTATTTTTATAAACCTAATTGGAATTTAATTACGTTATTATGTTGAATACAAATAATTTTCGTAATATTTTCCAACTACAAAATTACCTTATAATACTACTACTTCCTAATAAGTACATTAAAGAATGTAGGGTCATTAATATATCATTATTTTACGCAATGGAGTAATGCCTACAGATTTCAAACTTGCGTTAGTGCTGTTTGTATACTTTTGTTGTAACAACCGTAAAATGCCATTAAAGTTTTAAACGAACGTTGCCATGAACTCGTGTTTAATGTGTATGAGTATTTTGTCGCGAAAAGGATAATGTTGGTCCTCTGTGTAATGTTGACGCAGTAAACAAGAGAACCGCAGAAGCTTTAAAAATTAGCCTCAATACGTTACACAAAATCGTCGAGAGTAAAAAACGGAACATTTCATTGCCAAAAACTATCAGAAAACCACGAACTAAGTGTAAAAGTAGGGCTAAAACATACCATAAGAGACATAATTTATGACATATATTCCCAAAAGGAAGTGGTTACATTGGAAACCATTAGTAATATATTACAAGAAAAAGGGTTACTGACAGCATTCAGACCAACTCTAAGTAAGATTTTACATAGTATAGGATTTAAATATAAACAAGACTGCAATCGCAGAAAAATGTGGCGTCAGCACGGGCGCAGTTCCTAAATAAAATACCATGAAAATATGCAATCGACTTCACCACTTCAGATGGTATTTAGAGACGAAACGTGAATCTTTTCTAGGGGATCACAAAGAGATCTTGGCAAGACCACACACCAAAAAGTGTAAAAATGGTGAGTGTGCAAGTAGTGGGAAAAGATTTATCATTTTATTAAAAACTGTAGTTTAGTTTTTGCGGAAAAATCCAAATCTAGTGATTACCATGACAATATGGACGCTGCAACTTTTCAGAAGTGGTTGAAACATCAGCTGTTGCCTAATCTACAGAAACAGTCATTAATTATTTTGGACAATGCACCGTATCACTATCGGCTTATAGAGAAAACGCCTGACACAAATACAGATGTTTTAGAGGTACAGTATCCGTCTTAGTTCACCACCCGCAGCGATGATAATGTTGCATTCCATTCTCTCTATTTCCAAATATTGTATGTTGGAACGAAATAGATACAAACTACGTGTGAACGACAAATAAAGCGCTAAGCCGAAATTCGCAATCATTCATTTTACGCACTATAGTAAGTATTCACTGCTACATTCTAACTGTAGTATATTTAATTTTAAATTACAAAGAATAGAACTATGTATACCATACGTAGTATAAAATAAATACAGTCAACTCCCGATTAACCGTAATCGGGTTAACCGCGGTACACAAATAAAAATAATTGACACGAGCAAACGGAAGACAGCGGAAGTAATGCGGTTACGACAGAGCCGTCGCAGGTGCGCGGTGGGAGGGCGTTGACCTTCAAGCAACATGTAAATAGCTGGCGTGCAAATAGACAGCCCCAATCTGTCTATCCTTGTCTGTTGTGTTTTAAAACCGGTTGTGAGTGTCAGACTACTCCCTCCCACCCCACAGTCTCAGCACACTTGCGCACCCGCTGTTTCAGTTCAGTTTAGTCCTACTCGGAACACTATTAAGATCGCCTTCGCAATGGCGACGAAATGTAAACGAGTCGTGTTGACAATTCAACAAAAGTTGGATATTGTGAAAAATATAGAACTAGGTTCTACAGCGAAACAAATGTGTGTCCAATACAATATTGGAGATTCTACTGTGCGTGATATCGTGCGAAACAAAGATAAACTCTTATCATTCGCATGTTCGTCCGATACAAACTTCGATATGACTAACCGAAAGACTATGAAAAAAAATACGTTTGAGGAACTTGACCAGTGCCTGTTAGAGTGGTTTTCGCAGCCGCGAACTCAAGGGACTCCGGTATCGGGACGTATCTGTATGGCTAAAGCAAATTTTTTTTTTGAGGCACTCGGTATGGAGGGTGATTTTGACGCGTCGTCCGGGTGGTTTACACCCTTTAAAAACCGACATGGGATCCGCGAAGTCAGTGTACAAGGCGATCTGTTGAGTGGAAATGCACAATCTGCTCAAGCGTTAAAATGAGAGTATTGAAAAATTTGTTGTAGATGAGTGTTTGTTGTAGATGAAAATAAATTTACAATGCAGATGAGTCAGGACTGTATTGGAAATCCCTACTGACCTGCACTCTAGCGTTCACAAATGACGGTGCGCACCAGGTCATAAAGCCTTTAAAGACAGGATCATAATTATGACCTGTGCAAGCGCGAGGAGCTATCATAGGTTGCCTTTACTTGCCATTGGAAAAGCGAAGAAACATTGTTACAATTGAAAGTCCGCGTGGATGAACTCTGATGTTTTTAAGCTTTGGTTCGACAATACCTTTGTCGTTGAAGTGCGAAAATATTTAAAGTCAAGAGGACTCCCAGAAAAAGCCGTTCTTTTAATAGACCACGCACCTTCACACCCAGCTGAAACAGTTTTAAAATCGGCAAATGGGAACCTTTTTCAAAATCTTTGCTTCCCAATGTCACCGCCTTAATCCAGCCTGTGGACCAGGGTGTAATTTCTGCTCTTAAGAGAAACAATAGGTCAACACTTCTCCAAAAGAGAATTGAAGAGGGAAGTGACCTAAAAGCGTTTTGGAAAAACTTTTATCCTATACGCGATCTAAGAGGCACACTCGGCATGGGAAAAAAACAAACAACTGATAATTGTGCGGTCATGGAAGAAGATTATGCTAGATATTTATCAGGGCGAGTTTCTCGGATTTGACGAAACTGATTTGTTAGATATCAGTAAATTAACTGCAGCCGTAAAGGCCGTTCAAGGAGGAGAGGAAGTCGACGAAGAAAACATTCGTCAGGGGTTTGACTGTGACGTGGACGACCCGGTTACGAACAGCTAAATGGTAAAGAGATTGTTGACAAAGTAACGGGTGTAGGTAGGGAGGGGGCAGAGAGTGAGAAAGGAGAAGGAGGAGACAGCTGATCGTACTGCCCACGCAACAACAGTATGTGACGAATGGCGCTGCGTTGGCGAGTTGCTCCTTGAATACATCGAGAGCAGAATGATGCTCTCATTAGAGAAAGATTTATTTTAAGAAACCTTAGGCACAAAATAAAAAGAAAGTGCTTCTCAGTACAAACGCAAAAAACCATGACCGACTTTTTCCAAAAAGTGTTGTTAGATTTTAGCGTACTGTAAATATTTTTTCTTTAATTACGTAATGTATCCTACACCATTTTTCTGTGATTTTCATTTTTTCATTTAATATGTAAATTTAAGTAAGTTATTACATATTAAACTCAATTAAATGTTACTTTTAACCATTATTATCGGTCTATCTGCCCTTTTGTGCTGTTTTTGCGGCTTAACCGCGATTTTGCTTACACGGGAACCTTAACCCAACATTATCGCGGATAATTGAGAGTTGACTGTATGCATTTTTTTAAATGTTAGTATGTTTCCAAATTGGTAAACAAATTTTAATAAACTCCTGAATGCTGTATAAACACCAAATTACAGTAACCATAAACACATGATTTATGAAGGAAACGAGAAAAATGTTCGCACATGTATTTCTTAAGAATATAGTCAGTGAATATGTCAGTTTTAACTCTAAAGCTAATAAAATTATATAAATAGCTAAGAATAATAAAGTTACATTGTTAATTTTTACCCTACACGGTAGACTTTTCTGCTTTTGTTCCTTATCTGCAAGTTAAGTTGCCTAAGTGACAGTGATAAATTAAGTAAAATTTCTTATTTTGTTATAATATGCATTACATGCAAATTACCCAACCATTTAGATATTTAACAAATAATTATGCTTTTGATTCTTGCTAATAGTATTTAATGAACTTTGTTTGCTAATTGACTACGTTCTCGTTATAATTGTGTACTTTTAGATTACAATAAATTAAACTGATTTCTTATCAAACACTGCTGCACTGCAGTCAACATTCCTTACATTTAAATTTATTTCATAACTCCTGATTAATTTACATAATGTACAGATTTGGCATAGAATCACTAGCATCTGAAAAGACATGTATTATAATTTTAAATTATACAGTTCAGAGCATTATATAATAGTCTTAGGTGTCACGACAATTATCATACGCAAAGTAGCCACACTTCAAGATATTGAAAAGTTTTCATTAGAATCAAAAATTGGACATGTTTTACTTGATTTATTGATATACATACATTAATCAGGAAATAATAAGGAGCTTCAATCATAATATTACAAACAGTAACATAAATCAATGCAAAATATGTATTTTGTGTTTCTTTATGAGTATTATAAAATTATTGTTCACAGATCAACATATTATGTAAGTGCGTGGTATAATTATTTTGTATGTTTTAGAAAATACAAAGTACTAAAATCTTGTCACAACAAAACTCGCATATTTATGAGAGGAAAGTGATAATTGAATAAATAAAGAAATTACACATTAAAGTGACTACACAGATACTAGAAAAGTAAATGTGTACCCCATGCCAACCGGGAGGTACCACCGTGATTACTATGCGATCTTTAATATGGGTTCGCTAATTTTTTGACCTCAGTTGCTCAGCTGCTGGTCACCTTTTCTTTATTCTTAATCTATTCTCATTATATTCCTCATCTTGACCTCACTACAATTTTCTTTTCGGATTGAGAGACCGAAGTTAACAAAAACATGGTTGTAGTTTCTAGGATAAAGAATTCGGAACGTAAAATCATGCCCCGGCTAGATTGTAGAGTGGACACAAACGACCTCGGCCATCGAGAGTACTAGCTTTCCGATTCATTATTGTAAAATCCGTCATGATAAGTTTAATCTTAATGCTGTTCACCAACACCTTGAACAGTTCTAACTTGACATTGTGTTTCTATGAGAAACTCAAGTCTTCTCACCCGACTTGCAGTTTCTCTAATACAATCTTCACTCTAACTTTCGATATTATTAAAGGTACCTATGAGAAAGAGCAAATTATAGACTACGTTAGGCCTTTGATTTTTACTGTGAATACTACCAGCGATGAAGACAGCGATACTGTATATCTAGCTAAACTGTTGTAATACTGTGTAAGAGTTTGAGTTATTTATAAATTAATGTTTCATACCACAAAACACCATTTTAGGATGGAACATACACAGTTTATTGTTGTAAATCATGGAATTTTTGAATTAAGGCATAATTACATTGTAATTAGGTACATTAATTGTCGTTTTGTTCAGTTCTACATAAATAGATGACGCATATTTAAACTTTACAGATAACATATTTGTCTAAATGTAATTAAAATACGCAAACATCGCTTTCCCCAAAAATATTTTGATACCTACTGAAATTGTTTTAATACTGCAGGAAAACTTTATATTCATAATAAGAAACTATTTTATCTTTATCTTGAACGCTACATTATAATTCTATTGCACTCTCTCTCTCTTTATATCTGCAAAAGCTGTGGTTGTTTTAAATGATACGTTCGAACTGCAGGTAAACATAAGTAGTAAGACAGGGTACCAATGTCTATTTTACCTCCTGTACTTGTTGTGGGCGGATAATCCTATATCCATCATCTCAAAATAGACAGACTTTAAAGCATTAGCGCCCTTCACACTTCTCATGTTCTACGAATGGGTATCGGTCCAATTTAATAGTATACACCATTACCATACAATAAAATAGGGGAATAATGAAATCTCAGCATTTACACGAACAGAAACGAAGGCCGAAAATCAAAGTACCCCAGTACTTACCATTTGTTCCTTGAAACGAAAGGTTATACCGTTTGGGAGCTATGATCCGACAGACAGATAGAGAGATTCACAGTTACACAGATACACAGATACACAGATACACAGATTCACAGATACACAGATACACAGATACACAGATACACAGATACACAGATACATAGATACTCAGATACACAGATACACAGATACACAGATACACAGATACACAGATACACAGATACACAGATACACAGATACACAGATACACAGATACACGGATACACGGATACACGGATACACGGATACACGGATAAACGGATACACGGATACACAGATACACAGATAGACAGACAGATACACAGATACACAGATACACAGATACACAGATACACAGATACACAGATACACAGATACACAGATACACAGATACACAGATACACAGATACACAGATACACAGATACACAGATACACAGATACACAGATACACAGATACACAGATACACAGATACACAGATACACAGATACACAGATACACAGATACACAGATACACAGATACACAGATACACAGATACACAGATACACAGATACACAGATACACAGATACACAGATACACAGATACACAGATACACAGATAGACAGATACACAGATACACAGATACACAGATACACAGATACACAGATACACAGATACACAGATACACAGATACACAGATACACAGATACACAGATACACAGATACACAGATACACAGATACACAGATACACAGATACACAGATACACAGATACACAGATACACAGATACACAGATACACAGATACACAGATACACAGATACACAGATACACAGATACACAGATACACAGATACACAGATACACAGATACACAGATACACAGATACACAGATACACAGATACACAGATACACAGATACACAGATACACAGATACACAGATACACAGATACACAGATACACAGATACACAGATACACAGATACACAGATACACAGATACACAGATACACAGATACACAGATACACAGATACACAGATACACAGATACACAGATACACAGATACACAGATACACAGATACACAGATACACAGATACACAGATACACAGATACACAGATACACAGATACACAGATACACAGATACACAGATACACAGATACACAGATACACAGATACACAGATACACAGATACACAGATACACAGATACACAGATACACAGATACACAGATACACAGATACACAGATACACAGATACACAGATACACAGATACACAGATACACAGATACACAGATACACAGATACACAGATACACAGATACACAGATACACAGATACACAGATACACAGATACACAGATACACAGATACACAGATACACAGATACACAGATACACAGATACACAGATACACAGATACACAGATACACAGATACACAGATACACAGATACACAGATACACAGATACACAGATACACAGATACACAGATACACAGATACACAGATACACAGATACACAGATACACAGATACACAGATACACAGATACACAGATACACAGATACACAGATACACAGATACACAGATACACAGATACACAGATACACAGATACACAGATACACAGATACACAGATACACAGATACACATATACACGGATACCCGGATACACGGATAGACGGATGCACGGATACACGGATACACGGATAGACAAATAGACAGATACACAGATACAGATACAGATACACAGATACACAGCTACACAGATACACAGATGCACCGATATACAGATACACAGATACACAGATACACAGATACACAGATACACAGATACACAGATACACAGATACACAGATACACAAATACACAGATACTCATCTGAGATTCAAGTGGAATAATTTTGATTGATTACTCAGAAAAATGTAAACATTTACTTTTACTGTCCAAGACTTCTAGATAAATTAGAATAAACTATTAAACACATATACCTGAGCTAGAAAAGAAGAAATTTTTTTATCAGCAGGATAATGCAGCTACTGACAAAAATTGTGTTGTAATGTGAATTGGCCGACTTGAGATATAAAGCGTTTTACCATCTGGTCGATTCTCTAGATTTGATGCCGTCCGACCATAACGTTTCACTAAAGGACAAGAGGAATTTGTCGCAGTAGTGTACACCTATTTTGAGGAGCTTTCAAAAGAAGGTTCTAGTAATGGGTCCATCATTCTCATTCCGAGAACTTTTAAAATTATTCTCGCAAAATTGTAACGCCATATCTCTTACGCTCTAGAAATAACCTTCACCCTCGGGATTAAACGTGGTACTACAGTCAAATGGTAATACCTAAAGGAATTGTTAAAATTACTTAAGTAACTATGCATTAATAACACGATTTATTTGCATTTCCAAAAAGTCTCAAATTTTACAGTCAAATATGCTGAATAGTAGACCAAAGGGATATCTATATTTAGTCCTTATATTAATTTTGTTATATACTCCCTGTTCCCTCTAATAATGTACAATGAATGCAATCTTATTATAATTTTTGTTTTCAAGTTGAATGAGCGTTTATAGCATTACATTTTAGATAGAGTTAGTACATAATTCGCAACATGCTCTAGTCGGTAAATGTAAACGTACAAGAAAAAGCGGAATAATATATTTAATGGGATTTTCTGTAGGAAGCACTATAAACTACTTACATAAATTTCGAGCCACAGATCTATCAAAAGTGAACTGAAATAAATTAGCTATGTATTATAAGCAGTTTAAAAAGTAAAACGTTCGTTTTTCTTTAACTGTTAGTTAAAACAGTATGGTAATAAAATTTGCAAAATATTTATAAGAATAATAAAAAAAAATTAGTGTTACGCATGCACCTCTTAATTGTTTCACGCTAACATTTACCATAATTTCACTACATTATTTGGATGACTCGATAAGGTGAAATGAATTTAATTTCAGTTACGATAAAATTCATAATTATTTAATTAAAACATTATATTTACAAATATTAAATAAAATCTGTGTCAGTATTTACAAATCGAAAGTAATCAACTTGATATAAACGCGAAAATACGTATACCACGGACATGGCATTATGCGTTTGTGTACGTTCTCCAAACTTAAAAACAAAACCACCGTAACTCAGAAATAACGCATGGGATCGAGCTGAAACTATCGATACAGAATTAAAAAATTTGTTTTACATGTGTAACACTCCTATAAAGCACGATTAAGCCCGCATTTTTGTATTGATCGAATCGAAGCTTGACAAAAAAATCCCGAGTTTCCTGAATTTGACTGCAATTTTTTTAAATCTCACTGTAGTCTTGTTGTGACCCAAAATATTGGCTGATCAAAAAATTATTTTAAGAAGCTCTATCAATACTTACGGTCGCGAGATTACAAAATAATTTGACTTACAGATCACTTTTTTGAAAAATTGTAGTTTCACTGCTCGATTATGCGAAACCGTGTAAATAATTGTAAAAAACGAAAAAAAAATTGAAAAACATTTTAGATTGATTCAACTCTGCCTGTTCCGATTTTTTCTAAAGGTTCCTACTTTATGTTTTCATTACATTTGACGAAGCTGTAAGACCTAAAGTGTTATGCTAACAATTAGACGTGCGAAAATAATTTACGATATAGTTTTAATTGTTATCTGTCCATATTCATTGATATCCACGGTGTTTCAAAAATGTGTACCAAAATTTTTAGGACGTATACTGTGTGCGAAACTAAGCTAATTTTGATAATGAACATATGGTCCAAAGGCCACCTGTTTCTAGATACAGGGTGCTGAAGTTTCGAAAAAAGGGATGTTTTTTATTTCTCATGAACTATACACACAGACAATCTGATATTATGTACATTACCCACACTCTAAACGAATGAAACACTGGTGTTCAGGATACTCAATTATTCGATACAGTGGCGGAGATACGGCCAGGTCGAAAGGGTTTTTCAGGTTGAAAAACACGTTCTAGACGACGAGGGTCGACATCACCCGACGACGAGTGTACTGAAACAAAAGCTGAAGAAGACGGAAACCAACGACGCACTGACGCTGCTAATCGGTTTCATCGACTGCAGTCGACAACAGTCGATGAAAACCGATGGACTCAATAGGGATCGCCCGACCTAAGTCTACCAGAAGGATTATATGGATTGGCATAGTACTCAGTGTCATACTTATCAGTAATGGAGGACTCTATTAAGGTGGTTCTACGAGGTGTCTGCGAAAAAATTCACGGGAGGACGTTTTCTTAGAGTTACAAGAAAGTGGTAGTAAGATCTTTGTTTGTTTCAGGATGAAAAAGCAATGACGCCCAATCCACTCGTATCTAGTAACGATGGTGAGTGAAAAGGACGTAAAGAGAATTAATCAGGTAGAGCGCGTGGTCTGAGAGGAATGTACAAAACTCTGAAACTAAATGTGTTAACCATGTTGATCGCCCTATTAACCCATGCGGATGGCGGACCTCATAACGGAAGAAAACCGAAGAACTGCGGTCTCATCGACAGAAAAGGACCATACCGAATTCCTCTTAAATGCGGACCTGCGATAAAGTAGTAGTATTAAAGGCGGTTCCAGGCGAAGTCGAGAAAACAATAATCCCTTGTAGGTCTTAATTGGGCGAAGGTACTACCTTCTACCCGCAAGGTGCCAGCTGCTTCTGGTGATCCTCATTTGTGTTCAGAAGAGGATTTCTTTTTCTGGTCGAGCACACTTTGAAGCAAATAGAAGACGAGGTATCCTGGATAAGTGTCAGTATCCATTTTTTCAAATTATATCCACACTATACTCTATTTATACTCATATTGACAAACTTCACGCACAATAGTACAATGCAAGCACTATATTGCACTTCACTGACTAAGTCTATACTTTTTTATTTCAGACATTGGAGGACTTCTCAACAGTGATCGACCGCAAAACATATTACAGGTCACCAAATCACCATCAAATGATCCATTTTGCATCCAAAAACACCATAATACACAATAAACAGACATGCCTCAAACAACACATCATTCACACACCAGTTCTTAAGAGGCGTGGAGTAGTACACCGTGATTAACAAAGGGTTTGTGCAGCAAAACAAACGATGTAAAGTGGTTACATATTATGTCATATAGTTCTGATGTATCTTGTTCTATGCCTTTCAATTTTAATTTGTACAAAGAAAATCGTATGATGTTCAAATGATTTAGCTTTTTTTTGCGTCTAGTGGTAAGATGTAAATATATTCCGTTATATTCAAGATTTCCTCCACGTATATAGAGCATACGTTTGCAGTTTTTTTAAGTCGAGCTGTTATAAGATCATATAGTTTCTTTCTTAATTGGAAAACACCGTACTAATCATTAGAATACGTCAAAGAGAATAGAATAAGGCAAATCGGGAATGACAAATGTCATGTAGCGTCATTCTCAGTTAAATTTCGTTGAAAACGTAAGTAAAACAATTTTCTTCAATATATTCTCTAATTAACCATCGTAAAACCAGAATAATTTAAACAACATAGACGATGTCACGTGTGTTCAAAATATACCGAAGATTCGTTGTTTTTTTTCGAATTTTAGGTTATTCACTAGTATCCAGCATCGTAAACGGAGTATAGGTTATTAAAATTGAACATTTTAGGGTATGCATTTTGGAAGCACAAGTTTAATTGCAACTTTTTATGTAGTTTGACAATATCTGGATGCATTACAAGTAGAAGCACAATGAGTATAGAAAGTTTCCCTATCAATCTTTAAGGGAATATTGAAGTAGATTCGACCACCTCGGTAATGTATTATTGTAAAGTCTGTCTGTGGTGACATCGTTAAGGTTCCTTAGAAGAGGGCTTAGTGGTAGCACAAAGTGGTACCCTTTATATTGGGTTAAAATCGTACAGTGGCGGAGATAAGGAACACAAATTCATGAACTCTAGGATTTTCAGGTTCACGGGTAGCTCAATAAACAGAACACTGCTGTAAACAAAACGCTTAATTAACTGTTTGTGTAATTATAGCTTTCGTTTGTACATTAATAGTGAGAGGATAAAGTACAAAGTGTAAATGAATAATTCGTGTGCTGTATATTAACCAAATGAAATAGAAGTCAGCATGTAAATAACTTTCATAACTCAATACGGTGTTTATCAATTGAAAATTTTTCGAGTGTGGTTATGACGTTGGAGACCGGCATTGAAAACATCTACCGGTCTGATATCCAATCCTCATATCGATTGCTGTAGGTCCAGCCTCAGAAATCTACGCCTATTGTTGTACAACGGGGAAATTTAGAGAGGCTAATTGGTATGAAGGCTTGACCAAAACTAAGGTAATAATTTCCATACATTCATTTTGTTGTGTGATTGACAATGCTAATAAAGTGTGATTATTTTTTTAGCTGTATTTATCGAACGGATGAATATGCCTTTTGTTTAAGCTTGTTTAAGTAACCTGCGTCGTTTAATTATAACATATTGTGTAATGTTTGTTCTATATAAGATTTTGATTACAACGGTTTCAATATTCATTTCTGGTATATTTAAAAGTAAGCTACAATAGATTATTTTGGGAAATTTGAACTAGTTAGCGTCAATCCTATTCAAACAATATAATTTTAAGAAATTAATGTGTGGCGTCTGAATTATCGTGTTGAGCATTTATATTTAATTGGTTCCAATAGGTTGATGAACTGGAGATATTTTATTTATGGTGTATAACAAATTGATCACATTTCTTTCTATTGGGATATTAAGTACGTTTGAACGAAATTTTAAAAGATGAGATAATATGTTTGCCTTCAAGTGTTCGTGGTTATTGTTGATTTACACAATTTTACCGTGACAACGTCGGATGACAATAATTATAACGTAGTTAAATAGATCAATGAACGATCAGCTGTTGCCTTTGTGCCACGGCATTAGTTTGCCAGTTCGTGCAAATATTATTTTGTAGCTTTTCAGGATTCTGCGTACTAACTTATTCACGGATTCACCTGTATTTACGATAAAGTGAAAGATAAGCGAGTTTTTGGTTGTTTAGACGGGCTGTGAACCTTCGTAATTAGGTATTTATAAACACTCTGGCTTCCAATCGATTTATGACAACCTCTAATGTGTGTTTTCGACCGTAGCAATGACCAAAATCGGGTAATTTTTGTCTCAGATAAACATCTCCTCTTTTATATGTTTTTTCTACGTTTTTTCAAATAACCTATCATGACTAGTAACCTTCAGTTTTATTAGAAAAAGAGTAAAAATACATTGAACAATACTTGAATATTCGATAAATATGTATAATTTGTCACGAAACTTGAAAGTTTGTTGGTTATATTTTCTCTATTCTGTTCTCCAATTTCTTCACGGTGACAGCATTTGTAAATGACGTTTTCAGCCTTCTCTCTCTCTCTCCATATATCCATATATATATATATATATATATATATATATATATATATATATATATATATATATATATATATATATATATATATATATATATATATATATATATATATATATATATATACATACATGCAGATTGCGACATAAAAACTGTAATTGCAGAATAAAAATGAAATTACAAGTTACAAAAAAAAGAAAAACACCCATTTTAAAAAAGAATATTTAAGAATCATTATGCTCTGCATTATAGGTTTCTAATAACATTACGAGGGATAAGCCATTATTATTGAGAATAAAAAAAGTGTAACTTGTTCAAAATTTTTGTTTTAGGTATATTCAGAGTAGTTACCTTCTGCTATAATGCACTTATCCAGTCTTTCCTTCCAGTGCTTAAATGCTGCAAGCCAAGCAGCTTTAGGAGTACTATTAAAATAACACCTAACAGCAGCATCGATCTCTTCCTCTGAAAAACCTTCTTCGTCGTAGGTTCTGCTTTAGCCCAAAAAACGTCCAAAAGTCACACATTGCCAGATCTGATGACCAGCGAGGGTGTTCGATTACATTAATCTTGTTTGTATCAAAACACTGTGAAGTTAGCTCTACAGTGTAGGAAGTAGCATTATCGTAATGCATCATAATTCCTTCCCTTGGGACTTTATTAAACACTTCCGGCAAACAGTGTTCGACGTACCATTTAACTGTGACAGCGTTCTGCTCCTCTATCTTAATAGCGCTCACTAGACCGGTACTTCTAAAGAACACAGCGTACATTATTTTCTTCATTACTCGCTGCTCTCTGATTATTGTTGGTATAGCCTCGTTTTCATGAATCCATATACGGCTCTCTTGTCGAGTTGGCATATCGAAAAATGATATGTAAGTTTCATTGCCTGTTATAATTTTCGACAAAGTTTGGTGCCCACCATCCTCAAGTAATGCTAAAGTTTTGTGGAGGATTCGTACTCGTTCTGCTTTTTGAAAGTCTTTAAGATGATGGGGTACAAAACGACTTACGACTTTTCTCAGATAAAGGTGGTGGTGTATTCTATCTAATCCCCAGTTGAGCGTCTATTACGGCGTAACTAGTTCTGTTATCGGTTACATAATCTTATTCACAGCAGCAATGTGTTTCTCTTTCACAGCGGTAACGGGAGGGCTTGCGCCTTTGTGGTGATCAACTGCAGTTCTACTACGCTTGAATTTATTCTACCACCTGTAAATTGTTTCCAAGGAAGGAGCCTAATCGCTAAATGTTGATTCCAAACTTTATTCGCAGTCATACGTACTTAAACCATTCTTAAAGTCATAATAAATCATTATACAGAAGTGTTCTCGGATTAATTCCATTTTTACGCTACCTTTCGAAACTTAAGACTATCTTTTTCAAATGCTATTTAAGATAAATTACCAAATGAAGCGGCAAACGTCAAGTAGAGTTGCTTTTATTGACACTGCATTTTTTGTTTTCCATGGCCTGCCTAATTTCTTCATTCTCAATAATAACGGCTTGTCCCTCTTATTTTATATATTTAAGTGCTTTGTCTGTAACATTAGAAAAACAAATTGCAATAGGTTGTACGATAGTAAATTATAGCTAACAAAGACAAGATTTGGTGCATTGCCTTTAGACAAAATATCTATGATCAATTCTTTACATTCTTCTGCGGGCACCTTTTGGAACAAATTTTTAATGCTAATCTGAATACAGATGCTCTCTATGGAACTTTTAATTGTTTATGAAAGTATATTTAAATTTCTAGGTGTAGAATTTCGAAATCTTTTGTTCGACTAAGCTGTGAGATAACAGTTGGTCATGGAAACGACGGGTGGTAAACATATGGCATTACAATGAAACCTTTGAGCTTTGATGTAATTGATTAGGGTTAATGTACTCTGAAATAAAATAAAAATCGATACAATGAGTTTATATCATTTAAATTGGTAACTATTAGTGGAATCATTAGTAATAGACATAAACAAATAGGGCAAGAATTTTGGAATACACAATCACAATATTTTATTTACTAAGACGTATATATTCTTCATTGTGGAAAACCATACCAACGGTTACCGTTTACCACAAGCTATGTCGAATTTAGTGACTACTCGATAAATTCATTGTGGATTAGCATAATAAGAGATGAATTTAATTTACGCATAGAGTTCGCAAAGTATCCATTTAAAGTTTGTATTCGTCATTTTGTTGAACAGGAAGTATGTAACAAAAATGTGATACAAACTTCTTTAAAATCAGTTTTTACGTAAGATTGATTATTCCTTTAAAAATCACATTACACTAAATGGTAGCTAATTAAACAACAACAGCATTTGCATATTTCAATATTCAATAAAAAATTTTGTGAACAAAATTAATAACTGAAAATTTTAATAGAATATTTGTTTTAGGTTGTCCATCGACAATAAACATGAAATCTGAACGCGGCCAGTTAGTGGCCGCAAAACATGAAATGTAATGAATTTATTAAAACGAACCCAGTCCGCTCGTTTGGCAAAGCAAGGCCGCTGATTTGTAACGTAAAGAAGGGTACAATACATGAAAAATACACACGTTCATGTATAACGCACACGCACACGCACACGCACACGCACACGCACACGCACACGCACACGCACACGCACACGCACACGCACACGCACACGCACACGCACACGCACACGCACACGCACACGCACACGCACACGCACACGCACACGCACGCGTACACGCACACGCACACGCACACGCACACGCACACGCACACGTACACGACACACACACACACACACACACACACACACACACACACACACACACACACACACACACACACACACACGCACACTCACGCAAACGCACACTCACAAGTACACGGACACGCGCCGTCGCCAATAGCGTATCCCAATGTTACTGGATAACACGACAGAGTTCCTTTTTAAGGTTTTTTTTTTACTATGGCACCTGCGCTGGATTAATGAGAGAACTATGAGGGATGTAGCCCAAGTGTCCCCTGTCTATACAGGATCCGCTAAGAGAAAATAATCACTAGTAAAGGTAGTCCAATTGTAGTATTATTTTATATGCGTCTTTCTTTTTTGCCGAATCCTGTATGGTGGACAAAACGATAAGATTCTTCTTTAATTGTCATTTTGCAAAATAGGACACTGAAGTGATTGGTCTATTACTGATCTTAGGGTCACTAAATCCAGCTAATGAAGAATAAAGTTCCCGCCTTGCTATCTGTAGTGCCCGCCAAAATTAACTTCTATTTTGAATACAACTCCTCTACTAAAGGTAAGTAGGTAGTACCTGTCAGTTGTAACTCTTTTCCTGAATTTATAATTTGTTGTACTAGTCGTTTTACAGCTCCTTCCGGGTTTATTTTTTCCTTTGTAGAGTATCTATCCTTTCTTGAGTACTTATGTATATCATACATATCTAAATTCTCCCTCTGATAGCATGTGGACAAGAGTTGCTATCCATGTACCGTGTGTCTCGACTTCGTTGGTTTAGTTGTTTTTTAAAGATATCATTGTTATTTTCAGAGATAGAAGTTTGCAGTTTTTACATTCACGTGCTACTTTGTTGACCTAGATTTCATGGTAAAATCGAAAATTTAGTATCTTATTTCGAATACGACTTATGGCTAAACGTCGATATTTCTGCACCTTTTTCAAGGTTTTATACCTCGCTTAATACTGTTATATACTGATATATGTATTTCCTCAATGGTACTGATATATTGCGAATTCAGTGGCGTTCTTAACATTTTTCTAGGGGGTGCGGTTTTGAGTAATAATAATCGTAAATTATCATAGTTGGCTTGGCAACCATCAACTGCAGTTCTTTCTTAGATTTTCAAAAATATAAATATAGACATTTCTGAAAAACATCTTCTAAATATTTAGCCCATAATGCTTTGGCAGTGAGGAATTACTACCGTTTCCTAAATCGTTGAATTGCAACATTCGGTTAGGTGTTATGGCCGCCACGATCTCCGGATCAGTCAATACTGGATTTCTTCCTATGGGGTTTTCTGAAAAACATAATTTATCAAAACCGTCATAATACCTAACTGAATGTTGCCAACGATTTAGGAAATGGTTTTCAAAGTAATTCCTCACTGCCAAAGCATTATGGGTCGGGACACCGTCTTGTTGAAAAAAAATATTCGGAAGGTGTTTTTTATATTTTTCAAAAAAGCCAACTATGAGTCCCATTTAGAAAAATCCAAGTTTATATTATTAGTTAAAAACCGCACCCCCTAGAAAAATTATAAGCAAGCCATTGAATTCGGCACTTCGCAATATATGAATACCGTTGACGAAATACATCAGTATAATAGTATTAAGCGAGATATAAGACTTTGAAAAAAGTGTCTAAATAACGATAATTACTCTGAAATTATATCCATTCTACGTTACAGTTCTATCCTCGCTACCGACTCACAATAAGTATCCTATAATTGTTGTTAGACTTAAAGACGTTGTTCTATTGCTGCCGGCAATATTTTTTTTACACGTCACTGCAAATATACTCCAAAGACCAAGGCGTTACATTTGAAACGTATAATTTTCTTGTCAGGGGTAAGGAACATGCGGGTAAAAACTAAATACGGAATTCCTCTCTCCATTTGAGGCGAAATTTTTCATGCACAAATTATTATTTTGTGTTGCCTGCATTGCCGTTTACGTTTTTAGTTCATAATGTCATGTATTAACTATATGGAATTAAATCCACATCCAGCGAATTAATTTTTGCACTAACAGAAATTTAAAAAATCAAGGAGTGGACAAAACTATCAATTAACTATGGTTGTCTAAGGTTGGTACACCGGCAACTTATTATATGCACTGCTTGCCCCCCCCCCCCCTCCATACAATTTACAAATTTTTAAACCGTCGATTTGTTTTCGAATTATAGTATCAAAATAAAATAATTTTTTTGAAAACTAACAAAAATGGGTCCGCTGGTTTTCTGTTTTTTTGTTTTGCTGGACACAATATGTTAATAGATTAATATTTGGACAGAGAACTTGGCAGGTACTATTATTGGGCGTCTTTGTGCCGTAAGTAATAACACTCATTTCCAAATCCTTGAGTTGGGGGAATGAAAATCAGATGTTGACAGAAACCTCAACCAACCGACGTGAATAGTTATTTGTTTCATTAGTACAACAAATGATAATTTTCGGGACGAGGAGTGGAGGCCAACAATCTTCCGAGTCCAGAAATTTTTTGTACGAATAAAACGTAAAATTTTTCTTCAATCACTTCTATCTTAATATTCAGTCATTTATTTGCAGTTCACTATGTTTTTGGGAACCCCTTATTTATGTCGCTATCCGTATCAGATAATGCTATTTTATACAAAATGAGTGTTATTCTACTTTTAGTAAAAAAAATTTACCGTGTAGTTTTTAATTCAATTTCATTGAATTTTACCTTTAATTCAAATGTGACAGATGTTAGTGAAATAATGTGAAGATAGATGGTGCCACCGGCGACAGCAAATGTCGATATCTGTTCATAGAAGATGTTCACTCAAAACATATAAATAGACATACTTATAACAAGAGTGCAAAGCAAAACATCAATACTTATTTGACTGAAAACGTCTTCGTGATGAATGCGTGAAATGTTAAAATTGTATTTATTGAAAATTATTATTAATTTTATTAAATACATAAATAAAAAGTTTACTTCGAGTAGAATTTGAACCTACGACTTGTACTTTGCTAGAGTATCGTGCTAAGCAACTGCGCTATCGAGATACAAGCTCCAATCGATGTAAATTTTGTCTTTATGTATGTAGAACTAATGTATGTTCTAAATCTAATGAGATTCCAATCAAATTACTTATATTAATAGAATGTGAGCTTACAATATCGCAAGGATTCACACATACCAATGCACCATGACTAATATTAAATTATTATCAGTTCATCAGTTCATCAGTTCTACATATAAAGACAAAATTTACATCGATTGGGGCTTGTATGACGATAGCACACTTGGTTAGCGTGGTACTCTATCAAAGTAAAGGTCGTAGGTTCAAATCCTATTCGAGGTAATATTTTATTTATGTATTTGATAAAATTAATAATGATTTTGAATTACACATTTACTTTTGGACTTATTCGTTCATAACAAAACGTGTAATAATGTATTTATTAAAGTGATGACATCCCATGAACATTCACACGAAGTTGGTATTTAGTGAAGGTCAAATTATTTTTTGTTCTATGACAAAAGTAAATTATTTTTTGTACAGTTGCCATAGATATGCCGTAGAATCCCAGAATCATCCACCTTTGGACCAAGATACTGTCACAATAGAACGTCTTAGTCAGGTGGTTCGAGAAAAAATATATTTTTAAAGCGATGGTGTTCCTTAACATTATGTTTTTCTTAGCCAATGAATTCGGATATGAAGCCAATTTGAAAATTGATTGAAGTGTTGTTTGAAACAAGCCAGAGAACATTTTGAACACCTTTTAAAAGAAAATTAATTAATAGAGGACCTGAATGGACGTTTTGCCGTACTTAATGATATAATCTGTACTGGTGACTTTAACATCAATCTTTTGAAAAATAATTTTCTTTCATCAGCATGCAATCATTAATTTCCTCCCACTCCCTGTCGTAACTTTACTACAAGGATCTCAAAGCATTTTGCAAAACTTATTGACTTTCCTTCTTTCTTCAATTTTTCAGAATACGTCCTATTCTTCTTATAAAATTTTAAATCATAATCTAACATATTTTTCATCAATTGTACCATCTCCATCCAGAATACTTCGTAAATATAGTGTCTTTAAACATATTGATTTTAGTGTTTTGTCATCGAAGTAGAGTCATATAATTGGGATTTGATATACAGTTTATCTAATATTGATGAAGTGGTAGATTGCCTGAATAAAACTATTCTATTTCTAAATGATTTTTACCGTTTCGTTTGATTAAAATAGCAAAATCTTAGGTACCGTGGATAACGGACAATGATAAAGTACGTATGAAACCTTAAATCTTAAACCTTTTTTTCCCACTGGGATATAAAATGCTTCGTAATCTCACTACATTTATAATGCGTTTCATACCTATTGCTACTAGCCAACTTAAAATAGACCAGGGAGGTAACCAAATATTGATTGTAAATACATAACATTGATTTTTCTACAGGTAAAGTTAATAGGTTAATTTAAACATATTATTATTTTAAATTCTGTATTGTGCTGAATTCTGAATTATTTTTCTATTTTCTTAATTTTAAATTATTTATTTTTAACGATATTGGTTTTTTCACGATAGTAAGTATAAACGTGACTGACTTTAACTGCAATTTGCCATAGTTACAGTAAGTAATTTATTGAAATAAATCTCCAATTCAAAATCTAAAATTGCAGATATGTTTTTTCAACTGTCGTATAGTTTGGAAACACCCTGTATACTTAAAATATTACACCATTAAATTAAGCATGCAATAAGCAATCGAACACAAAAATCCAAAAGTAATAGAATGGGTGTAAGGTGATTTATGAAAGAAAATATAAAATGTCCACTTTCGGAAATGTTTGGACTGGCTGTAGTAGAAAAAGTGACCATTCAAGTAAATTCTTTCATGTTGTTAGACATAGGCGTATTATACATAAAAAAATGCACAAGTAAAACTTAAGCTGAAGGATTAGTACACATTTTAATGTTTTTTTGGGATAGCTTCCATAGAGAAAGTGACCAATCAACAATAATCTTTCATCCGGTTAGACTTAGACCACAAGTTAAAAGATTTTCAACACGAGCAAAAAGAGGCATTAAAAAAAGATCTTTATAATGGAATTTTCTATTAATTTATTGTCAATACGTTTTGTTTGCTATTTTTCTGTTTTATACTGAAAAACGAAGATATTGTAAAATAATATGTAGAGTCATCAACACCAAAGATGAGCACGACAAGATTCATGACAAAAAAATGTATGCATTATGAATACGAGTACATCGTATCGTTAAAGAATTTTAAAGACAACAGGTGTGTAAGGTGAGAAAATGAAGAAATGTTGCCTTGATCGAGGTCACGGACATCCGGAAACACCTAGTTGTAGGTTAGTAAGTTAATAACACAAGGTAGGTATGTACCGGCTTATGTGCAACTAGCTACATCTACAGCTTGAGGCAACTTCCTTTCGTATTCATTTTTCATTAAACTTGGTATCAATGAACTGTTTAATTTGTTTTGTGACAAATTGACGAGCTTAATTTAAAATAGATCCACGAATGAAAGTGTACATAAATCTAAATTTTATTTATGTCTATAGAAAAATAATTTATATTGTATAATTACAATCATTGTAAACTTTCTAATGTATATCCGGAAAATTTTCGTTTTTCTTATACCCGACTTCCGAAATTCTGAACATTCAAATGTGTAAGTTTCTGTAGGTATATTTTTTTTATATTAAAAGTTGAAATCAACGTTATGATGTAATGTAGCTTTAATACTAATAATAACATGTAACTAGTTCATAGAAAGGAAAATGGGGGTTTTCAAACCCAAGTGAATTCACCGATCCAGATTTTAATGAAATGTTTGAGCCAGATTTTTAATTAATTGTAGAGAAACAATTAGTTCATTTATTAATGAATGCAATACAGTTAATTTGTTAATTGTGTTAGAAACAACTTTTGGTGTTCATTTGAAAGGAGGTTATTATTATGAGATGAAGAGAGAATCTTGTCCTAAAATCATTGGCCTAATTAATATGGTATAAAATCTTTCACATTCTCAGTAGTTTCTCATTACGCTGTAACCTCCTGTATAGTGTATTTATACCTTGTTAAAGTTACAACTTCAGTACAATCAGTATTACGTACTATAGATAATCATTACGCCTTCATACTTTTTTTTACTCTTACAGTTACATATCAATATTAAATCTTTGGTGTTTTGAACATCAGCTTGTTTAATTTTTATGTTGTGTATAACGAAAATATACACATCTCCATTATTTTACTTTTCAAGATTGTTTTAAGTAATTGTGATGTTTCACTTGAACCGTTTTTCACGATTATGAAGAATTACAATGTAATTCTTTACAATACACACCATCAACATAGATTTAATTTGTTAACTACTAAATAAGTGTAATGTAGGTGTAATTAATGTTCTTATGAGCTATGATTTAATACGTTGTGTTTTAAACACTTTTTATAGGATCACTGATTTTTTTTTTATTGCCGTATTTGAGATACTGATTTTCAGTACGTAATCTCAATTCCCGATGGCAAGGGACGTACAAAATCAATACCTACAATAAATGCAATTCCCCATTTTGAATAAACAGAATTAGGGCTCCACTATAAAGAAGAAAAAATCTATGTGATACTTAAGAAGGGACGAAGGTATCAGATTAGTTCAGTTAATCGGCCTATTTCCACAGTCACCTGATGACGAAAGCAGAATCCGCTTCCGAAATGTCGCGCTACAAAAACGAAAACTGTGGGAATAGGCCGATTAACTCAACTAATATGAGACCACAGTTACAAAACACTTATAATACAGAAGGTAATAGATACTGCACAAAATATTAAAAACCATAAATCTTTGTACACAAGTGTGGTAATTTGTAAAGATTATTACACGCTTCCTTGTCTACGTATGTCTTGTAAATATTTTTGCCATTATAGAGTAGAAATTTAGATGTAGGGTATTCGACAATTTTTTTGTACAATTAACACCAATAATGACAATAATTTTTTAAAAAAGTTAATTTATATTTTAGTTTGCTCTTTTTCCATGTACAACTTAAATTTTAAATATAACGCATTCAATAGTTCTACCATTGAATAAATATCTTATTTATTCAATGGTTCTACGAACTATTTAAAGATGGACGTGCGACAAAAACCTTTCCAATAGATGTCGCTAGTTTGGTAATTTCTTAGAATATTATTCTAAGGCTAATTTTTACATTAGACATGTTTTAAAGACGGACGTCCGACAAAAACTTTTCCAATAGATGTCGCTAGTATAATAATTTTTTCATTAGACAGTTATAGTCAAAATCTTTACCATTATGTATTATGTAATAAAGAAAAGGTTTCAATTTAATTTTACTTAATTATTAAACAATCTTCTTTACAAGTTGTTTATTGGTTCATGGCAGAAATAGCAATGGGCTCGGAAGGTAACAATTACAGCAATATCAATTAAAATTTATTTTGCCATTCCACAAGAAGCACGTTTAATGGCAGAAACAGTAAAAATAATTTTCTTGCAATTAAATATTCATACAGCAAGAAAGGATTACTTAAAAGCCATAACAAATACGCAGTTAAAATAGTGGTAAATCTATATTATATTTGTATTTGCTTAAATTTACTATTACTTTGATTAAGACGTTTATCACTGGTTTTTAATGGAAATGTACATGCACTAAAAACCGTCAACTCCTAATAAAACTTTCTGTTTTTGTGTACTAAAAGTTCCATGTCCTAATTAATTTATTTTACACTGAATAATTGAGATATATCTTATTCAAAATAATTCTGTTATAATTTATTATTTTTTATAATTTAATTAAAAACAAATTAATGTACGATATTGCACACATTAACTTGACTAGTTCGTGACTATCTATTTTTGGCACAAAAAATGTTTGAAGCTATAATTAGAAACTTGTTTATAAACTTTTGAATATATATGGGAAAGCGATAAGACGATTATGGTACGCATCCTAAAACATGTAGACACTAATTGGTGTATAATTATTAAATTCAAAACAATAATTAGAATGTCGCTGCTTAATATTGGAATAAAAATTATGTTTGCAGCTTGAGGCTTGATGATTATAACAGCTAAAGCTAGCATGTATAATATAACCATAAACACAGCTTATCCAAACACATAATTTTCGCATATATCAATTAAAATCGTTTTTCCTAATTAGATATTTGTAGGGTATCTAATGTTTAACGGTAGATCTCATTAAAAACCCATAGAATTTAAACTAGAAGGATATACTTCACAAATTATTTGAAAAATGAACACAAATTTTTAATCAAAACATAAAATAGTGGTTAATTATGAGCCAATGAATAATCGCCGTAATATTATTAGGTTTAATTATATATAGACATTTCGGTAGAGTAAATCCAAACATAATAATTTTCGATTTCTTAGTTAAAAAATAATTGCTTAGTTAAATAATTACCTTCCATTGCACCTCGAGCGTCTTCTGCAGAAGAAAGTTTGATTTTAATCTCGTGTTGCTGCAGATATCGTATAACACGATCAAAAATATCCTCTTCACTTTTCGGTGTAGAATCATGTTGTTTACTTTTTTCTAGCGTAACATAATCACCTAACAATTGAATGGAAGAGTTATCATCAAACTCATTCACTACTTTAACAAGGTTATTTTCAGCGCACTGAATGCTGTCGCCACAATTTTTATAAATATCATCTGTGTTGCCTTTAGCTAACACAACGATTGTTAAAAAAATGTATAAAGATTTGTACATTGTAAATAATTACGAAATAAACCATAATTATTGTAAACTTGATGTTTTATATTGATTTATAATTTGGAGGGGTTAAAATGTATTCAATTGTAACACGGACAAACAAAAATTCTATGTTAAAACGTGCACCTTTTTATAATTTTGTAAACTCTTTGATAAAATGCTATAATACGCAGGTTCATTTGTATTCGTTACAATGTGAGGCTTATTTTACTACAACATATTAATGATAACCTCAAAATTCGATTGGTGTATATGTTGTAGTTCAGTAATAATTGTGTTACTCCATTTTAATAAGGATTAACCTTAAGTTCCAATAGCTGAAATTTAACCCCTTTGTTTGCCTATTTCAAGTTATTGAAATTTAGTCTATTAAGCATTTAGTTACTATGGACGACTAAAAATAACATTCGCTAGTAGGCCTTTAAATCATATAATTAATGTATCACGCTCATTTTTTGAATTCTCATAATTTATGAATTGTTGATGTTAATGTTTGTTAACGCGTTTTTACTGAAGACGACAGCTGCAATAGGTACTAAACATTGTAGAAAGTAGAATCTTAATACACTTGACCCTCCTATTGTTGGTTTCACTTATTGTGTTCGGGTCATTATGACCCGGGAGCCTATAGTCGTTAAATTGATATAACAGTAAATAATAATAAAAAATAAGATTTATTATTTATTAGATTATATTACGTTATTTTATTTTTATTGCATTGTTATGTAAATAACATGTGAAAACGCAGTAGTTAGGTATATACGAGTACATTTATTTGTTACAGTCTTGACAATAGTAATATACATGAGCTTTACATAGGTATTTTGAGCAATTACAACATATCATATTAGTTTTATTATCATTTGAAGAGGTACAAAAATTAGATCTCTTACGCTTGGTTGTGGTTGGTTGTTCCCTTACTTCAGCACTACTGGTTGAAGAACGTGACTTTATAACCATTTCAGCTGCAGGAATATTTCGAGGGAGATGTTTTTTTTCCTCCAATAATGGAGTGATCAAGGAAGTACCCAGTTCTTCAAGAAATAGTCGTCGTTTTGTAATTTTTCCACTATTCCAGGTTGGAGTTACTTTGCACCAGAGAACATAAGCGTTGTAAGCTGAAATGTCCATGATATTGTAAAAGATAGTAATTGGCCATCTATTAGTTTTCCTTCTGCATGTGTATGTTTCATTAACTTGTCTAACGTGTCTACAACACATTTAGTTTTGTTGTAATCTTAAATCATAAACGGCTTCTTATGATCTTGGTTACACACTCCGTTGTCGTGGTGCATAGTGCTCACGAGCGTAACATTTTTATTCCGTTTCGGAATATAGGAAACTATCGACGTGTCCTTGGTAAAGTAAAATTTTCAAGAAAGAACTTCTTTCCTGTTGCAGACCAATGCTGCTGGAAATTCAGGTATTTTGTGAATAGTGCCAAGCATGGCTATTTTTCTTTTCAATAGCATCTGCCACAGATAGTACGAGGTAAAAAAATTATCACGCGTTACGTTGTGACCTTTTAGACCATAAGTAAGATCTAGCACAACTCTTTTATCTTGACCTCTCTCTGGAGGTCCACTTCCTTTTTCCCGAGGTAAACTTGCATGTTATATGCATAAGTAGTTACAGAATTGCATTCAGTCCAAATCTTGACTCCGTATTTAGCAGGTTTATTCGCGATATACTGTCTAAAAGGACAAGGGCTTCTAAAAGATACCAGTTGCTCAACATTACGGAGCTTAGGTTGAATTGCAACCCATTCATCCCGCAAGTCCCGTATGGGAGCTAATTGTTGCAGGGACATCGTTGCTCTGAATATTGGACGACCAACATTTCCATACCACAGACTGGTTGTTGCCTATCCATGAGATTTATACACTCCAGCTAGAAACAGTAGGACAAAATATGCTTCTAGTTCAACTAATGTTAGTTCTTGAAACGTGTCGCCTTCTAAACTTGACATATTCAAAACGAGGTTTACAATTTTGGATGTGAAATATAACAAATACTCGGATTTTATATCAATGATTCGTGACGTAGCATACCTTGTCGGCCCAGGAATCACTGAAATAATATTTGCTGCTAATAACCTTCCCGATTGATGTGTCTTTTTATTCCATACCATATTGCCATCGTTTGAAGTTACGTGATTATCCGTAACAGCTTCATCTGAAATCACAGCTTCCACTTCATCATCCGATTGAATATTATACGATTTTTTAATACGTTCATATCGAAACTGTAAAAACAAGAACAATAATCTACGTCAGATGGAAGTTTAAAATTTCATGTCAGGCAGATATCTACATCCTAACCAGAAAAAAATTTCAAAGCCGCCCGCTTCTATAAAAAATATCTGTAATACATATCTTGGCTTCGTATTAAAACAGAAAAGCTATGTGAAATTAAATTATCTCCATAAAATATCTTCACATATTCTCATAAAATTAATCGTTATTTATATATTAAAAAAACACTTAAATTCCACATAAAAAATTGTTTGCCTCCAAATTACGCCTCGTATAAGAAATTCGGCAGAACATAATTAATCGATGCGTTTAAGATCTATACACACACATTCCACACCCACAGGACCCATACCCAAACCCACATCCACACCAACATTCACACCCACGTACGCATGCGTGCACGCACGTACGCACAAGCACACCCCCACACCCACATTTATACCCACACCCACCAACACAACCAGAACCAAGCCCGCAGCCACACCCACATTCACACCCACATACACACACACTCGTACACCCATAAACACGTACACACACCCACAAATACACCCACACCAGGATCAACACACATACCTATACCCACACGCACACCCACACCCAAGCCCACAAGTACACCTACATCTCCACTAACACCCTCACCCATGCCCACACCCACATTAATACCCACGCTCCACACCCACACCCATACTAACACCATATTTACACACATACATTCACACCCGCACCCAGACCCGTACCTACACCCACATACACTCACACTTAGGCCCACATCCACTTCTACACCCACGCCCACACCCACAAACACACCCACACCTACACCCATACCCATACCCGCACCGATACGCACACCTGACCCCACATCCGCACCCATACCTACACTCACACACACACCCACAACCACATTCACACCGACACCTACACCTACACCCAGACCCACCTCTACACGCACACACACAGTCGTGCACCCATAAACACACACACACACAAATACACCCACACCCGCATTCGCACCGACACGCACACCTGTACCCACATCCCCATCTACACCCACACCCACATTCACATCTACACCCACACAGACACCCACATACACACACACAACCGCAACCACACCCACAGCCACACCTACATTCACCACCACACGCACACAAATAAACCAACATCTACACCCACAAGAATACCCATACCCACATCCACACCTATACCCATACCTACACCAGTCCCGTCCCGAAACCCATTTATACCCACACCCACCCACTCATACAAGACTCACACCCAAACCCACAACCACACACACCCCACATCCACAGGACCCATACCCAAACCCACATCCACACCAACATCCACACACACCCACACTCACACCCATGCACCCATGTGCGTACGCACGCACTAACACACACCCACACCCACGCCTACAGGCGCACCCACACCCACACCCACATTCACACCACACCCACCCACACAACCAGAACCAAACCGCAGTCACACCCACATTCACACACACGCACACCTACATCCACACACACGCACGTACACCCATAAACTCGCACACACCCAGCATGAACACCCATACCCATACCCACACCTACATCCACACCAACACCCTCACCCATATCTACACCCACATCGTTACCCACGCTCCACATCCACACCCAGACTCTACACCACATTTAAATACACATTAACACCCGCACCCACACCTGTACCTACACCCACATACACACTCACACCTAGACCCACATTCACTTCTACACCCACGCCCACACCCACAACCACATCCACACCTGCACCCATACCCAGATTCGCACCGACGCGCACACCTTCCCCACATGCCCATCCACATCTACACCCACACCCACAGCCACACACACAACCTCAGCCACACCCACATTCACACCCACACGTACACCTACACCCAGACCCACCCCTACAGCCACAAACACAAATACACAACCACACACACGCACGCACATGCACACGCACACGCACACGCACACGCACACGCACACGCACACGCACACGCACACGCACACGCACACGCACACGCACACGCACACGCACACGCACACGCACGCGCACACGCGCTCCCACACACTAACGCACCCACACACCAACACACCCGCACACTAACACACCCACACACCCACACACCCATACACCCACACCCCCACACACGCACGCACGCACGTACGCACACATGCACGCACGCACACGCACACACACGCGCGCGCACACGCATACACATCCAGACATCATGGCCGACCTTGACCAAAATTTGTAAGCCAATAAGTCGATTTAGCGATAGTGAAAAAAAGTCGATTCCATAACCTTCTACAGTTACATACGTAGGTAGGTTGGAAGCTAAAAGTGAAAGATTTGTAGCGATTATGTCCACAATGCAAACTAGATAACAAAGTGATATTAAAGAATACCATCTTCCAATGCAGAAGCATTTGATGTGGTTGTAGCATATTTTGAATGCTGGCAAGATGCAACTGTTTCAGTACGAATTTATCATATTCGATATCCCAACAGACGGAGTTACGTTTTTGTTTGATTTGCATAACGTTTACGTGCTACCGGTAGCATCCATCATCCTATATATAATAGACCAGCTCGAGGTTGTACCAACGGAATCTCCATAATTGTCTTAGCATGTATTGATACTAATCCGCTTATAAGTATTAACACAATATCACAAAATTTAGGGATATCGCATGGACGCGTTCAAAATATTTAAATAAAGCACAAGTAAGTAAGTTTTCGTGAAAATATAATTTGTGAAATTTCTAAATTTGATTTCCAGACATGGTATGAAATGTTTATTATTATTTATATTGGATTTATACAGAATGATTTCTAACCTACGGAGGAAACTAGAAGGGCAAGTAGAAGGGATCAAAATAAAGTTGTTTTCTTATTAATTTTTTTAGATCAAATGGTAATAATAAGAAAGTTACAACGGCTTAAAGTTCTTATAAGTTGAAGCCCACTGACTTTTTATAATTCACGTTTACATAGAAACATATACACTTCTCACACACTTTGCCAATGGATAAATATGAACGAAAATTTAATTAACAAAAATTTATAAAAATTACAATATTTGTTCAAAATGCTGGTCCTGAATTTTAACCCACAATTGCGCACGATGAATCCAGTTTTCAAGTTATAGTGGAACTTGGCGTAAATTATCTGCAGCGGTATTGATATTGTTGATTTGGAAATCGTTCGTACCCATAAGCCTTGCACGTTTAACGTTTTCTTCAGCAGCTCCTTACACCATTATCATATCTACGTATTCTTCATTACTTAATTCACCATTAGTTCACGAATTAGTAACCAATCATTAACAAATAAGTCAACAACACTGATTCATGTAGGTACTTAATTTCTGACGTTTAAGTAACTTCGACGTACTTGATTAAATAAATCAGCGGTTTTCAATAAAAGAAGACTCTTAACTGGATATTTTTAATAACAATTTAAATAGCCATAACTTACGTCTTGTAAAAGTTTTATTAAAATTGTAAGTGAACTTTGTTTATTTAACTTTTCCAAATTTGAATCAAAACTTATGCTAGTGCCGTATTTTATAAAAAATGTTTACAGAACCGTTGTAACTTTCTCATTATTAGCATTTGATCTAAATTAAAAAATCAACTTTATTTGGATCCCTTCTACTTACCCTTTCGGTTTCCGCCCTAGGTTCGAAATCACCCTGTATTTACATTTTTTATTGCTTCATACCTACGTATACTACTCCTGAATTTTCTCGCATAATATTCCTATCTTTTTAGATTCCATCCATATCATATTGTCCTTCGTCAAGTTTTGATACCTCAAGATTTTGATAGAAGGCTGAACTTTTGCAACTGGCTATTTACATGACACAAGAGGATACTTAACTTTTATGTAGAATTTTGTGGACAGACGAAGCCACTTTTAGTTATGACGGAAAAGTAAATTCGCATAATATGCATTACTGGTCGAGAGACAATCCTCATTAGCTACGCGAGGTGCAGCACCAAGGGAGATTGAAAATTAATGTCTGTGTGGAATAATTGCCGGAAGAATGCTTGGACCAGTAGTGTTCGAAAGAGCATTGACTTCCTTCAAAACCAACTACCCGGTCTACTTGAAAATCTTGACCTTCAAACTAGAAGGACAATGTTCTTCCAACGTGATGAGTGTCCAGCACATTTTTCATTAAATGTACCAAGCAGGTGGATAGGTATAGGGAGCATATTTCCCTGGCCTCCTCGTTATCCGCACTTAACTTGCTGGGAATTCTATTTATGGGGCCGGTTGAAGGATATGGTATATCAAACTAGAGCGACGACATAAGATCCAGTTGTGTATTGAAAATGATGGACGGCAGTGTGAGCACTTAGGACGTCATTAAAAGCATTATTTATTAAATCCGTCCTTTTCAGGACCACAGAAATTTTGAAAGGAATTAAAGTTTTCATAGCTTACTTATTTATTTTAAGTGTACGATTTGTTTATATCTCAAACTGCCTGTTACATTGCCATATTTTTTACTGTATGGTTAGTTCTATAATAGCTATTGACATAATTTTTTTAAATACTCCCTTATTCATTTTCCTTTCAATATCAATGAAAAACACATTTATCATTCGAATTATTTTTAGAAAAGTCGATCGTTTTGTTCCTTCAAGTTGCGCCCTCTTTTGGTAGACGGAGATAAGAAATTGTTTGGTAATATCAAGTATTCCCTTAACATCGAGACCAATCTTGACAAATTCAAGCAACCCGTTTGGAAGTTATACGATTTTTTTCCAGTAGCACGTTATATGATTCTGCCTCCCTTTATTTTGATAATAATAGTAAAAATTCATTAAACAAAGTTTCACATATTGATCACTAGTTTTAAATTTTAAGGAAAATTGCCCAAAAATTGGAATTTCAATTTGAAATGAATGAAACGCCCTCTGGCGGCAGTGATAAGAAATTAAATGTACTTTCCAGAATTTTTTATTTCACTGCTCAATCTCACATGGTACAATTTACAGTAAACCATAAATAAACAAAAATATAAATAAAAAAACTTAAACATATAACCACTTTTCACTATGTGGAACTAACACGCCGATACCAATCCGGTAGGTCCATCTGCGGCTCCTTGGCAATTTCTGGAGGGAGGGACGTCCAGCGAACAGGTTTGTAACGCTTTGAGGACGGTGAAGCTGGTTGTCTACAGATAATATACACAGAAATCATAAATGTCTATTGAAAATACGTTAAAGTACAAACGTTCTAAAAATTGCAGTGGTTCGGCGTGTAATTGCAAAGAAAAAACGGGCAACTAACTGGGTCAATAGATTATTTTATTTCATTTTTTAAGAAAAGGGTCTTTTGTGGATAAAAGGAGGTACACATAACGTTAGTAATTGTATACAATTTTACTAGGTCAGGAAATAATCGATAATTTCAAACTTACGTATTTAATTCAGTGCAAATTCATACAGTGCAAATTTCCCTTTCGTTTCGTATCGTTTTGCTACGATTCCTTTCGGCTCGGTTTGTTTCGTTTCGTTTTGATGCTTTATGTTCCGTTTCACTCAGTTAAAACATTAGATTGCGTGGTTACTAATATTGTCAAACTCAGTTTTAAGGTACTACATCACCGTCACTCTATAAACTCATATTGAATTGCCGCTGTGCAACGGACGCAAGGTGAACTTTAGGGTAATGTCAAGGTACAGTTTGGACAGCGCCAAAATAGATTCATCTGTGCCAATAAATTATTTTAAGCGTCACCAAGTTGCTTGTGTTTATCACTAGAAAAGTAAGAACAAAAATGAGGCGTTAGCTATATCTAACTCGTCGCCCCAGAAAAACGAATAAGTGATTTAGTACCAGATAAATCACGAGTTATACCAGTATCAGTACTTGTAGAATGGTGTTCTTAAAAAAAAATGTGGTAGAGTACATAAAATTAAAAATCCAAATGCTTTTGTCCCTCTACCCTTGGAGCCCATTATTCAATGTTAGAATTGATGAAGAATGCTCAGAAAAATCTAAATATGTTATTTTCCTAAAATATTATAACTTTTTGATGGTATTGATGGTAATCACCCACAAAGAAAGAAATGATAATGACACGAGAGGAAATTAAGCAGTTTCCAAAACAAACCCCAGATAATGATTATTTGACTATGGATGTAAGTAATCATGATTTTTAATATGTGTAACATTTCTCCCTTAGTTTTGTAGGTTATACTGATTTTTGGTAAAAGGTATTTGTAGACGAAATTTTACTTGACTCTACTATCAACAATATAAGCAATTAAGTTCTTCGATCACGTTTAACTTCAAATTGTTTTTTTTACCTACAGTATTCCTGAACAGGCTAAGATTTGCCCAACATGCTAGAGCAATCAGGAACAGTGGGAGGCTTTAACGATATTGTTAGGCTACCGAGAAATGTTTATGAATGGCTGTATTAATTTGCTTAAAGTCAAAGTTTGGAAGAAAACAGGAATTGGGCAGTGCATTCCACAATTTGGTCGCCGTGTGGAAAAATGTAGATTGCGCCCGTTTAGTGACAAGATGGAATTATGGTGTGAATGGACAAATTGAGTGGGCCTAGCGAAGATGGTTTACGTATTACGGAGTGTATTTCGAAGGCACACTTTCCATGGTAATAGCGATAAGACAAGAAAAGAACTATTCTTCTATTCTCAAGAGAATGTAGGTCAAAAGTCAGAGACGGGTCATTTATAAGCCTTCTAACTCTTTTTTGTATGCAGTTTACCATATCAAGAGCGTATTGTTGAGCACTGGGCCAGAGGTGAGAATAGTATACCAGATGAGGTCGAATTTGACCCTTACCCAGTAGGAGGAGTTGTTGTGATGTGAAGTACTGTTTATATCTGTATAGAAAACCCAATTTATGGGCAGCTGTTTTGTTGGCTGACAAAAGGTAGTCAACCCATGAAAGGTTCAATGATACCTACATCCCTAACATAGAAATAGAGTTTGAAAGCTTTATGCCATTATTATTTACAGCAGAAAATTATCGGTCTTTCTTGGCGGACGCAAGGCAACACTGAGTTTTGTCGGCATTGAACGTGAGTAAATTATTCCTTCCCCCTTCAAGGACACTTCTTAAGTCACTGTTGATTGAGGCTATCAGGTTAGTTGTTGATTTTTTTTGGTTAGTATGCTCATGCTTATGGTTAGTAATTACTTACTTATAGCTTATATATCTTAGTCGTAGACTGTTCAGGAGTCCGTCTCCTCTTCAGCCCTGGTCAATACTTGCTTGTTGGTATTGCGATGTTTTGTGTTATTGTATAGTTTACAATCATGAGATGTGGTTATTTTTGGTGTAGAAGTTAGTTGTTGAGGAAATAAAGTCATTTATGTATAGCAGGAAAAATATGGGAGCTATCACTGACCCTTAGGGTGCGCCCGTGTTAATAGTAGTTTCTTTCAAAAAAGCTATCGACGACAACGCGTACAAGTCTTTTGTCAAGAAAGCTAGAGATCCAATTGATGAGCGAATAGGATAAGCCGAACGAAGTGAGCATGGCAAATAGGCTCTTGTGCCAAACCTGATCAAAATCCGTTGAAATATATAAAGATGCTACCACTGTTTCATCGGACCTCTCCAATGTGTTATTCCAAAGAATTCCATATTTCATATTCCATATGAAAGAAGATCATCATTTGTATGAATCCATACTGGTGGTCGTTTAAAAGCTTATTGGACTCGAGAAACGAAAGTAGTTAGTGGCTGGTGGCATTTCCCATGATTTTCGATAGAATGAAAGTCTTAGCTATTGATCGATAGCTTGAGGGATCGATTTTGTCGCCATTTTTAGGAAAATATTGGACAATTGCCAATTTTCACGATGAGGGAACTCTCCAGATGACATGAGATCGAAAAGAGTTTGGACAATATAGGTACTAGCTCGGGGTAGTTTTTTTAAAGGACGATAGCTAGAATGCCATCAGGGCTAGCCGCCTTGTTTGAGTCAAGTTTATTGATAACTGCTTCTAGGAGTTTGTATCGAAAGTAAATTGGTTTCATAGCGTATGGAGTAGATTTGGATGACGGAACAATTTTACTAGAATCATTGAGACATGAATTTGATGCAAAGCAATCGACAAGAAGGTTGGCATTGTCAGCAGCATCAGGTGCTACAGCTCCGTCGCGAGACGTCATGGGAGGAAAGAAAGATGTACTAAAGTTTTTACTGATGGCTTTAGCTAATAACCAAAATTTACGACTACCCAAAGGACACGAGACAATTTTTTTGCATTTACGTTCTTCAAACATCTTTTTGACCTTGTGATGATGCTATTGCAACTATTCCTTGGGGCAATATATTCGGCGTGATTCCGACAGATTTATTTGCATTCCATTTAGTATAGTGCTTATGCTTTGCGATAATACATCCGTGCAAGCCCTATTAATCCAGGGTTGGGAACGGGCATGATACACTGTTACGTATCAAGATAACTTTTATTGAAAGAGCAATGTTTGAAGAGGAGGACCGTTTAAAACGATACTCACGCCAAGAAAAGGTTGCAAATAAATGCCACAGTTCGTTCCAGTTAGCTGTTTTAAAACCCCACATAGTTCTATCTGTTTTTCGAGTAACAGTTGGGTACCAAGTGGGGAGACGACTCTTGTTTTATCGACAAGTGGGTTAGTTGTAAGGAGATTATGGAAAATGGTTAGGGTTGTCAGGGATTTTGGTTGGTTCGGAAATCATTTTTGTGAGATCATAGGATACAGAAAGTGCTTCCGCACTATGACCTGCAGGATTAGTGGTAGATAAAAATTGAAGCCAATTTTAGTTGTGGATATTAAAATCTCCCAGAAATGAGATATGGCAAGATGGAAACCATGATAAGAGGTAGTCTATTTTCAGACTAAGGTATTCAAAAAGATCTAGAAAGTTATTGTGAGACCTATACAAACAACAGTAGAATATCAGGAACTGGGGCTCAGAATGTTTGAATCGAATCGCGTCAAATTTGTTACTTTCCAAAGTGGACGTCCTCTTACAACCTACGTTGTCCTTGATATACCCTCATACTTCGCCTTTAAGGGGAAAGTTTGAGTGGAGGTTGTATCTGAGAAATTTCAGATCAGGCGAATCAGTGCTTGTAGGGGAGACTTGTGTTTCTGATGGAAACGAAATGTCCGGTTGCACTTGTTCAACGTGTAGGTGAACAGCATTAAGATTCGACCAGATATCATGTATGTTGCAGTAATGCATCCTAATGTTGGTACTATCGATGACCGATGTCGCTTGAGTCCTGTCCTCCCGGGCATCCAAATGGGGCAGAATTTTAGTTCTGGAAGATCATGCTCTTCTTAGTCTTGATTTTGGCGTTGACGAATTTTTGCCCCCCCCCCTAATCCTTGGGACGGATTGACGAATTGATGTGAGGATGTGGTCTCACCCTACTCACCTGGGGTATAGCGCTTGTTTTAGATCTCGTCATTTTAAGGGTTTAGCCGTTAAAACGCGACCCTTGCCTAGTGCATGTTGGCGAGTACATAAGGAATATAGAAGATGGTGACCGGCAGCCCTTACCGAACTCAGAAAATAGGAGCACCAATATTAAGGAGCCCATGGTAACGGTGGTGGTATTGCACTGGGCTGCATGGGGTATACATGCCTTCCACCTATAAAGTTGTAGAATATCAGAACTGAAAAGGAAACTAACATTGCATCATACAAGAAAAAAAATGTTGTACCATTGTAGAATATAGTAACTGCACTGAAAAAAAAACGGGATTATTCACTAACCTAATTAAAAAAAGATCGTGTATAAGTTATACAGTACCCCAGTCTGTTTATGGTTAGTTTCGTAGGCGTTGACAGCATTAAGATTGAAACAAATTCTTTATTTTGGTTTATAATTTAGGTTTTAACTTGCATATTATTGTCATTTTAAACTAATTAAATCTGTTTCATTATTGTCATGAATTATGATAACTTAACTTTCATATTTTTTAAATATTACTTTTATTTAATTGAAGAGTTATAATAAATAACGCTAATGACCCTATGAGCCCTCCCGACTTTAATTGCGTACTTTCAGGATCAATTAATTAAAATTAATATTAAATACAGTAACCTAGGTAAAGGTTAGATTAAATTTAAAATTTGCTGTCAAAGAAAAATATAATATGAAGTAATATGGAATATAATGTTATAATTAAACTTAAAATTTAACACAGTACCAAAAATAAAAGTTGCATTAACTTTTAAATTTGAACTCAAAGAAAAATGTGTAAAGACTTACCAGGAGCTGTACCTAGAATTTACAGGTTTTTTTTTTAATTTACGGTTTTGCCATGTATAGTCACATCTTTGTATTTATATTTGTGTCAATACGATTTTATGAGCACCTGGCACGGGTTTAAACAAACCGTATTTTTTCGTAGAAATTCAATACTATAGCAATCCTAAATATTATTTACGCGCCTTTCTTATCTAAAAAGTCATTTCACACGTTACAAAAATTCTACTGCTTAGATTATTATTATTTCGTTTATTATTAATATTCAAACCGATAAAAATCTGTTCCCTAGCGACTTTCTGTTATCTATTTGAGAAAATAAAAATTATTTAATTGTTTTAAATTTTTTTTTAAACGTAACCGTACACATACCTACTTGAATTTGTTTTCAACTTTTAGTATAGTCGTTTTATAATCTCGAATTACTGTATGTATTTTGAAATAAAATTGGCAACGCTATTTCTCCAATGGGATTGCTGAAATGGGAATTTTTATGTAAATGAAAGAATAAAGCTTTAAAACTTCTAGTCTTACAAACTACTTAACTCACTGCAAGATTTATCAAATCTTGCGATGTTAATGGAATTTACTCTATTTAGATGTTTACTTGCCTATTAATACGTTTTACGGATAACTTTTACGTTCATTTTCGATTAAGAATGTCCTCTTGTTTTTATTTAAAGCATCACTAACTTCTGTTACTTTTGAGCTAGCCGTTAGCAAAAGCATACATCATAACTTTTTATTATGTTAAGTTTTATTTTTGATTTGTGTATTTGGTAACAAGAATTATTTGCAAATTTCTATACTCGCTTGTTTTTCTATCAATGACCAGTTCCTACTATTTTTTTTGTATAGTTTGATCTATTCTGGGTAATTTTTGCAAGACAGCTGGTGTTAGGTGGGCTATTTCAATCATTTCTTTTAGATTATCGTGCAGGTATATGAACCTGTATATTGATAATGCGATCCCTGCTATTTCGTAAAGTGATGCATATGACCATCAGGGTATACTTCTCGCACCTATGAAACCCATGTGAGATAGGTATTTGAAAATTCCTTTACTGAAATACAATTTAGAGCCACATTTTAAAGAGCACAAGTCGTGCGATCATAAAGTACCTTGTTTTACTTACGTTTACGTTGGTTTAATTATAAATGTTTTATGCTCCATATAACTGTGTTATATTCATAAAGAAATAGCTTTAAGTAAAAGAGTGTTACTGTCTTAGCAAGACGAATTTTTATGTTTGCTTAACTAATAGAGCTCTGTTTGACAGATAAATTAGCGATTGTGTTTGTTCATATCCCTAAAGTGTGTAGCGTACTTTTTGGGTAGTTGAAATTGGGCTTTATTAATAGTTATTCAGACAGGTTTCCTTTCGGGAGGTTTTTTTGTTGGTATAAACTAATTGTAGATTATTTACCTTATCTTAAACAAACGATGCAATGAACGCATCACAGTAATTCACACAAACAGTTTGCTGCTGTGGCTACTGAATTCTCTTTAGTTTATTAACACTATAGTATAATAACATTGAGGTGAACATCTTTATTTTATTGTCTTTTTAGAACATCCGTATGAACACTGGTAACTCTTATAGTAACTTCAAAATAGCACATTTAAATGTGAGGTCACTATTGTCAGAAACCAATTATTTCAGTGATCTTATTCAAAACTTCGATATCTTATTTTTGTCTGAACCATGACTATCTCCAAATGTAACAATGCAGTCTTTATTGAAAACTACACCCTGTTACGTAAAGACAGAGATACTTGTGGAGGAGGGGTAGCTGCCTATATTAATCATCTTCTGCGCTTTAGACTAATTAATTCTAGTAATGTTATTGAACAGTTACGATTTCCCATAAAATTAATACTTAATACGTATGCATTTGGAGTAATCTTCAAACCGCCATCCATGAACTACAAAAACTCGAAATTAGTATTACTTTATGCATGTCTGTATCGGATAAAACCCTATGCGCAGACGACAAAACTTATTATCACAGGTGGATCCGTCAACAAAATATTTTAATGAATTATTAACCCATCTCATAATAGAACCGACTAGAATCACACAAAATTCTGATTCTCTAATGGACGTTCTGCTAACTACAAAATATTGTCTGACACGATCGTCCAGTGTTGCGGTGAGTGATGAATCTGATCATACAGACACACAGACGCAAAGACTCACAGGCACGCATACACATAGACACACAGACACACAGACACATAGACACACAGACACACAGACACACAGACACACAGACACACAGACACACAGACACACAGACACACAGACACACAGACACACAGACACACAGACACACATACACACAGACATACAGACACACAGACACACAGACACACAGACACACAGACACACAGACACACAGACACACAGACACACAGACACACAGACACACAGACACACAGACATACAGAGACACAGACACACAGACACACAGACACACAGACACACAGACACACAGACACACAGACACACAGACACACAGACACACAGACACACAGACACAC
Source organism: Vesta saturnalis (assembly GCA_036346205.1). NCBI lineage: Eukaryota > Metazoa > Arthropoda > Insecta > Coleoptera > Lampyridae > Vesta > Vesta saturnalis. The sequence continues at coordinate 1,185,388 of JARFJB010002205.1, forward strand.
AGACACACAGACACACAGACACACAGACACACAGATACCCAGACACTCAGACGCTCAGATGCACAGGCACACAGACACACAAGCACACAGGCACGCAGACAAACAGACACGCAGTCACGTAGGCACGCATACAAGCAAACATGCAGACATGCAAACATGCAAGCATGCAGACACACAGACACACAGACACAGACACACAGACACACAGACACACAGACACACAGACACACAGACTCACAGACACACAGACACACAGACACACAGACACACAGACACACAAACACACAGGCACACAGACACACAGACACACAGACACACAGACACACAGACACACAGACACACAGACACACAGACACACAGCCACAGACACACAGACACACAGACACACAAACCCACAGCCACACAGCCACACGGACACACAGACACACAGGCACACCGAAACAAAGGCACACAGGCACACAGACACACAGACACACAGACACACAGACACACAGACACACAGACACACAGACACACAGACACACAGACACACAGACACACAGACACACAGACACACAGACACACAGACACACAGACACACAGACACACAGACACACAGACACACAGACACACAGACACACAGACACACAGACACACAGACACAGACACGACACACAGACACACGGACACACAGACACACAGACACACAGACACACAGACACACAGACACACAGACACACAGACACACAGACACACAGACACACAGAACACAGACACACAGACACACAGACACACAGACACACAGACACACAGACACACAGACACACAGACACACAGACACACAGACACACAGACACACAGACACACAGACACACAGACACACAGATACCCAGACACGCAGTCACGTAGGCACGCATACAAGCAGACATGCAGACATGCAAACATGCAAGCACGCAGACACACAGGCACACCTACACGCAGACCCGTAGGCATGCAGACACGCAGACACACAGGCACACTTGTTCATATTATTATTGTAATTACTAATAGTTACTGATAGTTAATGATTTGTTCATTTTATTGGTTTTTGAAGTAAACGTTTGTAGCAAATTATTGTTAGTGTGATGTTTTGAAAGACTATATTCTTGGACATTAAACATTAAATAGTCGATAGCATGTACTTCTGTTCTGTGGTATTTTAATGCATTGTTGTTTTCGAAGGTACTTACTGCTTTATTAGTCTTTCTGCGTTCATTCTTTCAATGGAATGAAAACCAAGAAAGATCTACCATCTTTTCTACAACCACACTCCGTGTACGCTCTGCTAAGATCGGGTGCCCACAGCATTTATTTCACTTTCGTACTATTTCTTATATACCGCAGGCTCTATTCCACATCGTATTGATGGGACAATCATGCCACTGTACATCACTGGTTTCGCTGCTATGCTCCTAGTGTCACTTTTAATTGTGGTCCATATATCAATCACTTTCCTTCCTGCATTAACACGCTGCTTGAGTTTGTAATAACTAAGAGGAGAAGAAGAAGAAGAGATGGAAGGGCATCTGGATAGATGTATTCAACTGTATCTAATGCAGCAGAAATAACGTTATCAAGATGTGTATTTTGTAAGAGACGCATTTTACTGAACAGCTGCGATCATTTTTGTGTTCTGTAAATTCAAACTAATTAAGTAGTTTCTTTAGATTTATTTTTAAGGGCATTAAAAAATAAATTATAATAAATAGAACGATCACATAAACTTAATATGGTTTTACGGTTTTTGATTAGAGTATGCTAAGTCTTGAGCTTCTGTTTGGGAATCTAATTCATCCTCATTGATAGAACGAGCATATGGGTATTGTGAATTACTCCACCCTCCTATACCATTTGTAGTCCAACTCGAATAATTTGGGGGTCCATACACTGGACTACCTCCACCATTCCAACCTGATCCATAACCAGATCCGACACCAGAGCCTCCTAAATACGGAATAATCCCACTTCCACTACCCTGCACAAATAAATCAGAATAATATTTTGTATTGTGACACAAATTAAACGTAACGTACCTTTCCCAAGAGTGATTGACCAGCAGCAATAACGGATATTATCAATGCTATTTTTGCTATAATAAGAGCCTTGATAGACATAAATTTCAAAACTGCTATCATTAACGATTTTACTAGTAGTAATTTAGCTCCTATAATCCACATTAATGGACCGCCCCACCTTTTTTCTTTTTGGCTCTTGCTAAAACAATATTGCTTTAAAAATTAAAATAATAATATAACAACCTTCTTCAAGTGAGTTTTCAACCGATCGCGCTATTTCAGGAATATCGATCTTTATACTACGGCCAGAAAATAGGCGACTTGCTGAATGTAGTATAAGGTCTAACAAAGCATCTGTTTTTTCAGAAGGATTTTCAGGTAGTTCAATATTTAGTGATTTTCCATCTCTCTGCATATGTGACTTATCGCTACAAACATAATTGAAAGCACCTTTTTAAACAACTCACATATTGGTACCTGACTAAAGATACACCTGGGTAGAGTACTAACGACTCAGATTTCGCTGCGTGTTGGATAAGTTTTAAAGCTCTTGCTGCAGCACAGTTTAGTAGAGAAGTAAATCCGCCATCTAGCGAGCACTTTGTTAGCAATCCAAGCTGGTTATCAATCGTGCTTTCCTAAGAGTACCTAATGAAGTTGTAAGATCTTAAATGTATGTAAACTTACCTCTATGTTATTGTCATCTATACTGTTTGCCAGAGGGCTCTGTGTAAAACTTGCAATAATTACAAAAACAATAATGAGTATAGACTTACCCCTTTAACATAACAAAATGTAATAACCAAGGAACATATCCAAATTTTTTGTAAAGGCATTTTAGTATAAATGTTGTTATACTGAAGTAAATCCGATAACTGATCTCGATGTCGAAAACACTAAATTTATATTTGTAACCACCACTTCATAAAAGTAATGTAAGTATTACCATTAAAAGGAGTTGACAGCATTTTTGTGTACTTTACTTGTTAACATAACCCATCCTTTCTTTTAATGACCTACTCAAAGACGAGGTGTAAAACCATTTAAATTATTTACATTTAACTATTCAGGATAGCCCGGATTAAAGTATTGTCATGACATAATTTCTTACTTATTACTCACTTATTACACTTTAAGAATTTCTCTTTCAGGTTATTACGAATTCAATATTATAATACAGGTTTGAAATTGAGTATTAGGAAAAGTATTTAATTGATGTAACCTTTCCCGTTTAACAACTAAACATAAAGTATAATGCTCAAGTTTTGCCAATTTTCATCTAATCGGCGTAACAGCGGTCTGCAATTATTAAGAGATGAATTTAATTTATAACCACATTTTTCAAACGCGCATTTTTTCGAAATGTATCTTCTTTTCTACAAATATTTAGATAGCCTTAATTATTTGTTTGAGAAAGTCTTCCTTCCGATTTTTCAAACACGATATATTAATTGTTTAAGTGTCTTACTTACAGTAAACATGCTAAGCCTATGAATACATATTATTCGTAATAGAAGGCAAAGGTTTTTATATCGCTTTAGTTTAAAATTACGAATAAATCAGGTATAGCACGACTTGATCGAAAATACAGGGTCCTGCATTTTAGCTCTCGTCTGCTGGTACATGTACTGCTACATCTGAATGAATAAATTTTAAAATGGAGCAATAAAAAGCTTGCTAGACAGCACATTATAAAAATGTTTTGACAAACACAAGGTGGCCCATAAGTATACGACAACACAAACTTATATAGGGTGTCCAGAAACTCTACGGACAAACTTTGCGTAGTGATTCTAGACACAAAAATAAGAAAAAAAGTTCATACAAACCCAGGTCCGGGAACGCTTCGTTTAGGACCTACTGGTTGTGAAAAAATTTTATTTTCCTCGGTTTTATGGCGATATTTTGCGAATAAATTTGAATATGGTTCTGAAATTTGGGGCACGGGAGTTTTTGTGGTCGAGAAACTTAAATATTTTATTGATTTTGATGCTGCCTGCAGAGGGCGCCATCTACAGTGGTATGCTAAAAGTTAATTGGCCTTAACTTTTTTACCACCCGGTATATTCACGTTCCGTTTGAATTAGTTTGTTCCCTTTTCGGTTCTAAGCAAAAAATGCATACTTGGTCGATGCTTCTCAGATCAACCGTTTTCGAGATATTGGTCGATGAACAGTTCAATTTAATTCCCTATAATCCTTAGCTGATTGGAATTAAAAATCAAAGTAACGTATGTTTGCATTTTTATTTTAACTTTGAATTTAAGAACGAAAATGAAGAAATAAATAATAAAACTAAAAAAATAAATGTTACAAAAGGTGTTCCACATGATGACCATTTGTTTCGATACATAATCTCATTCGTTTTGATAATGAGCGGCAAATCCCTGAACATATTCCCACATTATTTCTGAAGGTATCGCATCTATAGTGGTATGCTAAAAGTTAATTGGCCTTAACTTTTTTACCACCCGGTATATTGACGTTCCATTTGAATTGGTTTGTTCCCTTTTCAGTTCTAAGCAAAAAAGGTGTACTTGGTCGATGCCTCTCAGATCAACCGTTTTCGAGATATTGGTTGATGAACAGTTTAATTTATTTAACCAGCTATTGAATCTCTTGTCATTTTAGCAGGCTTTGACTAAAACAAAATGACAAGTTGTTGCTTAGATACACAAATGTATTTATGACGTTTGTTGTTACTCTTGTTGATACAGCGTCCCAAATTTCAAATTAACATAATAATTTTATAGTAATTTAAAACCCGTTTCATTTCTAAAAATGGTTGCTTTTATTAATGAAGAATATTCCGATATGATTTTAGTCTATGGTGAGATGCAGTGTAATGCCAGAGCAGCACAGCGAAGATACGCTGAAAAATGTCCTAACAGAGTCCACCCGAAACACTCGACATTTGCAGCGGTTTATCAACGACTTCGAGAAACAGGATGTGTAGCTCCAAAAAACAACCAAACAGGAAGACCGGCCACCGTAACGGTAGCTAATGAAGATGCAATTTTAATGGCTGTCGAAGATAATCCGGAGACTAGTGTAAGAAGGCTCTCAGCAATGTTCCCTAACATATCAAAATCATCTGTCTGGAATATCATCCACAAGGAAAACTTATATCCTTTCCATTTACGAAGAGGAACGTGACCTTACTGCACGACTAGTATTGTCTCATTGGTTACGAAACCAAAAAATCCAAAATGCTCGTTTGTATTCCCATATCTTATTCAGTGATGAATCGTTATTTACAAAAAATGGAATTTTCAATATGCATAATGCACACTATTAGTCATATGTTGGAGATAACCCACATATTATTAAAGAAACTCACCATCAGCAACGATTCAACATAAATGTTTGGATAGGTATAGTAGGCAATCACTTACTAGGACCTGTGGAGTTGCCTGCTCGTTTAAACGCTAACGAGTATTTACAATTTTTGCAAAATACTAAGCTTTGGTATAAGCACAATGGTTGTGCCGCCCATTTTGGCGTCAACGTTCGACAATATCTCAACAATACGTTTGGTGGTCAACGGATTGGAAGAGGTGGTCCGGTTGTCTGGCCTACCAGGTCCCCTGATCTCAATCCTTGTGATTACTATATTTGGGGATACGTAAAATCCCTAGTATACGCAGCACCAATTGAAACAAGGGAACAACTTTGGAACAGAATCCAAGATGCCTGCGATACCTTCAGAAATAATGTGGGAATATGTTCACGGATTCGCCGCTCATTATCAAAACAAGTGAGATTATGTATCGAAACAAATGGCCATCACGTGGAACACCTTTTGTAACATATATTTTTTTAGTTTTATTATTTATTTACTCATTTTCGTTCTTAAATTCAAAGTTAAAATAAAAATGCAAACATACGTTACTTTGATTTTTAATTCTAATTAGCTAAGGATTATAGGCAATTAAATTGAACTGTTCATCAACCAATATTTCGAAAACGGTTGATCTGAGAAGCATCGACCAAGTATACATTTTTTGCTTAGAACTGAAAAGGGAACAAACTAATTCAAACAGAACGTCAATATACCGGGTGGTAAAAATGTTAAGGCCAATTAACTTTTAGCATACCACTGTAGATGGCGCCCTCTGCAGGCAGCATCAAAATCAATAACATGTTTAAGTTTCTCGACCACAAAAACCCCCGTGCTCCAAATTTCAGGACCATATTCAAATTTGTTCGTAAAATATCGCCATAAAACAGCGGAAAATAAAATTTTTTGTGGGTCCTAAACGAAGCTTTTCCGGACCTGGGTTTATATGAACTTTTTTTCTTATTTTTGGCTCTAGAATCACTACGCAAAGTTTGTCCGTAGAGTTTCTGGACACCCTGTATATTTTTAATGAAACACCCTATATATTATTCCAGATTTGAATTCTCCCCGCTTCATACATTACCTCAACAACATCTTATACAGAGTGCCTTCATTCTGAATGGGCATGTGTTGATCTCTGTATCTTTTAAGAACAAACGAAATTAATTATTATTTGTAGTAGGATATTTTATGTATAAGGGCTATTTTATTTTTATACAAATATCGGAAGTCGTATACAGTATAGTCCAAAACGAGAATCGTAGATTTTCTTGTTTTTTAGTTATATTCATCTTTATCCGAAAATACCCGATACCAAACTAGGCGTAGAAGTTTTAAAGGAAACGTCTGTATATTTTATTCCTATTGGGTGCGGAATAAAGTACACACCTTTTATATTCGCAATTATACAGAATTGTTTCAAAGTTTCATAGATATTCATCACATGTTGTTATTAGGCATAGATTTATAATATTAATAATACCATTTACAATAAATTTTAATATTTAAATATTTTTTATAATCGGACTAGTATCTTTTTTTAATACGCTCTTCTACTGCGTTAAAATACGTTAGACACGAAACGTAAACTAAGGTGCGTAAAAAAACACTACCGTTATCATACATTCTTGGCAAAAATAAGATAAGGTATCTAATAGCTGACCATGGAACAAAACGCGTGGTAACTGTCAGATAAATAAACATTAACGTTTCACTTTACGTATCAACCATAAGTTTTGTACAGTGTTAGTTACGTGTTACTAAATATTATTATTTATTTGCGTTACAACTGCTTTTTAAACAATAATTATGCATTTAAATAGTTTTGATGATAAAAGTGCTTCTTGTGATGGAGTACCAAAAAGATGAGCTCCTAGATATGATTTTTATACTAGGGGAATGCCAAAGAAATTTTTTTCTGGCAAGTCGAACGAAGACATTCAGACAAGCAACGCCTAGAAAATTTATTACAAAGATTTACGCAAACGGGACATGTAGACTATACAAAACCAGTTAAGCGTAGACCTGTTCGAAGTAAAGAAAATGAATTGTCTAATATGTTATCTGTTATCGAAAATCCTTGAGTTAGTCAAAACGCAAATGGCTGTAGGTGTTAGTGAACGAAGCGTTCAAAGAATTTTGAAGGATAACCGTTTTCATGCGTATTATATCCAGTTTCATCAACACCTGTTTGATATGGATTTGGAGCGACGTGTCGTATTTTGCAATTGGGCCCAACATAAAATCGATATAACTTACAATTGTTTTGATAAGACTTTGCTCTCGGATGAAGCCATATTCCCACAAAAATGGATTTGTAAATAGCCATAACTTCCACTACTATTCAGATCGGAATCTGAGGATTTTCAGGCAGGATGACTAACAACACAACCAGTCAATAAACGTTTGAGGCGGAATTATTGGTGAACATCTCATTGGACCTTATTTTTTTAACGGGAATTTGAATGGAGCTATGTATCTAAATTTTTGTAAAATCATTTGCAATATATATATATATATATATATATATATATATATATATATATATATATATATATATACCGGATGGTCGTAAAGTAAGGAATAAATTCAATATCTCGTAAAGCACAATTTTATTGAAAAATCGCTCGGACCGGTCGATTTTATATTTTTTCGGGGCATATGTTGCGAAAAAAAAATTTTATACAGGGTGTCTCAAAAAAGATTTTGCTAAAAAAAATTTTTTTTTCAAATTGCAACCCAATTTTTTTATTGCATTTTTGGATTGCCCTTACAATTCTAAACATTTGCCATGCAGCATGTGCTATACCTAAGTCCAAGCGTTTTGGAGTTATTCGCATGTAAAATTTAAAAATTGAAAAAAGGTCATGAAGAAAACGAGATAGAACATCCGGATTTGCCACACCATAACATCTGGTTCCAACAAGATGGTGCTCCCCCCATTTTGCTGTGGTAGTTCGAACTTATTTGTACGACACTTTCCCAAACAGGTGGATTGGAAGGAGCGGTGTTATTGAGTGGCCACCAAGATCACCCGATCTAACACCACTAGACTTTTTTTTTATGGGGATACCTTAAAGGCAAGGTATTTAAAAGCCAACCGGCAAATCTAGATGATTTAAAACAACGCATCCGTCAAGAAATACGTCGAATAACGCCCGAAATGGTTCGAAATGTGCAGCAGGAATTTGTAGATCGATTAGGCTATTGTCAGTTGACTAACGGAGGACATTTCGAACATTTGCTGAAATAAAATAATTTTTAAGTTTACGAATCTTTGTTTTCGATATAATAAAACGTTATAAAAATTATTTCATTTTTCGTTTTCTTCATGACCTTTTTTCAATTTTTAAATTTTGAATGCGAATAACTCCAAAACGCTTGGACTTAGGAATAGCGCATGCTGCATGACAAATGTTTAGAATTATAAGGGCAATCCAAAAATGCAATAAAAAAATTGGGTTGCAATTTGAAAAAAAAAATTTTTTTAGCAAATCTTTTTTGAGACACCCTGTATAAAATTTTTTTTTTAGTAAAATATGCCCCGAAAAATATAAAATCGACGGGTCCGAGCGATTTTTGAAAAAATTGTGCTTTACGAGATATTGAATTTATTCCTTACTTTACGACCACCGGTATATATATATATATATATATATATATATATATATATATATATATATATATATATATATATATATATATATATATATATATATATATATATATATATATATATGTTTGAATGGACCGAAGCTGCTATTCGGTAACTTAAAAAAAATGCGGTGTTGTATTGGTCAGAAGTGTGGGGGTTGAAGGAGCAAAAAGAGGTGAAAGGGCCACAACAAATAATACTAGAAATGGGTATTGGGACTTGATAAGGAAACACCGGGGTATATGGTAAGAGGGGAGGTGCAGGAAGAAAACGTAGGGGTAGAGGCGGGAAGAGCAATAAAATATGAGGAAGAGATGAGAGCAAGAACGAAATGTAATATATTACAAGCATGCTGGAAAGAGATAATGACAAGAGAGTAGAGAAGAATATTATAATAGAAACGGGAACGCGAGGGAAGTAGCAGAGAGATTAAGTGAAGAGGGAGTAAGGGTAAGAGAGGACATAATAAGAAGAGATACGAACGTACAAAAGCAAGAGAGATGGGCAAAAATAAAATAATCCAAATGCAATGTAAATTATAGAAAGCTTAAAGGAGAAGGGATACCTGAAAAACTAAAAGGAGAAGGGAAGAAAAGAAAAAAAAATGTAAGCGAGGTTCAGATGCGGTAATTAAGAGTTGGTAAACAAGTATTGGAGTAAATAGGAATAAATAATATGCAGATTATGCGCGGAAGGGATGAAGAATATGAGGTATGTGATAAAAGAGTTAGAAGGATAACAGGAGTGCAGAATAAATAATAGAGCAAAATGGAAGAGAAGCTGAGTGGGCGGAAGAAACGGGGAAAAAGAGAAAACTGATAATGGGAGACAAAAGGGAGAAGATAGATAGATAGAAAAAAATGTAAAATGTAAAAATGTAAATAGGAGAATTGTAAAACTGATTTTGCAACATTAAAAAAAAAGGAAAGAAAGATAAACTTGTAGATATTAATACGGTTATTATACCTATTGATTCAAGATGATCAGTTTGGATAGACTCTCTTCTCGAGACCATTTCCTTGTCCATTTTTTCAAAATAATTCTACACTGATAACTTTAAAAAGTTGAGTATCACTTTATACAGTAGCTTAGTTTCCGCGGGAAAGTCTTTTTTTTATTTGTCGGTATATAACAGTTAATTTCACCCTGGTGGTTTGAATTAATCACTATATCTTCTGGACTGATGAATTATCCCCAAGTTGTATCTGAAACCTGAGTACAAACTTGGAAACTTGGTACTAAAGCCTCAGTGACGGAGAGAACAATATGTACCGCATTCGGTTTACTCGTAAAACATTTTATGCTACAATAATGAACCGTTCCTTGATCGGTTGCTAACCTGCGATGAAACGTGGATATCATACCCCAATTTTAAGCGTTCGTAACATTGGTTGTCGCCTACTGATTCGGTACCACACACTCTTAAAGTTTCCTTGCTCCCAAACAAGTTTGTTTGGTGGACAGCGACCGGAATAGTCCATTACGAGTTTTTGGAAAGGGGTCAAACCATCACTGCGTTATATTGTGAACAGCATCAGCGAGTACAAGCAACATTCATCCAAAAAAAGAGACTTCTTTAGTCAATCGTAAGAAAGTGCTACTCTTACAGGATATCGCCAGACCGGATACCGCAATGTTGACCCGGGAAAAATCTCTGAACTTGGCAGGGAAACGTTACCCCACCCTCCATATTCTCATGACATTGCAACAAGCGCGATATCTCAATTGCAGGAAATATCAATGATCATAACTCTAATTGGCTTCAATTTGCATCTACCACTACTCCAGTTGGTCACAGTGCAGAAACATTTGTTATTGCTTGTGATCTCACACAAATGATTTCTGAACCCGCAAGAAGCCCTGATAACCCTAGCCATACTCCCATCTTATAGATCTCTTTCTTACATCAAACCCACTTGTTTATAAAACTTCCGTTCTTTTCCCTCTAGGTATATCAGACTATTGTCTAATAGAAATAATTTCTACTGTCTCTAATTTCGCTGCTATTGGCAACACTAATAGAACCTTGTGGTGTTTTAAGTCAGCTAGATCGAGTGATTTACGAGACTTCTTTGCAACCTTTTCATAGCTATTGTTTTGTAATCCTCTTCTGCGGACATTGATCTTTCAGTATCTTACGTCATGCTCATGGGTATGGAGTTACCCATTCCCAAAAAACAGAATCTTATAGGTCACTCACGTTCCCAACCCTGGTTCAATAATAGCCTTGTACTGATACAATATATTTAAAAATAAATCTAATAAAACGGTCGGAGTCATCCAGAATACGTTGGTGCTAGAAATATCTGCAAAAGTGTCATCACTAAAGCAAAAAAATTGTTTGAACAACAAAAATGCAATGAACTAGCCACATCTCCTTTGGACAGTCGTAAATTTTGGTCTTTAGCTAAACTTATTAGTGAAAACCTTGGTATAACTTCATTTCCCCACCCCTGACATCTTTTGACGGATATGTAGTTCCTGATTCTGTAGACAAAGCTAATGTTTTTGTGGATTTATTTGCATCAAACTCGTGTCTTAATCATTCTAGAAAAGATGTGGTCCTAGGCAACTCTTCTTCATACGCTATGAAACCGATTCATTTTTGGTACAAGCTCCTAGAATCGATTATTATTAGGCTTAATCTCAATAAGGCGACTGGATATTGTCTGAAAGAAATGTTACCCCGAACTAATACCAGCACTATCTAAGCTCTATTTGACCTCTATGTCTTCTGGGGAATTTCCTTCATCATGGAAGTTAGCAAAAGTTCAACCTATTCCAAAAAAGACGATAAGACCGAACTCTCGAACTATCGACCAGTTACCGTCACTTCCATTTTGTCTAAAATCATGGAAAAAGTCATCAATCAGCAACTGGTCTCGTTCCTTGAAACTAACAAACTCCTCAGTGACCACCATTATGGGTTTAGGTAATTTAGGCAGGTGATCTTTCATATGTGACCCTAGTTGGGAATAATACATTAGAACAATCCGGTGAAACAGTTGTAGTCGCTTTAGGTATCCCTAAGGCATTTGACCAAATTTGACATAAGTGTTTACTTAAAAAAATCACCTCGTTTGGGTTAAATCATTCGCTCATCAACTGGGTTTCTAGTTTCCTTGATAAAAGACGAATACGTGTCGTAGTTGATGGTAGTTTTTCAAAAGAAGTTAGCATTAACGCGGGCGTGCCACATGGATCAGTTATAGCGCCTACACTTTTCCTGCAATACATAAATGAGCTTACTTCTTCAACAACTAACCCGATCCATTGCTTTGCCTAGACAGCACTATTCAAGACTTTAAAGTTGAAATGGCAACTTCAATCAACAAAGACATTCAATGTATTCTCGAATGGGAAGCAATAATCTAGTTAAATGTGATGCTAACAAAACTCAATGTTGCCTTGCGTCCGCCAAAAGAGATCGACCATTTCTAGTTGTAAGTATGAATGGTTCAGATTTTAAGCTTTCAAACTCTATTACTCTGTTGGTAATGACTGTACCTTCAAATCTATCATGGGTTGACCATCTTCTGTCAGCTACCAAAACAGCTCCTCGTAAAATAGGTTTTTTGTACAGATCTCAGCAGTACTTTACCTCATGACAACTCTTTCTGGTGTATAAGGCTCATATTCGACCTCACCTAGAATATAATTCTCGCCTCTGGGTTGTGCTCCCCAATACGCTCTCGATATGGCAGGTCGTATTCAAAAAAGAGCGTTTCGGCTTATGAATGACCCGTCCTTAACTTCTGAAATACAGTCCCTTGAGCATAGAAGAATCGTTTCAATTCTTTCTTTGTATTACCGGCATAACAATGGCTGTTGCGCTGCTGAGTTACATTCATCAGTATGCAGTACAAATCTCCACTTGTCGTACCAAACGGGCGCAATCAACATTTTTCCACACGGCTTCTAAACTCTAGAATAATCTCCCTAGTTGCTGTTTTCCTCTCATTTATCATACCAATAATGTAAAGTAGCTGTTCATAGACATCTCTTGGCAATTCAATGTCACCCTAAGTGTTCCTGAGTGCTTTAGCACGACAGGCAAAATTTAGTCAGTTCAGATCCACAATTATTAAAAAAGTATACATAAAAGAGATAAATAATATGTCATTAGTAATCTAATAATGAATATTGCCACACCAAAGTTATTTAAATACCATTGTGAAAAAGAAAACAACTTTAAAACAGTTTTCTGTAATTTAATAAATTCAATTAAAACTGGAATGGAAGTTTAGGAAAAAACGCTTGGACCTGTCGATTTTTATTGTCAAGAAAAAGGTATCGACATTTTTTTAAATGTAAACCCCCATTTTTTATTGCAGAATTAGAAAGGGTACAACTTTTTACGTCCGAGAAGGTAACTATGGTTACATAAGAAAATGTTGAATAAACATTATGGTAAACGTTTAAAATGAGAAAATTTCATTGTCCATGTAAGAAAACGTTAAATTGTACATTTTGTTAAAATTATTTTAATTATTTGCACGTTAGCAACTTGTGTTTAATTTTTTTGACAGGCGACAGCATCGTTATCGTGAATTTATCTAGTAACCACTTTACCGTTAGTTTTGAAATATGAGGAAATTAAGCAAATGTGAAAGAATTACAATTCTGTGCATGCTTTGTTTCGGAGATAGGTTGCGTACTCAATTAGAAGTGGTTGCATTGTTTAATGTTTTAACACTGATCGACCGTCCATTAGCCAAAGCATGGTAAGCGGAGTTCAGGCGAAATTTCGGGAATTTGGACATGTTCGGAATATGAGAAAATATGGTCGAAGGTCAATAAGTAAAGAAGATGAGTTGAACATTGTCTTAGTAGTGCAAGATAATTTTAATACCACTATTTCGGACACGACTAATAATATTAATGTGGCGCGATCTGCTGTGAATCAAGTGTCCCTACAAGCTATGTTTACTTCAGGAGCTGTCGGAAGATGATTTTGATCGACCAAATGAATTTTGTGATCAAATGCAACAATTATGTTATGGTAACGCCAATTTTGTAAAAACAATAATTTTCCCGAGGAAGCAACATATGTTTTAAACGGCCATGTGAACAGACAAAATTGTCGTTATTGGGCAACCGAAAATCCTCATTGGTTCACGGAATATCACACTTAAAACCTTAAAAAAATTAACGTTTGGTGCGGCACAGTTGACGGAAGAGTTATAGGTCCTTACTTCTTCGAGGATACTCTCACTAGTGCGAAATATTTAGGCCTTTTTCAAATTGACCCAATCCTCGCTCTAATAACGTTGTATCCGGATTTAGAAGAGCCCGATATGCACCACCCTCACCTCTTTTTACAACAATATGGAGCGCCGCCACATTACGCTGTACTTGTTCGAGCTTATTTGGATAAAGTTTTTCCAAATCGTTGGATAGATAGAAAAGGGATAATTGAGTAGCCATCAAGATCGCCAGATTTAAATCCTCTAGATTACTTCTTGTGGGGTATTTAAAAAGTAAAGTATGCGCGACGAGATCGGCCAATTTAGAAGATTTAGAAACACGAATTCGGTGCTCAATTCGAACGTTTAATTTAAATTAGTGGAATCATTTTAAACTGAATTAGGCCTAACCCCAAAACATTGTCTGTGTTTCAAAATATGTTTTATTAAAAAAATAATTTGAATATTTCCACATCTTGTAAACTACCCTGTATAATATAATCAAACGTCATACTGAAATAATGGCCGAAGTGAGCTGAACCCAGAGTTGAAATAACATACAAGGTGTCCCATTTAAAAAATCTATGTTTGGTTCACCCTGTATAAATGAAACACCCTGTATAACCTAAAATAATTTTAAAATATGCACCTCAGTTCTTTCTACTACATTTCAAAATTTTGTTATCCTATTTCATCAAATAAGGGATGTATCGCTCACTGAAGCAAATTTGGGATACCCTGTATTAACATCAAGCGTTATGTACCTTGTACGTAAAAAGATGTATTCTTTCTAATTCGGCAATAAAAAATGAGAGTTGACATTAAAAAAAAATGTTGCTGACGTCTTATCTTGATTATTGAATCAAGTATATTTCACTTTTACGTAAAAAAAGTCTATATTGAAAACAAAAATCGACGGGTCGTAGGGTTTTCTTCCTAAACTCCCATTCGAATTTTAATTGAATTTATCCGCTACTTTACGAACGCACTGTATAATAGTTTTTATAGTTACTATTCATTAACAAAAAATTACTAAAATAAAACTCACACGATATGCATGTACTTATTTTACAATAGAAGTTACAGGGTTAAAATTGTAATATTAGGTAGACTTTCACTTAGAAACTGAAAAACTTTCAATATTCAAAGAATATTTTTATTCACTAGGTATTTTATCTTAATTATTTCGCTTAACCAGAAGTTGAAATGCTTCAACAATTGAAATATAGTAATTAATGGCATTTATAATATTACTAGGTATAGTTAAAGTAGTTTCACATCATTATAAATAACGATATTTCCAACAATATTCACTAGATATTTGTATTATTAAATTTGATCCTAAATTATGTTCTAGAAACGAGCTGAAATCCACTATCAAAACTACGTTTTGAATAATTTTAAATACATAAAACAAAACGGTAAAACACACAAACGTCTGCTTAGTGAACGATAATTAAAATACTATAAGGAAATGAGTTTCATTAAATAAAAGATGATAACTGTAAAATAATTGTCTCAGTTAAATTTTATTCATTTTTGCAATTACTGAATAGCATGGGATAAACAAAGATTAATTTTACATGTGTAAATCTGCATTACTAGAGCAAGTAAATGGTCAAAAGCACAAACCCAATAATCGTTTCTTCTTTACTTATGCAGATTCGGTTTTATAAATTGGTAGAAGATCTGTGTTTTGCGAATGAGTGTTCCAGATTCAGTTATACTATCTGTTTTAGCAACTTCATAAACAATTTAGTTTTAATTTTATCTACAATAATTATTTTATTTTGTACGTTTTCACATGTTAAATGCTTTTGAAAAGAAAAATGCTAATAGAAAGTTATGTTTTTTTTTAATTTACACATTATGCCGTTGAGGTGCGCTAATTTTATTTTTTAAACACTTACAGCGCATTCGTGAGAAAGTTGAGACGTTTAACGAAAACATCAATAGAAGGTTAGAAGATAGTCTACTTGTGTCTGTTATTTGTAGAAATCAAACCAAACAGTATTTCAAAGACTAGTTCATGGAGAAAATTGCAGAGGGCAGTTGCATTACTATAAAATGATTATTAAATTTCTTCTTGCGAATTGTATCTTAAAAAGATACAATTATTTCATGTTGCCTTCGATACATAGAATTATAAAAAAAATTTCAAGGCGTATTTAAATATTTGTGTAAAAAACAACAAAATGGAATAAAAAATTACTATATAATTAACATTTAAAGTTGTGTTTAATACAAAGTCTCTATGTTGAACGTTAATAAAGGTATAAGCCATTAAAAAGTAAAAATAGTTAATTTTGCAAACGTATAAAAATACCCAATTACGTTTCGCCCTGTTGGAAAAAGCTTTATACAGGGTTGCTCATTAGTGCGTCAAAGTGAATCTGCGGCTAAACTGTGCACAATAGAAAAAATGTTTTATACAAAAGTTGCATGAATTGAAGCACGCTGTAACTTAAAAACATTTTCGCATATACAGAATGTTCCATAACAGTGGTACATAACCTATCTTTCTTATTTTAAATGGAATGGTATAGTTTTTACTGCGGGTTTAGTTTCCATTCTGAAAAACAACCATGTTCTATCAAACACGTCGTATAGCTAAACTTATAAACTATATAAAAAATTATCATTTTGGTCGTAGTTCAAAAATCTATTTTTAGGTTACTACCAAATCTATGAATTTGTAACTGCGCATGTAATTAGTGCAGACATTAATATTTTAAGAAATGTTATGAGTTATGACTTATTCAATTTTCATACTGGGTGTACCAGAAATATGAATTTATAGTTTTTTTTAATGTAAATAACTATCTTCTTTTAAACACAACACCCTTTATATTATTACATCATTCGAAAAAAATTGAAAGATCTATATTTCTTGTAATCAGCAAATTTTGCCTATCTGCAACGGTTTTTTAAATATTTACAATTTTACGATCGTTGCCATTCTTAAATAAATGGTAAAATGCATTGACTTTTGTATTACGTATGTGAGAATAACAATAATTTCATAAAAAAATTTTAAAATGTATAAAAATGATAGCATGAAAGAGAAACTTTTTTAAAAAGGACGCTTTGTTATTTACGCGCAGAAAATGCACTAAAAAGAGAAAATATTTTTTCTTTTCACCAAAATGTGCTCATGTTATAAACATGTGACGGAGAGAAATCAATCATGATGAGCGCCTCAAGCTCTTATTTTTAGCCATAAAGATTTTTGATCACATTTTGCGACAGCAAAAGGAAAAGGCCACTTATTTCATTCCCTCTCCAAGCGAGAGGGCGGGCTGCTCGAGCTTTCCGAGCTCCTTCAGTCACAATCATGGATTCCCAGCATACATACATACATTACGTATATATGCATGGTGGGATTAAGGATGGGTGAGGTCATGATAGGATTGGAAGCAACGGAGTTAGGATTCTTAGGGGGAAAATACTACCCCAGCATTGGCCTAAGTAGCCGCACATGGCGTGCATATACGCAGTGGCCTTGCCGCTACCTGTGTATGAGAAAAAACCCCTGAAAAACCTCATACAAGGTAGAGTGTAACGGAATCGAACCCATTACTTCCCGAATGATAAGCAGGTCGTGTCACCACTACGCTAATAGCTCGGTATTTTGGACAAAGACAAATGTAGGTCTTTCAATTTTTTTCAAATAATGTATTAATGTACAGGGTATTATATTTAATACCAGATAGTTATTTACATTTAAAACAATAAAACCATAAACTCATGTTTCCGGTACACGCTGTATGAAAATTAAATAAGTTATAATATTTCTTAAAATATCAATGTCTGCACGAATTATATGTGGAGTTACAAATTTATAAATTTGGTAGTAACCCCAAAATGTTAATTTTGTTATCTCAAAGTACAAATATTTCAAAAGCGGTTAAGTTTAGCTATACGACATGTTTAATACAAAGTGGTTGATTTTCAGAGTAGAAACGAAATCCGCAGTAAAAACTATACCATTCCATTTAAAATAAGAAAGATAGGTTATCTACCGCTGTTATGGGACACTCTGCATATGCGAACATATTTTTAGATTATAGCGTGCTTGAATTCAAGAAAGATTTGTATAAAGCATTTTTTTCTACTGTGCACAGTTTAGCCGTAAATACACTTTGACGCACTAATGAGCAACCCTGTATACACAGTCAGTAAATAATGTAGATAAATGTGGATTTAGGTGGAAGTTGACGCTCATTACGTCACTTAATGTGAGATCACAAATGCTAAAACCGGAAGGGTAAGTCCAGAATGTAGTGTCCTTTGAGACTGCGGTTGTGTACACTGTTGTCTAGTAGGTTAGAGCTAAATAATTGGGGTGTAGTTCTAGTTCGTTGGTATATCTCTCACCACTTTTTGCGATTTCACTTTTCACTGAACTTATTTTTAGGTCACTGTAAATATCCACATTGGTTATTTAGTATGGTGTATTGGTGATGGTTCGGAGTGTTTTGACTGAAATCTTTCAATTATCGAGATGCTGGAACGTCAAGCAGTTTGCCATATTTGGGTACCACACATCCACACGGGCTTGAATATGACCTTGTATATTAACAGCTTGTTGTCGATAGAAAGTTTCCAGTTTCTACCCAGCAGCCAGTAGTTCTTGCTGAGTTTCAAATTTAGTTGCAGTCCTTCCTTCCATAAGTACGTTTTCCACGTAAGGCCCTTATAGATATGTATTCCATGATATTTTACCGAATCGGCCTGCTTGATTTGCTGTCCATTGAGCATTATTGGTGGACATACACCACGTCGTTTAGGGAACATGCACAGATTTCATATCGTTTATTTTAATGCGCCACTTTTTGAACCAGTCGTGAACAATACTGAGCCTGTTTTGCAGTTTTGATAATGCACTAGTTGGATCGTCGTCTGTAGCTAGCAGCGCAGTATTATCAGCGAACATGATGATTATGGTAGCTTCACAAGTCGGTAAGTCAGCAGTGTAGAGGAGGTATAAGAGCGACCCCAGGACACTGCCTTGTGCCATACCAGCATTTATGGGCATGAGATTAGTGAGTTCATCTTTGTACTTAACTTGGAATAGTCTAACGCGTAAACAGGATTTTAAAATGCGATATTAGTTATCCGATAGCCATTTCTTTAGTTTATAAAGCAGCCCCTTATGACAAACTCTTCATTGACGTCGATAAATACTGCACTGCAGCACTTTTTTGCTTCGAAGGATGCATTTACAATGTATACCACGCGATGGATCCGCTCTACGCTAGAGTGTTCAGCCCTGAATTCGAACTGGTGATCTGGTATATAATGCTGATGATGGGAGTTAATCTTTTGAGTAATTGTCCTTCGAACAGCTTAGAGGTAACAGGTAGTAGACCTATAGACCTGTAGGACTCTGCAAGGTTTGGGGTTTTACTGGGTTTTGGAATTAGTATGATTTTCGTAACTTTCCACTGTGCAGGAAAGTGCCCAGTTCGTAGTGTGGTGTTAAATACCGGTGTTAAAAACATACGTCCTCTATTCAGTCACTCTTGTAGGATATGCCGTGTTATAAGATGGTATCCAGGAGATTCCTTCACTGGCAGCTTAGCAATTGTTGTTTTTACATCCTTCATTCTGAAGTTTTTAATTGGTGGGGTTAGTTGTAACGGAGCCCTTAGATAGCGTTCTATTTTGTCTTCGTCTATTCTAGGGACGCGAGGTTCAGATTCAAATACTTCTTTAAGCTGATTTGCAAAAACTTCAGAAATCTGCGCTTCACTTTTAGCGCATGGTCTATCTACTTTGCGAAGTGTGGGAACATGCTTCTGAGGCTGTTTAAGCCTTCTCGTAGCTATACATAAGGAATACTCGCTATGTTCTGTTGCAGTTAGTTCTTCCAGCTACTCATTACCTTCTCAGACTTCCTCTCTCCTTTATCTTATTAGTAATTTCGGCAGGATATTGTTTGATCATTGGTTAGAGGGAGCGGATTCCCAGGCAGCATTGTGCACTAAGGTCTGAAAGCTTTCTACTGCTTGTTCAATGTCTTCAGTCGTTTTTAGCGCAACGCAGTTGTGGCCGACTGTTTCTGGCCATTATATTTGTATCTATGGTTAGAGGCACAGAGAAGTGATCACATGAAAGGTATTGCAAGTGTTCAACTTTTGCGTGTGCTTGACTAATTCCATTGGTGACGAATAAATTTAGGCAATCAGGGATTTTTGTCAGGTCAGTTGGCCAATAGGTTGGTTTGCCGACAGATGCGAAATCTAAGTGATTAGTGTGGATACTGGTTTCTAGGGTTCTGCCTCTTGGGGTATATAATCTCGATCCCCATAGTGGACTTTTGGCATTCTAATCTACGCCAGAAATAAATCTTGCACCTAATTTGTAGATGAGTGGAAGTACCCATCAAATCCTTCATCCTTCGCTCAATATCTTGGGGAACAGTGCGCTGCTGATTTTGATATAGGTCCATGCATGTCTTCCACTATTACGGTTGTGGCCTGCAGAAAATCTCTTCTAAATTTATCTAGCTTGCCATGCTTTGTTTCTTGCCTGATAATTATTACAGTTCCTCCTTTGACTCTTCTATTTGAATGCTTTGTGTCGTATGTTATACAACCAGGAATTCTGAAGTAGGTAAAATGAGCTTCTGAGATAAGTAGTACGTCTATTTGGTCAGTTTTAATAAAGACTTCTATTTATTGACGATGATTTGTCAAGTCATTTGTCAATCAAAATATAAAATTAAAAAACCAAATGTACTCATAAATGGAAATGGTACATTACACAGCAAGGCAGAGAAATGCATTATTTTTTTCGCAGTGGAGTTTGTACCCCAATGGTGAAGCTCCAGAGGTTCAAGGCCCCAAGGTAAAAATGGAATTTCGCTCCAGAGGTGTTGTAACATCCATTATTTCTGATGTTATACTATTTGAGCAGATAGCTGTTAAAATCATTTGGTTATTGCTACTGCTATTATTTCCTCATTTAACGTTTCCTTAAATATACTGTTTTGCTAAAGTAAATAGACTATTTTATTAAAATAGTTGATGGTCACTCATACTTAACATGTACTTTCATGGCTGAGAACCACTAGGCAAAAAAAGAGATGTAGAAAATCGTACAGTTACAAACCAAGGAAACGAGTTGAAAGTTTTATTAAATTTAGAAGAAAATCCTCACTAAGTGTTCGTCATATTGCGGTACAACTAGATCTGAGCAAAAGTTCAATACAAAGAATTACAAGCAAACATAAATATCACCCACACCATTTGTGTTTGCACCAAAGCCTACGACCGCAAGATTTCGCAACACGTGTCGCATTTTGCAATATTATTCTGAACAAAATTACCCAACAAGCCAATTTTGTTGACTGTGAATGTGTGGGGTGGTATTATGAATACTGATGTAATAGGACCTTTCTTTTTCGATGGTTCCCTGACTGGCGAAAGATATCTGCAATTCCTTCAAGAAGATGGATCCCCTCCGTACTACCATACTCGAGTACGTCGGTATTTACAAAATTGGCGCGAAGATCGCTGGATAGGTCGCGGTTGTCCTACTGTGAGATCACCCGATCTCACTCCCTAGACTTTTTTCCGTGGGGATATGTGAAACAGGAGGTGTATAGTGATTTGTCTACTACACAAGCTAATATGAAACTTCGAATTACTGTGGATTTTCGAAGTATTCGAAGAAGCACCCTTCAAAATGTCAAAGCAACCTTTACTAGGCGGTTGACAATGTGCATTGCTGCAAATGAAAACATGTTTGGACATTTAATACAAAATTTGTAATTCATTGTGTTCTTTACTTCGATTTTAAAGATTAAGTTAAGTGTGAAGATAAAGGTTATGCAGTTCTACGTGTAAATAATTATTAAACGTTGCTCTTTTATAGTGCAAAATGTTGAATTGTGTCCTAAACCTATAACTTCACGGTTTTGTAGCAATTAGCATTGTTTAATTTTGTTTTTCTTTGAATAATTGAATAAATAATTCAAAAACACTTAGGAATAAGTAGTAAAAAGTGAGTATCTATTGAAAGCCCGTGAAAAATGCTATTCAAATCTGTAATAAAATACAGGGTGTGTCATTTAAAAAATGATAAAAATAACATTGAGCAAAACGGGCCACCTTATATATCCAAAGAAAAGAATTTCCAATCTGAACGTAGAAGTTAAAATTAGATAGGTTGAAAAAACAAATCCCAAAATTTCACTCCGATATATTTTAAGATGGCGGAACAGGAGCCTACTTAATTGACTAATTTTTTTACATAGAAATGTCCATAACTTAGGAACCGTTAGTCGTAGACCCATAGTACCATATATGATTTTGCTCAGCATTTAACAGAGAATTTAAATATATAAAAATGTATAGGGTGTACCATAAAAAACACAAGTTTAGTGTGGTACTCGATAACCCTGTATATACAAAAATATTATTTTTATACGGTTACTTAATGAAAATTAGAAGTGTTACGTAATACTATATATATATATATATATATATATATATATATATATATATATATATATATATATATATATATATATATATATATATTTCAATAACGTCATTGGTCCTTATTATACAATTCACTGTTCTGCAAGATCCCACGATCTTTCTCCCAATGATTTTTTCTTTGGGAACTTTTAAACTCTGTGATTAACTCGGGACGAAGCTTTGAAAATATAGAAGATCTAAAAGTTCTCAATTTACATTATGTTTTATTACCGTGTTATACATATTAAATTCTCCTTCAATTCAATTTCTTTGGTTATTCTGGTTCCGGAAAATTATAACGGTAGTATCTGCCGACGCAGTTTTTATTCTCTTAAAACCCATTATTAGTTTAACCATCTTACCATTTCTAGTTTTTCTTGCGTCGGATATGTTTTAGCCGAAACAGAATTACATGTAAATATCAGCCGTCAAGCAACAATGACAAAATAATACAGATGCACATGTTGTTTGTTTATACGATTCCAAAGCATCGCCGATTTTCAAAAAAATGCAATTTTTTATTTTGTCGAAAACGAATTTACACTTTTACTCTAAAGTAGTTAGGAGAGCTAATAATTGAATATACACCACCCTGGGTATGTTAAATTAATACAATTCTCTGGTAAAATTTCCACATTATCAAATTGAATGCTATGATTTAAATTATTTAGCGCATGTTCAGCTACGGCAGACTTCTCTGATTGATTCAATCTACATCTCATACGTTCTTTGCGTCCAGTCACAAAGCTACGCCTACTTTCCACTAGAACAAGATAACTTACATACTCCAGAAGCTAATAATGGATTTAAAGCATCTTTAGTTGATCTTAATTTTCGTTTAATCTTTCTTGTAGGTTTAAGAATAATTCTAATATTCCATAGTTAATTAATATTTTGTCAATTTTATCTAATTGAGCTTTACAGGTATGTCTAACAGGTTGAATATTAGTGACGCTTTTAGATGACCAAATTCATGCTCAAAGAATTCTGGCTCAAGTGAACTTCAATATAGTAATGTGAACAACCAAAAAATAAGTAGAAATCTTCAAATTTTGTATTAATTCAACATATGACTAAGAAATGTTCAATAAAGATGGTTTTTTAACGAAGAACACAAGCAATTAACCAAATAGATATGTCAGTAAGTATGCATAATAATGTATATTTGGTGTTCCATAATTAAACAAATTTTGTTAGATGTTAGATTAAAATTAAACAAAGTCACTGTTCAATTTAGAGTCTGAAGAAATATTTAAATATATGAAACGTCACTGTGAATGAACTTTATTCCGTCAACTAGTCCTCTGGTCCAGTAAACAACACCGCAATTAAAGTGTCATTATTAGGATCTATAAAAGTGGAAATATTAAAGTCTCCTAAAATGAGTAAGTGAGAAGTATGAATGTACAGATTTGTAAAATAATCTAATAAATTTTCCAATGTTACACTATCAGGAGTATGAAAAATTTGAATTACAAATATATACATACAGATAGAGTTAATTAGATATATTTCAGTTGATTTAATTTTGCTTAATAGTTCTGAAAGATTTAACGATTCAACAGTTGTGCTATTTTTGAATGCCAAAAGAACACCACCATCGAGTGAAGGATTAAGCTGTTGATATTGTCGATCACACCTATACACTGAGTAAGTAGCTAAATCAAAATATTCTGTGCTTGAAATATCAGAAGACAACCATGTTTCAGTGATGGCCTTGGGATGCCACTAATGTAGCGAATTGTGATCTTATTTTCTCCACTTTTACACGATTTTTAAGCTCACTACGTAAATGGTCGTTTGATCAAATAAAACACCAAACACCAAAACTTTATTACGGAGAATTTCCAGGACGTTATTATGGTTGTTAGGGGTTGCCTTTATAGAACGACGCCTTTGCGATGAACAGATTTTACCTAATCGTATAACCTTAATATTATTTGTCAATACGAGGTAAGTGGAGTTAAAATGGATTTAACTGTATTAATATCATCAGACATACATGATTCATTGCTTTCTAAAGAACTTCCATCCACACTAAAAATAATAATATTATTAGCGCAACGGTGCCTTTCACTTATTTCAATTATGACATCTTCTGTAGCAATGGATTGTTTATCATTTACAGATTTTATTGACAATCTAAGATGCTTTTTGGGTACTCTGAATTGTGTCCCAGACATTTAAGTAAAAAAATGCTTTTGAAAAATATAATTATTTCCATCTACTAAATTATGGTGCGTATTCTAAATCCCGACCCAAGACGTATAACAAGGAAAATAATGAAGTGGATGAAATAGATGTCTTAACCAGCGTTCGTGTCTCTCATCAAACTTCTTGTACGAAGTTAGAAAATGACACTGGCGTTCCCCGATCACGGATACAAAGGATTAAAAAAAAACACAAATTGAAACCCTACAAAGTGAATATTGTCCAGCATTTATACCCTGGTGATGCAGCGAGGCGTGTGAATTTCTGTAATTGGTTTTTGAACCAAACTCGAAGGGACAATAATTTTGCGAGTAAGGTCATATGGTCAGACGAAGCGCATACAAGCAGTGCCGGTTTATTTAACAGGAAAAATACAAGGCACTGGTATGATGAAAACCAACACCTAATTTTTGAGCAACAACAACAGGGTCGATTTGGTTTTAATGTAGCCTGTTTGTTATTGGGGACATCAATATTGTTTTCAGTAAATTAGGCTGGTGAAAATAACTGTATATATGTATTATTTTTATATGCAATACTGTGTAATAAAATTAACAATTACAAGTTACAACCAAATAAGAACAATACAATGAAAAAAAAAAATCAAAAATCAATTTCTCATTAAATGCTCGAATGTTCTTCCTTCACGCATTTATTAACACGTCGCATAAATTATTTTTCACTAACTCTAATGTCGGCCATGTGATATTTTGAAAAGCATTTCTGATTCTTTCTTTCATATTTTCTGGTGTGATTGGAATTTCTTTATACACATAATCTTTTACGTAACCCCAATAAAGAAATCGAGTGGGGTCAGATCAGGTGCCCTCGGTGGTCTAGAAATGGGCCCTCCTCGACCTACCCACTGATTTCCTTTCCAGTGAGTTAAAAATGTTCGCACTCTCGATGGTAGTGGGTGGTTGCCCCATCATGCTGGAACCACATATTTCAATAAACTGCTTCATTAGTATTTTGAAGACGGTAAAAAATTTAAATACACCTCGCCGGTTAGAGTAACTTCAAAAAAATAAGGACCCATAACATGTGACCCAATAATTCTCCCACCGATTTTGGTGGTCAACATGCCTGATCCAATGAGGATTTTCAGTGCTATAATAATGCATGTTATGTCTGTTCAATAAACCATTACTTTTGAAGGTAGCTTCGTCACTAAATAAAATAGAATTGAGAAAATTAGCAACTTCTTCAATTTTTTGTCAAAAACAGTTGCAAAATTTAATTATTTTTTCAAAATCTAGACCATGCACTTGTTGATGAAGTTCTATATTATGATATTCATGGTATTTAAGGGCATTTAATATATTTTTCAAGCGAATCTTTGTAAAAGATCTTGAAACGCCTTAGGTCGCGTCTTTTTTTTCAGCACCGGGATATCTTGCTGCATAAATTCTACTTACCAGTAAGCAATTTTTTTGGTATTCTCCAAGACTAAAAATCATTAAAATCATTTTCAACGCTTTGAATAAATTAAATCACAAATTAGGTTCAATCTGACTAGAACTAATTGTTACAAACTATTTGTCTTTTTTCAACGCAATATTGTCATAGCACTCTTGTTTTTTAATTGCAAGTATAAACAATAATTCCAAATAATATTTGTTATTTCATCAGTAACCAATTTAAATTTACAAAAAGACGTAGAAAAGTTGATTTGAACATAATCAAATTGAGTACTTCAGAAATTTGACTAAGGACATTTAAATTTAGAAATTTCATTAAGGATTTATTTAAATTTCCCTTGAACGAAAGAGTGACTTGTGCAAGAGTATGCACCAAACTTGTTCAAAAAATTCTGTTAAATTTAGAAGTAATTCAGTCAATTTGTAGTTGTAATATTAACTCTTGTTTTTACTTGGAAAAATCTTTTAGCATGAAAAAGTATGCCAAAGTTTCTTTTGTAAATTAATACATCTTGATTCTTTAGCGTGAAACTACAATTTCATGACCATCTTTATACGTATACATTTACAAAAAGACATAAAAAATGAAAGTATTGATCTAAACATAATCAAATTTAGTGCTTCAGAAATTTTACTAAGGACTGAAGTAAGAGTGTTTTATGCATTAATTTGGTTCAAAAAAGTCTGTTAAATTTAAAATAATTCATTAAATCAACTTGTAATTGTTATATTAACTCTTGTTTTGCTTGAAATTTTTTTTAGTAAGAAACTACAATCCCATGGCCAACTTAATACCTCTACTTTCAGTCTTTTTGTATTACAATAGCAATTACACAAATAAACTGAAAATATTATGAAAATAATTAATTTTAGGTATAAGACATGCTTGATGAAAAAGAAAGAATATCAAACGAGGTATTTCAAAATATTAAAAAAATAAAAATACTACAGGACCACAAACAATTTTCCGCCATTTTAAGACAAACAAAGGTCGCCTAAAAAATCAGTGGCGGCGGGCTCAAGTAGGATATTTTTTTTGAAAGACAGTTGAATATATCTTATACCAAAGGAGATAGACCCATACAACTTATTAAATGAAATCGTATTTTATGGGTTTCCGGAAATGTAATAATATATAGGGTGTTTCATTTAAAAAAGTATACGTTTAGTTTTCTCAATAACAGAAAACACCCTGTATGATCAAACATATTTTTCAAATGTAGTACATATTGATATCTACCCCTGGTCCAAAAATCATTTGTCTAACTTATTTCGTCTTTATACAATCTCCCACTCCCTCCTCGTTTGGCCACCCTGCATAGATTGACTTGCCACAATATTATTCTTTGAAAAAAATAGTCTAGTTTACTTTATCATCATTGTAAAAAGTGTATAAAGGTAAAGGAAGACTATGTTAAACAATTATTTATTTGGAAATACGTTGATAATGTCTATTAGGTTAATACCTTTTTGCACGTAAAAATTTATTTGAATCACTGATCTATGGCTATTAATTGTTTTACATAAATGCATAGTAATAAACCTCTACCAATGTATTTGTTCTATTTTTTGGGAACTGCGAAACTATACCAATTATAATCTGAATTTATTTCCTTCTTAAAGTTTTTTAATTTTTATTAAGTTCATCGATCTCCCGCCTTGCTTCCTCTGCTTATTAAATTAAACAGTAATTATTTAGCAAAAGTACGTAAAATATTGCTTGCCATTACACTAAAAATGTACAGTAAAAGCAAATGCACGTTTTCCGCATTCACTTAAAAATAATAATTTGTGCTCAACTGCATTTTCCAAAATAAAGTTCACAATTCCAAAACTCCCGCTGTAACTTGAATTGGAAATCATTTCTGTGTATAATTAATAAGCACTTTATTTTTTTATATAGTTTTGGTTTTCAACCATAGTCTGGGTTGCATAACAGTAGTTACGTTAGTCCCAGGTTGTTGAGCTGTACTGGTTAAAGAATATAATTTCCTAATCGCTAATTTAACAGTTTTTAAAAGCAGCTTTATTTTTAAACAGATGGTTATGAAGATTCATGAGTTAATTCACTTTCTTATAATGATATACTTAGGTAAATCAGGAAATATCGTGTACCTGTTAGATAATTTTTTTTGAATCAATATTGCATGGCTTACATTTTTCAAAGCAAACATTTCTAACTGTACCTCTATGATGTACAAGTATGATTGTAGATAATATTTTGTTTAGCATAATTACACAAGCTGTTTTATAGTGTATGTATTACATAACGAGCTACGAAAGTGGTAGATATCGCACAAGCAGGAGAATCCCGCGAGTGCAGGATAGACACTTTCGTGCGAGCATGAAAAAACAGTTTCCTTAATGTTTTATTAATCCCAAATTGAACAATTAAAAAATATATTTTTAATCTAATATCTCATGTTTTTTATTAAGAAATCATAATCATGCCCTAACAAATAGCGTAGTTCGTAATTATTATGAATTTAAAGACGATTACCAGAATATTTAAGCGTGGCGATCTAGATCGCGACCGATCTCCCTGTCAGGCCGATGACAACCCGTAGTTGCTACGGTAACTTCTAGAAAAGCAATACGAAAGTAAAAGGCACACGTGTTTTTCCTTTCGTATTGGGTACAATGAGTAAATGAAACTCACTAGTGTGCGAAAGTGTTATTTTCTGTATGCTTCATTGTGCGATATGAATCACTTGCGTACATGGTCGCAGGAAAAGGTTTTTTTACACATTTGTACACGCATTATATTGTTCTCTCAAGAATTGCTGTAAAAGAGGTATAATTCATATGTTATTATGATAGATGATTGTTCTTAGAGCCCGCTCTAGCGGCTATGTCGTCCTCTAAAAAAGACAAATTGCTGCCTTTTTATATATATATATATATATATATATATATATATATATATATATATATATATACAACGTGTTCCAGGGGTACGAGGAATCTCCATAACCCGGTTGCTGTTTCAGTTATCGACTTACGTTTTTTTCAACGATTGCTACGGACATTCTACACAATTTAAAATTATTTTCATCGCTTACAAAGTGTTGGTATATGGTGTGGCGCACCAAACTTTTGAAGGCAACCCCCCTATATTTTAGCATAATTTGAAAGCCCTGATCAAAATGGGCTTAACGTTAATCGATGAATTATGAACTGTTTAGATCTTATGGTCGAAAATAGAGTGAAAAGGCGTCATGTTTGAAAAGTCATCACGACTTCACTGGGAAATAAATAATCGATTAAAGTGTCCAGTGGTTTTCCATGTTTTGAATGTTCATATTAGTGCTTATTAATGAAGCACTTCGCATTATCGTAGACAGGGCATGACCAAACGCAAAACGTGAATAACTCAATTTTTTCAAATGGAACAGCTTGTATATTTTATACCTCTAAGTAGCACCGCTGATAAGGGATATACAGTATCTGTGGTGTATTTTGAGAAACTGATGAGACATTTTTAAGAACGCCTGTCTTTACTTGTTATTTATTCAAAAAAAATCATTCAAGTAGGCTGCTATCAATGAATTTGACACATTTGCCATTCCTACATTGAACACTCTATTTCTGAAGCTTTTCTAATCATGTTAATAAACATGGTGCATTGTATTGATGAGGCTGAAAGAAATCCTTTGCAAGAAAGTCGAATTTATCGCGAAAAATACCCCAATGCAAGAATTCCGATAACCGATACTTTGCATAAACTGACACAAAAGGTTCGGAGCAAATGGTAGCGTGTATTACGCTCATAAAGCACTTCTTGGTGATCGCGTAAATGAGGATGATGAGCTACAGGTCCAACTAAAATTCAAGAAAACCCACAAATAAGCAGCAGGAAGATCAGTGTAGAAATTGATATAATCCGTAACTACTATGAATCGAATTATATTAAAGCACAAGTTTCACCCGTACCATTTGGAACTACATCAAGAATTGTATGGCCAAGATTTCAAAATAGAGTGAATCTTTTAAATCGAATGACTGTACTTCTAGACGAAAATTGGGATTTTTCAATCATACGTTATTTAGTGACGAAGAAATTTCAAAAGCAATTAGTTAACCCACACAATATGCATTATTATGCAACAGAAACCCTCGATTGACTGAGGACCGTTGACTTACAAAATCGATGGTCCCTAAATGTGCGGGAGGAATTATCGATAATCGTGCAATTGGTCCCTTCTTCTTTAATAACACTTTGAATGGGAAGAGATATTGGCGATTGCTCCAAGACGATCATCCAATATCACTTGAAGACGTAAATTTAAATATCAGCAGATCCATGTGGTTGCAGCATGATGGTACTCCTGTACATAGTCGTCGAATGGTTCGTCAGTTCCTGACCGGGCCTATCCTCGTGGTTGGATTGGACGGGGTGGTACTATTGCGTGGCTAACACGTTCTCCAGATCTAACATCAATCGATTACTTCTCATGGGGATACATTAAAGAGCAAGTTTACAGAGTTCATCTAACGACTATTGACGATATGAAAAGAGGATAACTCAAGCATTTCCTTCCATTGACCAAGGAATGTTAACTATAGTCCAGCTCCCATAAGTTAGGCGTTTGGGAGTTTGTAGAGAATAGAATGGTGGTTTAATGAGCATTTGCTGTGAAAAAATGGCTAGTGTACTTCATTCTCGTGAGTTTCGTTTAGTTTAATGTGTTTAGTTTTTATTCTGTATTTAGTTCTTTTATTTTGTATTTAAGATATTAGCTCGACCACTGCATACTGTAAGGTGCTGATCTGGTTTAATAATTCGAGGGTGCCATATCAGAGGGGCATAAAATTCTGTGTTTGTATTTTTGGCGCATACGCCTCTCTGATATGAGACAATTTGGTATTAATATCAAAAAAGTAAAAAGAAAATTTCATTCTAAAGACGAATGTTGTTTTCTTATTTTTTATATGAATTACTCAAAAATGTTATAGGTACTTATCCCTAATTGTTATGTTAGAAACAATTACAGCAGTTTACTGAAATAATCTTATGAATAAGTAACAAGGATGTTTTTACATTTGTTAAACAATCTCGCCAGTTTTTCGAAATAGACCATATAAACTGTGCTATTTAGCGGTATAAAAATATACTGTATACGGTTATGCGAAATGGTTGATTAATAAACACTAACATAAAAATTCAGGACATGGAAAAACACTGGACACTCTAATCGATGATTCCCAGTGAAGTCGAGATGATTTGTCAAACATGACCTTTTCACTCTATTTTCGACCATAAAATCTAAACGGTTCATAATTCGCTGATTAACGTTAAGCTCACCTTGAACAGAACCAAAAGGGCTTTCAAATTGCGCTAAAATATAGGGAGGTTTGTATTTACAAAAAAACCTAATGAAAATGATGAAAATAGTTTTAGATGGTGCAGAATATCCGTAACTACCATTGAAAAAAAAACGCAAATCGATATTGCAAATAAAAACAGAGTTACAGGGGTTCCTCACACCCTGGGACACACTGTATATGTATATATATATATATATATATATATATATATATATATATATATATATATATATATGTGGTGTCCCAATACACTAATTTTAACAATACACCCTTGAAAACTGCGATATCAGAGTAAATAAAAAATGAAAATGTTCAGAAAACATCAATCTCTAATCTGGCATTATCAAATGGTATCAAATTTCATTCGTTCACTCTACTGAGTGTCCAAAAGTTAACAAAAAAATATTACTTTCTTTTCAGCTCTGTATGTAACATTTCGACCAATTGTATAAAATCAGCAATTGATCTAACATGTTCTTAAAGAATCAAGCTATAAAAAAAATTATTAAAATCGAGTGAAGGGTTCAAGAGAAAATTGAAGTCAAACTTTCACACTCATCCAGGGTCGCTGTTAAAGATGGAACCAAAGCTCTAGTGCTTAAACCGTTCAACATACAAAACACAATTCACGGTCTCCTACACTTCCTATCAGAACACGTTTGTAATGTTCTTTTTGTTGCGTTTAGACCCCAAGTTAATACATTTTTGTAATGACATGACTTATGCTGCTATTAAAAAAAAAACAAAGTGCTTAAAATTTTTTAATTAAAAAAAAACATTTTTGTGCAAAAATATGTGCAAATACATTTAGTTTAAATTCGGAAATTTTGAGTTTTGTATATTGAACCGTTTAACTATCTTTAACAGTGACTCTTTATATCTGTATATTTGTATTATTAATTACATTCTTCTTGGGTTTATCTCCTCGTGTATCGTTGAAGTTCTCATAAGAACATTTATGATTACGACGACATTTCGGCAACATCATATTTGCCATCCTCAGGTGGTTAGTACTTTAGCTCTGCATCTCGTTACTTGAACTGAACTGGCATCCTATGTAGTATCCTATTTATTTCCTATTTTGATGGATTTTTCTGCTTTTTTTCCATTTTTTACTTTCA
This sequence comes from Vesta saturnalis, assembly GCA_036346205.1. Taxonomy (NCBI): domain Eukaryota; kingdom Metazoa; phylum Arthropoda; class Insecta; order Coleoptera; family Lampyridae; genus Vesta; species Vesta saturnalis. The sequence continues at coordinate 1,218,171 of JARFJB010002205.1, forward strand.
CTTTTCTGCTTCGCTGGTTTCGCTATTGTTTTCGTAGGTGATATTGTGTTTATTATGGAAGGGTGGTATTCTTGTGATGTTCAATATACATCGGCCAAAATAATAGACGAATAAGCACAGGAGTAGAAGAACATGGGCTAGCAGTAAGAAAGTACGCTGCAACATCAACTTTGGCGCAACACGTACAGAGCACTGCGCACAACATTTTGAGCAAACAAAAAGAATAAGATGTGTTGACCATCTGACGAGAAGGATAATAAGGGAAGCTATTGAAATTGAAAAACATCCAGACAACATAAATGCAATAAAAAAACAGAATGTAGCGCTTAGAGCTTGAGAGTAAATGAGATCGAGAGTTTATTTTAACAATAACGAATTTGTCCTAAAAAAGTGTCTCAACAATGTGAGAGTTCAAACGCGGTTTCACAACGCATTATTGAAATATTGGATTTCGGCAAATTTTAGTTTTCTCAAAATATCTCAAAATTAAGGTCAGGATGCATTTGGAATGAGAATTGAATTGGGCAAAACATTCCCCATTTGACCGTGGCTCTATCTCTTCAAGTAACCCGTATACCAATGGTGCACATCGAAATGTTGACACGGATTAAAAATATTTACAATGATTACTAAGTTGGTTAAATCCCGCATCCTGTATATTTAAAGCTTGATCGATAAAAAACAATCGACTTTATATTTTGGATCTTCCATCGGATCATTTTGTGCCTTGTATGAGAAGTACAATTTTCTTCTTCTTACGTGGTGTCATGTTATTGTTGATCCCAAGTTAGTCTCCACGTCAATTTAAGTAGAAAATTGTTTTGCATAAACAATAGTTTCATCAAAGGACGAACCCGATCGCAGATTCTTCAAAAATTAATTTCAGGTTTATGGATCAAGTGCTAGACCAAGATATTTGGTTTGCATCAACTTGCTTATTGGATTTAGTAATTTAGTATTTTACACCAAATAACTCAGGAACACAAAACCTTAAATTGTTATATCCTCCTTTTTTTATAAGGGAATTACAGAAATAAATTTTTAACTTTTCTTAAATTTTGTAACCCTTTATGCTTTACTCAATGGGAGACTGGGCGTGAATCTTATACAGTTTACAACGTCCTCAACTAAACAGGCACATATTTAACCGAATATAAAACAAATAGAAATTAAATTGTACTTTAAAACTTAACTAAAAAATATATATTTGAAACTTGTCTGCTTCTCTGGTTAGGCAACTCTGGACGGTGATGTATAGTGGGTTGCGGCTCTACAGGTTTCAAAATCGTGCTGTAATTAGAAGAATTAATAGTTTATATACCCCCAACGTTTGCTCTTTAACAAACGGGGTTGTTTATTAGTGCTCTTTGTTAATTAACCATGGAATAATTTAATAATTATTCTTTGGACAATGTTTAAACGAAGGTGAAACCCTCTACAGGTAACTCTATTATCGACCTGTTAATTTAGAAAATGACTGGTTTTGTTTACCACCGGCTTAGATTAGAAAATTTTTACCTAGTCTAAGACCACCGGTTACTGGGACAAAGTGTTTTACTTTTAATGTTTTTATTAAAAAGAATTTATGTTGGGGGTGTGTTCCTATTTTTTTACAAGGGTGTATTCCTGGTCTGGATCTGTATAGTGTCGTTGAGTGATTTATCACTCAACGATAGTGTATAGTGAAAAATTCCTTATCTATTACTAAGTCAATACGAACGATTTTCATTCTAATCTTTTAGGATACCAATAACATTAACAGGACAATCGAAATATTGATGTATTTTAATTGCAAGGCTGGTTAAATTCTAATGTTTTTCTAAAAGCTTTTATAATTTCAAAGAAAAGGAATTGAATGTGCAAAAACGCGTTTTAATGTTATCATTGATGTCAAAAGTTATTTTAATTCAATGCGCTTAAAAGTGATATACTTATCAATTTTCTTTTATAATGTAGACGTAAATTTTTATAATTTACCAGTTTACATTAAAAGAAGGTAAATTTTATTTTGCTAGGATTAATATCCCGATTGTATTACTTTAATTGCTATTTTTGGTTATTGAAATGATTTCAATAAAAATGAAAGCTTTATCTTTTTGTTAAAAGATTGTCTTCCCAAAACGTTTGGTTCCCCAGATGTTATCACGTAAACAAAATTATACAAATGTAAGCATAAAAGTGTGCTTATCAATTTCTTTATACTGATATGGAATTTTATTACTTTAATCCGAATTTATTATTACGGTGTATAAATTTCGGTTATATTCACGCTGGTTTTAATAATGAAAATTAAAAATAACTCTATGAAATAACAGGAAAATAAAGTGGTCTTCTGGTATATATGGGATGAATCAGGTATGTTTGTTGTGCAGGTGACACAATACATAGGGAGAGGTGTAGGGATGACGGAAGGTTCGCAACGAACGTGTCCCCCGAACATGGAGACACCGGTTGCGAGAAGGAACTCTAGGGTGGTTTGGGAATTTGTGATTATGCGGACTAGGGATGTGGGTTTATTGGTAGCCTTCGAGGTGATGCGCATGGTCTTTCTCACGTGAGGCAGGTCAATTGCATCGAGGATCTCGTCGGTAAGGATGTCCTTATCCACGTGACGAATCACACAGAAAAAGGAAGGAGGTTTAGGAATGGAGTTAGGTTGACGGGGGTCGGATAACTGTGTTAAGGTAAGGGAAGGTTCACCGAAATGGTGTTGCAGCCTAAGCTTCGTTCCATCCGGTAAGGGACAGGAGGTTTCGAGGAGGTAGGTGTGATTGTGGTTGAACGTTATGTTCAACCACGGAAGGTTAAGGGGTTTTAGGGTATTGAAAAGGGATCTCTGTGACGTGGTAGATTTCGGGATATTGCGCATGCAATATCTCGAGGATTGGGTACGAGTCTGTGTTGCTGGAGGTAGAGGGTGTGGGAATGGTGTTAGTTAAAGTTGGCTGGGCTGGTGTGGGTAACAGAGCGGGTTTGTGTGGGTGTGCGAGTTTTTTTGTGTTCTGGTTTGTGTGCGGGTTTGTATGTGTGTTTGTGTACCTTAACGGAAGCGGTGGATCGTGTTGAAATGTAGGAATGTGTAGAGGAAGTGGAAATATATGAGGAGTTTGAATGGGATCTTGTACGTGCGGAAGGTGGTGGAGAGGCGAGTGTGTGTGTGTGTGTGTGTGTGTGTGTAGGTGGTGATGTAGGTGGACGGATGTCGACGGGGTTAGGGGACACAGCTTTGATAGTAGCTAGGTGGCGACCTTGCTTAACCATCTCGGCTGCGTTGTTAATAATAGGTTTGTCAAATTTGAGGATTAAAATTTAAAAATCTGTTTATCGAAAGACCGGGTCTCTGCCGAGGTGCAGCCTCACACCCCGAGGAAAAAAGGCTCGGAAATCAGAGACCCAATTCGAAACGGAGGAATTACACAGTTAAAATAAAACAACAAAGTAATTAGATTAAAATATTTTTATTAGTGATACCTATTACCGTTGACCTTGACCCGACGACGATCCTGCTATTGGCGGTATCCTGGATGGTTCTGAAATCCTTCGCTGCTGCTGCTATATTCCGGCGGATCCTGCTTGTGGCTAGGCTGTGGCTCGTTTACTGATGACCGCTTCTTCGTATTATCTGTATGCAAGCAGAGACAGATCTACCTCCGAAGCGGCGAAAATCACGATGCTGGAACGATGAGGCGAAAACGCTAGGTTCTTTTTGGAAAGTTAAGCGATTGTAATAGAAATCACAAAACGCTTACGCTGGCTAGGGGCTTACGTTCGTAACCGAGGTTCGGACTGCCCTCGAAAGAATTCAGGATTGAGGGCGTTTTTATAGGAATGGCTTGAGGGGAAGGAGAATTGTTACGAATTTGGTTCGTGGGAGTTGTATTTTGGTGGGAAAGGTGCGCAATTGACGGAATTTAAACATTTTAGGAATGCAATCGCGGGATAGTAGGATTTAATTAAGGAAAGTTAATTAAAATAAGGATCTGGATCTTAGGATTTTTTAGGGATAAGGATCTGGATCGTTACAGTTAATGCGATTTAATACATCCAAGGCTTCATGTTATTAAATGATCAATTTCGTGTTTTCGTAAATGCTTAGCAAAGCGTCGTATACATCTCCCAAATGGAATCTCAAAGGATTTAATGCCTCTCCCACCTAGTGTCATTCAATGGATTCAAAGTTAAAAGTATTGCTTATTGAAAAGTAGATACAAAGAAATATACCTTGGCACCACGCTGAAGAAATTAGCGGCTTCCAAAAATGCTTTCGCCATATCGTTAACACAAGGTTATGAGAGTCGCAACTAAACGGAACATATAATGCTCGCAAACTGTATTGTTTAATTCTAGGCTGCACTTCTGCTTTATTACCTCCCCATTTCATAACCTCTGATATCCTGCTTTAAGCCCAAGTCTGTAAGTTTCTTAATTCATATCCACCATTTGCTTTCCTACGGATTTTTAGACTGATAAGAGAAGGTAGGAAGCATTCATTCATTTTAATTTAAATTGAAGGTCAAATTTATTGATTGAAGTACAGGGTCTCCCAGTGAAAAACTTTTTTTACAGGTTTGAGTAGAGAAAACTGCTATTTTATGTCTTAGAAATAATTTTGCTCAAGTGTGAGCCATTTTTGTGTAAACACTCTTCTAATCTAGATTGAAAATTTTCCATTCCTCGGCGGAGAAGGACAGGTTGAATTCGCTCAATTTCTTGTGTAATGTTTATTGCTAATTCCGGTAAGGTTTGTAATCTATTACTGCATACCCTGCTCTTCAGAAATCCCCAAAGAAAAAATCACATGCTGAAAGATCAGAAGATCTTGCGGGCCACGAAATGTCTCCATGTTTGGAAATGAGTCGGCCCGGGAAAAGTTCCCTTAAAGCAGTCATACACACGCGAGCAGTATGATCCCCGTCCTGCTGAAAATAATTCATGTCCGGAAACTTAGGTAACTCTTCCGTCACAAATGTTCTGATCATGTGTGTGTAGCGGTGTGCCGTAACAGTTGTGGTGTTTTCTTTATCGTATTGCAGAAATATGGCCATATAATACCAGATGATGAAATTGCGCACCACACTGTAAGTTTCGGACTATGTAATGGCTTTTGGTGTATCTCCCCTGGGTTTTCATCATTCCAATAGCGCATATTCTGCTTGTTTACATATCCGTTAAATGGAAATGTGCTTCATCTGACATAAACATATGGTGAATAAAGATTTTGTACACGTCGCTGAAAGTCCTACGAACAAGCATATCGCCACCCTTCAACACTTAGACGACTTGAATTTTGTAAGGGTGGAAAGATAAGTCTTTATGTAAAATTCGTCGTAACGATTTGTGGCTAATGTTTGGTGTAGGAAGCACGTTTCAGTGCAGAACGCAGTGGACTACGTCTTAATGTTACTTGCACTCTATCAATGTTTTACTCCGTTCTTACAGACCTTATTGCCCCTTTATGCTTTAAGTTTAATGTGGAGCCAGTTTCTTCAAACTTTCTTAGCCACTGTATAATTGTATGAGCCGACGGCACACATCTCGTGGAACAATGAAATTATTACGAAACAATCGTGGTACCGAAGTCACACACTCACCGTTTTTATAAAACGATTCTACGCAAAACTCACGCTGAACGCCTAACCACTTCTCCATGTTTCTGTTTAAATGTCAGTAACTGTCAAACAACAATCAAAAAAATTTTGCGATTTTTTTACAGTTTTCTGAAGAGCGGGGTATAAAGTAATAGACCACCAACCTTACCGGATTTAGCATCGAACATCAAACAAGAAATTGAGGAATTCAACCTGTCCTGCTCCGTCGAATAACCGAAAATTTTCAATCTAACATGGAAGAGTGATTACAAAGACATGGTTCCCATTTGAGCGTCGAACTATTTTTAAGACATAAAATGGCATACTTTCCTCTACTCAAACCTGTAAAAAAAACTTTTGAAAATAAACATTTTATGAAAAAATTGGGTACTTCAAAATTTTCCCCTTCACTGGCGGCCCCTGTATATCCGATTACAAGAGTCACTTGCTCTACTTCATTAATGTCGGAAATACAGTCTAAACATATTTGGATTTTTTTATTAATAAACAATATGCGACTGTACGCTTTGATGCAGAAGATCTATTATCTCGTTTTCTATATTCTTCCCGACATAGTTTCTTTTGTTGTTAAAGATGTAGTAAACAATTTTGTCAAATTTGAAAAATTAAAACATAAACATAAGCCTGCTATTAATAAAACAGTTTGAGAAACATAAAGCCAACTATAAAATTTTAGTAAAGAATAACTAGGTCATAAAAATTAAATATTATTAAACTGCCTCAACGATGACAAGCCAGAACACTCTCTACGACGAAAGCTAACAATGAAATTTGTCAGCCAAAAAAACACATTTAACAAAATTTAATCGAGTTATGATGTAAGTGTAAAGTTGTGAAAAACTTCAATTTGAAAATGATAGAAGCATTCACAAATCCAAACATTACATCAAACAAAATAACCCAGTTAAATCTAACAAAGAGATATCTTTATCAATAATTGGAAGTGTTATTAACAATGAAAAACACAATGCAGAACGTTCTTTGTAATTTTTGATTTTAATTTAATTTCAACTACTTATGTTAAATTATAGTGCTGTGGTAATTTAACATACAATTGGTAAAGCATTTGCTTCAAGGTCTAGGAAAAACACAGCAAAAAACCTAGACATACCTAAAGTTAAAATTAAAATCAAAATTGAGACGTATCATTATGCTTTTTTTTAAATTATAAGATGCCAAAACCTATTTAAACGGAGATTTTCTTCTTGTCTATTAAAATTATTCCGGTGTTTATATATTTCGATAGCTTCACGTAGCAAACGAACATAATAATGAGTTTGTCTTGACAATATTTCCATATTGTCAAATTGAATGTCATGATTTAGATTATTCAGGGTATGGTCAGCCACAGCAGACCTCTCTGGTTGACCCAATCTACAAAATCTCATATGTTCTTTGCGTATTTTATCAAAGCTACGTTTTGTGGTCCCGATGTATACTTTTCCACACGAACAAGATAACTTATACACTCCGGAAGATTACAAAGGGTTTGACACATCTTTAGGTGATCTTAAATGTTCTTTAATTTTTTTTGTAGGTTTAAAAATAGTCCTAATGCCATATTTGATTAGGATTTTTTCAATTCTATTTGTAACATTAGCTATAAAAGGAAGAAAAGCAGTAAAAAAAAAACTAAAAAAAGAAGTATTTTATTATGAGTGTTAACGGTGAAAGTTTACATTTTCATATTTCAGTCCTTTATGGGGAGGAAACTTATCGTTCTATGAGACAATTTGAAAAATTAAGGAAACGTAAAGCACAATTATTATCGTCACTCACTTTTTTATGACGATGCCGAGACCAAAGGATTATCCCAAAGTTTAACTATATTAAAAGAAATTTTGATAACAAGCAAGCGAATAATATTTACAGGAGAACTGAAAATGCTCTTCTGCGTAATCAAATACATCTTACTAGGAAGTTATTGGATAACACCGATAAAAATCTTTTATATTTACATTTAGAAATTTCATCTATTTTGAATAACGAAGATCACCTAAAGATGTGTCAAACTCTTTGTCATCTTCCGGAGTGTATAAGTTATCTTGTTCATGTGGAAAAGTATACATCGGGACCACAAAACGTAGCTTTGATGCAAGACGCAAAGAACATATGGGATTTTGTAGATTGGGACAACCAGAGAGGTCTGCTGTAGCTGACCATGGCCGGAATAATCTAAATCATGACATTCAATTTGACAATATGGAAATATTGTCAAGACAAACTCATTATTATGTTCGTTTGCAACGTGAAGCTATTGAAATATATAAACACTCGAATAATTTTAATAGACAAGAAGAAAATCTCCGTTTAAATAGGTTTTGGCATCTTATAATTTAAAAAAAAGCATAATGATACGTCTCAATTTTGATTTTAATTTTAACTTTTGGTATGTCTAGGTTTTTTGCTGTGTTTTTCCTAGACCTTGAAGCAAATGCTTTACCAATTATATGTTAAATTACCGCAGCACTATGATATAACATAAGTAGTTGAAATTAAATTAAAATTAAAAATTACAAAGAACGTTCTGCATTGTTTTTCATTGTTAATAAGTCTAGTAAAACATCTTACCACAAAAAGGAGCCTCATTATGAGATTAGTCAGCACATTAAAAGACTATCCTTCCATTAGTAATTTCAGAATCAGTCATATAAGGCTAGTTCTAGCTCAGTTCAAGGTCACTACTATCAGGTTGTGATCTTGGAAACACCGGTAAAGGTCAGATTATTGTCTACTATAAAAAGTACGTTAATGTTAAATGGTTCTGTTATTGCCTAAAAGTAGGTCAAGATGAGTATCATGCAAGTTGAAACACGTTCTGGTAGGTACTAAGTCAAGGACACATTCTTCATATATAAACAACTCGCAATTTTTAAGCATGGAATTATGTAGGTTAAAACATAGTACCTATTGCAGGCCCTTTAAAAATGTACGTGACCTTGAGATAACTAAAGAGTGGAAAGGTAATTAATACTAAGTGTGCTAAACGTATAGTGTTGGAAACAACTGACTTTAGGTGTATATTACCTTAACGCTTTTATGCGTATTTCAAAAAAGAGAACCCCATTGAAAAACTTAAAGCGTTCGCAAAAGCTAAGGTTGTGTTCATAAGTAAAACATTTTGCTCTTAACGTTAGTGCTACAACCCTAAATTATGTAAATAACGCGTGCTTTATTATTTCTTAAACAGTGTTTAGTCGTAGTGCAATTGTAATCAAGTAAAGTCATTATCTAAGTATAATTGTAAGCAGCAATAAAATCATTTCCGGAGCGATTAAAGCTCAAAAGTTCACCGTTAATGACTTAACATTGTGTTGTGGGTGCTGTCAATATGGTGATGTAGTTGTAATAACAATGAAGGAAAAAGATTAAGCTTATCCCTTTAACATTGACTGGTCATCATTCCATGGTGGCGACCAAACAGTACTTAGCCGATTGTATTTATTGCAAACTGTCGAACGATACTCATCACGCAAAACATAAAAATTGGATGCAGTACACACCTCAACCTTGCACCAGTACTTCGTATTGGGTGCGGCAACTGCGATAAAAACAATAATGTGGTGTTAATGAATGAAATGAACTTCTAAGATGGCATTCACGTGTAGAATTACGGTTCTCAGATTTCAAGAAATTGAAAATAAAATTGATTGGTCAAATATAAACGAAAAGATATAATCTATGATCAACATTATGAATCTTCACTTATCTACCATGATATTCATTACAACTGGGGTATCACAGGATTTTAAAAACTTATGATAGGAAACTAAAACTGAAAGATGTGATGCCTATGGTGTTGAAGAACTGTTCAATTTGCAGGATATACTAACCAATCAATTAGAATTCCTTGAATCCTGCAATCTAGTGCGTTTCTATGAAAAGTTTATAAATGTTAATTACCGTCGTTTTAGTCAGAAAGAATTCCCTGCTAGTGATGATGATGACATAGTTAAAAACATGTTATAAATGTATAGTTAATCAGAATATTGTATCATCTCCTTGCTTATCCAATGTACAGCATTTACCTCAATAAAGAAATAATAATAGTTTGTTCCTTGGTCTCAATTTAAGTATAAACGCCCAGGTTCATCTATACAGGTATACCATGTTAGCTAAGAAGCGAAAGAGTGCAGGTGGTATACTAAATACTCTAATAAAAAACTTGCGGTTGAATTGAATTTAACCGGTTACCTGTATTGTAGTCCTGGAACAAATTTAAAGAAATGACTATCACGCGTTGACCCTGGTAATAACCCATTAGATGCTCAATGCAAACTTTTCGATATTAGCTGCACAGATTACCGAGATTTCGCAAGTAGACATACCGGATCAAACGTTAGAAGAAAAAGCTTGGGAACGTTTTAAATCGTTAAAGGAAATATTAGGTGATTAAACCGTATCTTTAGCATCATGAAAGAGAAGAGAAAATTAGGAATGAGGTGCAAATTTTGACGAAAACCGACAAAATTACTATGCAATGGTGGAAATGTGTTATATTGACGCGAAATAAGAACTAAAAATTGAACCCTAACGGAAATGCCAGAGAAACAATAAAATCAGTGTTTTTAACGGCACAATGTATGATAAGTTTAGGAAGAAGAAATCAAACTACATTCTATCGTAATTCTTTTACCTAAGCTAGGAGGTTTTTACCAGATCTTAGTCCGTTATTCGTAGGATTATTGGCTAGTGTAACAAGGAATTGCTAAAGCAGTTCATCAAGCTCAAAGTGGCAAAAAATTGCAAGATGGGACATGATGACATCATTATTACAAAGAACGTTCTGCATTGTGTTTTTCATTGTTAACAACACTTTGTTAGATTTAACTGGGTTATTTTATTTGATGTAATGTTTGGATTTGTGAATGCTTCTATCATTTTAAAATTGAAGTTTTTCACAACGTTACACTTACATCATAACTCGATTAAATTTTGTTAAATGTGTTTTTTGGCTGACAAATTTCATTGTTAGCTTTCGTCGTAGAGAGTGTTCTGGTTTGTCATCTTTGAGGCAGTTTAATAATATTTAATTTTTATGACCTAGTTATTCTTTACTAAAATTTTATAGTTGGCTTTATGTTTCTCAACCTGTTATATTAATAGCAGGCTTATGTTTATGTTTCAATTTTTCAAATTTGACAAAATTGTTTACTACGTCTTTAACAATTTTTAACAAACATTACTACTGACGAAGATAACTGTAAGTGTTACCGAAACGTTTAGATTGTATAATTTAAAGTACACCATTAAAAAAAAACCAAAAAAGATGAGTATTTTATTATAAGTGTTAATGGTGAAAGTTTACATTGTAATATAAGCTATAAATTAATTAAAAAGGAAAAGAGTTATACTTGTTCAAAATGAGCTAGAACCGTAATTAACGTAAGTTCAGAATTATATTTCGTCAACCAATGTAAAATATATTTATGCGCAACAAAAATATTTTTCGTATCCTTTCAATGTAAAGAAACTCTAGAGTAATTTTATATGTATTTTATAACAACATGTATTTCAGCACATCGTAAATAGTAATTAAAAACAGTTTATAATTTTTGATTTTGAGATTTTCTTCAATTTATTTATTCAAATGTATTATAAAACGGATTTTATCAAAGCAATCAAATTATTATTTCCATAAAACAAAAATAAAAATAATTATACCTATACAATAATTATTATTAATTTTATTAAATACATAAATAAAAAGTTTACCTCGAGTAAGATTTGAACCTACGACCTGTACTTTCCTAGAGTAAATAATCTGCATTATATTTAGAATTCACATCAGTTCTACATACATAAAGACCAAATTTACATCGATTGGGGCATGAATCTCGATAGCGCAGTTGGTTAGCGCGGTACTGTACTAAAGTACAGGTCGTAGGTTCAAATCTTACTCGAGGTAAACTTTTTATTTATGTATTTAATAAAATGAATAATTTTTTAATTACATATTTACCTTTGAAGTTATTCGTTCATAACAAAAACTTATAATACCTATCCAATACATTAAAATTTTATACAATATTTTATTGATTCAATAAACACTTGGACAAATAAAAAAAAAAAAATTTATTTTATTTAAAAACGCTTTCATTGTTTCGATGTCATGATCTGGATATGATAAACTAGTGTCTATCAATATGAAAATCTAAACCTTCACAATCATCACACGTAAATAAATACTTATGTTTTGGGTAATTAAATAGTGTGTTTTCTTTCTATATCTTTTATATAGCTTTAAAAATTTCGATAACAATTGCAGTTATTGCCCTCAGTAAATAGTAAAACCTTTTAGAATTACTTGCGGTGTTAAAACAAATTTTAGGAAAATACGAAAAATATACTTATCTGTTGGGTAATTAAATCTTGTATTTTGTTTATTTTTTATACAAATTTAAATTGTCCGGTTTCCCCTAAACAGAATTTTCCACAAACGGAAAAATCGACATGTTAAATTTTCAATTAATTAATTAGGTATTTCAAACATCAATATTTTTCTTCACTTAACCAAAATTCCCCTCCTCAAAATTTGGCGCCCCGGCTAAATGTTTGGATTGAGCGCCCCTAGAGCGGTCGCTGCCGAGTGTTCTAACCTTTTTTTGTGTTTCAAAGTTTGATTGCTTTTATTCACGCTTCAGCATGTCCCTATAATTTAATTATTTAACCATTATAAAGCTTAAAGTGAAGATATAAGAATTTGACATGTTAAATGACCCTTTATTTGGGAAAACTGGTGTAGTTTATTTATATTATACATATTAGTGTGAAATAATAGATTGTCCCCTCTTTTTCTTGATGAAACCTACGCAGCCGTCGCTTCAGGTTTGATAGAGTAACAACATATTGTTCGGAGTTGACAGTACAGCCACGTTCCAGAAACTCCATATGAACGATACCATCACGATCCCAGAAATCGGTAATCATGACTTTCCCGGTAGATGGACTTGTTATAAATTTTTTCAGTTACGGCGAACCCTGATGTCTGTATTCCATGGACTGACGTTACATTTCAGGCTCGTAGTGATGTGCTCACAACTAGTCGTCGGTCACGATTCTGTGGAGAAAGGCATCACCTACCTCCTACATAGTCAACAATTATTTGCAAGTTTTTTTTCGGTTTTCTTTAATTTCATCGGTAAACATTCGCGGCACCGAACGTACGCATACTCTCGTATACTTCAGCACATCGCAGATAATGTGATGTACTCTTTCTTACGATTTACCCACCATATTGCCAATGTCAGCTTGTTTACACCTTCGATTCTCACGAACCAGTTCATCCACGCGAGCAACCTGCATTTCTCAACACGCCGACACTGTTCGACCACAGCCGGCTGATCATGGAGATTCGATTCAGCAGGATTTTCATTTTTCACAGCATTACCCACCTCCAAACAGTACTCACATCAACACATGAATCACGGTACACGGCATTCAACCTTCGATGAATAGCCGCACTGTAGTCCGCCATGTTTAGTACTGGCGTCCGCAGGCGCGATGATGCTGTGAATCGCCGTTAGGGTGACTTGTTTACAAGAAGTGCCAATACATGACTAACCACTTTTAAGACTGTCTGGCCCATCATTATAACAGTTATAGCAATGAACGTATTACTTTTCAATACGTCCTCGTATATTTATTTATTCGCAAGCTTTCAGACAGATACACTGTCCGTCAGGCGTAATGTCAAAGTGACAAATATTGATAAGGTATAACTAGATTAGAGAATTGAAACTGAATGACTTTTGTAGACTGTGTAACTTTCAGTTGTTGAAAATATACAGCCAGGTATCGGACAGTTCATATCCATTACCCACGTTTAAATTGTTAGGCTGTTTCAGTACTTCAGTAGCTTATCGAATCTTTCTTGTATGCGGATTCCTATCGTTAGCCAGAATTATTGTGTTTTTAAAATTTATATTGTGCAGAGAGACGAAGTAAACGTAAGTGTCTGTTGTGTTGTGTTAACCTAGTGTTAATTGTTCTTCCAGTTTCACCAATGTAGATTTTACCACAAGAGCATTGTACTTTCGTAAACACGAAATGCATGTAAAGGTATTTGGTCATTAGAAAATTCAGAAGATTTCGGATTTTAATACTGCTTTTGTAATATACTTTTATGTTATGCTTTTGAAATATTTTACAAATTTTGTTTGTTGCGTTTGCAAGGAAAGAAAAAATGGCAAACTTATTCGAAGTTGTCGTTTGTCTCGGTTGCAATGCCTTTTTAATTTGTTGTTGGTTGAAGCCATTATTTATGAAGACTTTTATAAGATGGTTCAATTCATGCTGTAGTTTATCTGTTGTGGCACGGTTTTATAAAGTTTGTATCGTACTGAACTTGTGTGTTAGCTTACAATATACGGAATATGTTAGGATCCATCTCGTTTTCTTTTAATTAGACCATCAAGGAATGGAAAGTAATCATCTTTTTCTTTTTCTATTGTAAACTCAGTGTTTATATGTTCATCGTTTAAATGGTTCAGAAACACCATTACTGCTTCCCCGAAAGGCCAGAGAATGTTTAAATAATTTAATCTCGTTGTGGTTGAAATGTTATTCTAATGATTGTTAGGTGTCATTTATCGGTACTCTTGTGAACAAGGAATCCACGTCAAAACTAGTTAACAAATCATCTAGGGTTAATGTTAATTTGCCAATCAATTCAATCAAATGTTCTGAATGATTTATAAATGTATCGCTCGAACCAATGAAAAGTAGAAGTAGAGTATTTAGGTATTTAGATAACACGTACGTTGTTGAATTTATAGAGCTTACAATTGGTCAAAATTGGGCATTTGGTTTGTGTGTTTTTGGCAAATTAGCATTAACCGCAGAAGATTTATTAATTAGTTTTGGCGTGGACGTCTTGTTTACAAAAGTACCAATAAATGACAACTTGCAACTATTAGAACGACATTTCAACCACAACAAGATCAAATTATTTATATACTGTCTAACTATATCAGTTTTCTTATTTAATTGTATTATCAACAGTTACAGTGGTGTGAAAAAGTTCTGCATCACCCAAGAAAATAATTATTACTTTAAATTTAGCCACATTTTTGGCATAGACTTTGGTTTAAACTTCTAAATATTGAATTTAATGACTATATTAGCAACTAATCTCTCAATTAGGTACTTAGAACTTCGTAGAAATTCAATTAACGTAAGTTCTTTCTTATAATCGATAACAAACTGTTTGCTTAACTTCTAATAGGGCGATTAAAATTCATTTAACATGAAAGTTAATAGCATAATTAGGAAGCATACTTATGCTATAAGTATATAATACACCTGCTGATAATATAGACTATTCTGTTTCATTTTGGCTATCCTTCAGTGTCAAAATGCCATCCGAAATGAAATAGATCAAATTATCGGATGAAACACGATATGAAATAGCTATCAAAGTGCAGTGCAGTTAATCAACGTTTGTTAGAGTGATCAAAAAATACTCTGAAACGAGAAAAATTCTTACATCTGGACTTGAGAGTCGCAAAGAGCGGCAGAAACCTTTGCAAAAAATCAAAGGCTCCGTGGTGTGAAATGGGTAAAGGATCATCGCCATTGGACTCCAGAACAATGGCAAAAAGTACTATTTAGTAATGAATCTACATTTAACCTAAAAAACATACTGGAAATACATATGTTAGAAGATTTCATGGAGAATAATTTTCACGACAATTAAACAATTAAACATCCAATCTCTGTAATGATATGGGGCTGCATGTCTGCTAAATGTGTCGGTAGACTGCATGTTGCACCTGACATGATGACTGCAACCAAATACCTCGTGGAAAAGAGTTATTTCTTGACAAAACCTTTATTTTTCAAGATGATAATGCTCCTTGTCACAGAGCAAAGCTCGTTCAATTTTGGTTGTCGATCAATATAGTTAAAATATTAGACTGACCAGCACAATCCCCGGATCTAAAGCCAATAGAAAACCTGTGACAAAGGATTTCTAACATTATTTCAAGAAGAAAACCCACAAAAAAAGTGAAATTAATTGAATCCATAATTGATGCCTGGTATCACTACATTACGAAAGAGGTATTACAAAAGCTGGTGCTGCTGGCCAAAAAGGTGTGTATTAGTTATTAAAAACAAAGGAAGGCCAAGTAGTAAAAAAGTCTTGGTGTAAGACCGTATTTTTGTATATAATGTACCATTTTTTGTTTTTAAGTAAATATTACACAATTATCATATTTTTTTCATTTTTTATGGACTATTATTATTACTAGCATTGTGTTTAAGTACCTGTATTATATTTTCAATGATTAAACAAAAAATATTAAAAAAAAATTAGTTTAAACAACAATTTACCTTATTTTCTTGGTGACCTTTTTCACACCAATGTAGATGGAGTGACTATGGTATCTCCAGTTTCACCATCGATTGCAAATTATTCTATGGAACAATTCCATGAGCAGGCTCTAAATAATGCAACTAAGAAACTAAAACTTTGGCTTAGATATGTTAATGTTATTTTTGCAATCTGATTTTTTTGGAGAAGAAGAATTAATGGTATTGCTAGACCATTTAAACAATCAACATAAAATATGAAAATGTAAACTTTTACCATTATCACTCATAATAAAATATTTACCTTTTTTTTTTTATTGGTGTATTTAAAATTATACAATTTAAACGTTTCGATAACACTTATCTTCGTCAGTAGTAGTATTTGTTAAAAATTTTTAACAAATATTACTACTGACGAAGATAACTGTAAGTATTATCGAAACGTTTAGATTGTATAATTTAAAATACACCAAAAAAAACCCAAAAAAGATAATCAACATAAAAAATTTGAATTTACAATAGAAAAAGAAAAGGATGGTTGCCTTCCATTCCTTGTTGTTCTAATTGAGGAAAACCAAATAGAACCATAACACATTCCGTACATCATAAGTCAACTCATTCAGAACATTATCTATATATATATATATATATATATATATATATATATATATATATATATATATATATATATATATATATATATAGCGTAAACAGTAAGCCTTGAGATAGTATCAAATATGGAAGCGAAATGCTAATACATCACTGTGTTTTATTTAAAAGTTCAATATTAATTACTTCAAACTTGGTTAAGTAAGTGCACAAATTATTTAGTAATGGATTGATCCAGTTATAAAAATTCTACGTTAGTGAAGTTTTTATAAAAGTTAAATATTTTCGGATAGTAGTATGATCGTGAAATGGTAACGCAGGTAAACAGTCCACTAAAAATAATTTATAATATGGTTAATTTAAATGCACCTAATCTTTTGTAGGAGCTGCAGGTATACGTAACCAATTAGGAAATAAACTTGACAATTCAATATTTTTTGATACAGGGGATAAGGAAAGACCTAACCTGATTGTTGAACGAGTACGTGTACTTTATTTAGTACAGTTTATTTTCCATTCTCGTCAGTGCAGGGCAGCTGACAGTAGTCAGTTACGCTCATTCTCAGTTCCGAGCACTTCGTAGCAATATCAAAACCCAGACGAAAGGTACATAACGTATAATCTTAACAGCAACCAGTACACGAAGAAGGAAAACGCAGAACGAAAACACCCAAACGGAAAAAGGTAAGGGATATAATATCAGTTTATTCATGTAACGTTATTTTACCTCTATAGGTCGAAGACGAGCTATATTGTGATAATTTACCACCAACTAGTTAAATATATTTCCTTCAATTTACATATCGTAGTTTAAGCCTAAAAGAAAGATTCTAATTATAGCGACCTTGAAGAAAATGGAGCCAACTCACCATGTGTTTGCAAGCAACATATTTTTTACATTCGCAATCAATAACGATTTTATTACTTCAAGTGAAGAAATAATTTTTGAAGCAAAACTCTCCTCTAGAAATGGTGATTTACACCGAGGTAACAGAACTCAGAGAAAGTCTCTAAAATATAATTTTACACCACAACAAAATTACCGTGTTAAAAGAACCACACCTTCGGAAAAAGGTGTTCAACAGTATTGTCCTTTACAAATTTTGTAAAAATGTTAAACAGATCTTTGTTTTCAAATAAAACTTGATTAATAATATGCAATTAGTCAATGGTATCACCATCTAGTGGTGATTTGGCAAAGTGACAGGTACCTATAAAGATATAAGAATTTGAAGATAACCAGAACTTACGTATAGATGACACTAGCAGGTTTATATTAAGAATTTTTGTTATGGAATAGCAAGTTAAATACGAAAAGAAATAATTCCTTTATATCATTTAATCATTTAATTCATTATCATAAATGGTAAAGGCAGTAGATACAGAAAAGTTAAATCATTAAGGTAGAGAAATAATAACGAGTAAACTTAAGTATATAACAACCCTAAAGATTCAGGTTACAGATAAATATTGTTTTAAAACAGTAATAATCAGAGAAAATTTATAGAATCGATCAGAAAGTATCCGATATCGATTTTTACACGTTACAAAATTCGAAATCTTCTGAATTCTGCTGAAGATCGAATACCATTACATGCATGTGGTGTTTACGAAGTACCATGCTCTTGTGGTAAAGTACATTGATGAAACTGCAAGAAACATTAACACCAGGTTAACAAAACCCAAAAGACACGTTTACTTCATCCTACTAAATCAGCGATTGCTCAACATGTGTTAAGCATTCTGCACAATATAAAATTTGAAAACACAAGAATTCTAGTTAACGGTTATACAGTCTACGGCAGTGACTTAATTTAATACTCTAATCTAGTTATACCTTATCAATACTTGTCGCTTTGATATTACGCCTGACGCAGGCTGGGGTATCTGTTGCTTGCGATAAATAAATACATAAATAATTTTACACTGTTTTTCCCAAATAAAGCGTTACTTAAACTGAAGAGTTCACGTCTAGTTCAACGTAGTGCTACTTCGTGCGTTTACTGATTATTTTGTGTTGATTGTATCGCGTTTCTAATATAGTATATTTATTTTTAATTAATATAAGCATTGGCATAAAAATATATGATAAAATGTGCTACTATTCATTAGGCAGTTACACAAACCACAATAATTTACAAACGATTTATTTCAACATTCACGTTTGATTGTTGCTACGTGCTTTAATCAAAGTATTTATACTAAAAAACCCAAAAAAAGTTGAAAACCGCAAATTATCAAGTTACTTATTCAATTTTTAATTTGTGCGTGTTAAACACATATCTAAAAAATCACTTCCTTAATTAAAGTGTGTCGGAACAACAGCAATTAATTCTGTTTAGATGTGAAATTTACTCATATTACATTCCAGCACGAAATCATTTGATTAAAATCTTATTGTTAAAAATAATAATTACGCATTATTTTGTGAAAAAGTAAGTTAATTCAGCAGTTACACGGTCCACATTGTTTTCGTTTTTCGTTATTACTAATATTATTAAACAATTAGGCTGAGTTACTAAATGTTTAACCGGGAACATTTTTTTGTGGGAGCATATCTAAATTAAGTCTGTGCACGTTTTCCTCATAGTACTACATGATATGGATATTTTCTTTTGAACTGCTTGAGTAGAAACTTATAAAAAAAAAGGTGGTAAAATTTTCTTTAATTCGGGACTTTTTAATAATCATATGTTCATAATTAATTATTTTTCTTATGTGTTATAGCAGCACTTTTCATTAGTTCACTAATAACCAATTTTTTCTAAAAATATCCGAGAATTGTAAATTTCGATGTAAAATTCAAGGGATTTTCCACTTTTATGACAGTATTATGAGTATGTTACGGACTCATTGCTTTTTTATCTTTTTCTCATGACAATTATGAATGTTTGGAAATCGATTCCTTTAATATTTAACTGTTCTGTTATTTTACACATTTTACGGGACACATTTAATCCACATCTAAAAGGTTTTCCTATTGGCTATAAAATTGATCGATTTTCCAACGACTTCGTACTGATTAGAGATTATATTAAATCACAAATTTTGTGTTATAGAATTTCAATACTTCGTGACGATTATCTAATGGAGAAATGCCAACTGTTAAATAAATTTATAGCGGGAAAACCCTAGATATTATAATGACTTAACAGAAAACAATAATGTTCACTAGGAATACGATACTCACTTACCTGAAAATTCTGCTTCAAAAATATTTACGCAAAGTTCACTCAAACTTCGATGGAATCGTAATCTTTATATAAAAGCCGCAAAATGCGATACTAAAACCAAAAACTCATTAAATATTTCGATAAACTTCCACGTCTCCAATATCCAAAACCAATGATCAATACGGTAATCAATCATTCAATTTAAAACGGAAAATACGCCAGTCACAACAAAACTAAATGTGACCAAAAATTTAAAAAATCCTTAAATTTACTAAACGTCAATACGAAGGTGTAATACCTAAATTCGGGAAAATACACAGCTGCCATAACAAATTCGCTTACCTGTTTGGCAAACTCAGACACTACGACGTCCGTCCACAATCGGTATGTTTATTCCTATAAAAATTAATTAAAAAAAAAATTGCGACTACTCGAAAAACAATCACTAGTATGCAAATAATCCAGCAGTTCTGTTAACGACCCATTTACTTTACCATTACGCTACGGTATATCTATTAAAACTTACCTGCAACTAAAATTATAATAACCAGAATTATAATAAATTACTACGCAACCCGAAAAAGTTTAGTAAATATATAAGTTCTAAAAGATACTATTCAGTGACTCAGCGGTAAAGATGACAGACTTGTAGGTGAAATGTTGGTATCTGAGAGTAGTCAAGTGCTTGGGAAAAAATCATAACATTTGAATTCAAGTGCGAAAATAGTCCTTCCCAGGACTAAGCCTGATGACGGAAGCAGAGTCCGCTTCTGAAACGTCGCGCTGTAAAAGCAAAAACTGTGGAAATAGGCAGGTCAACTTAACTAATATAAAACCACAGTTACAAAACACTTATAATACAGAATTACAAATGGTGCCCGTAATGGGACGTAATTGGGTGTAACATTTGATTCAAAATTAACTTATGCCTATCATATTAACAACAAGGAAGAAATGCAGTTATTAGGATTCATTTAACGCAATTATAAACGTTCTAAAACAGCTACTCCGTTCTTAATAAATTGGAATATTGTTCTTCTATTTGGTCCCCTTATTGCACAAAATTCCAATTAGCGATTGAGCGGTTAAGTTTAAATTTATTCAATATCCTAAATTCATCTCATATGCAGAATTAGTAACAAAATTTAACTTTAGTACTCTACGTAATCGTAGGAAGTGTAGCGGTCAAATGTTTCTATACAAATTGCTAAATGGACTAGTTGAGTATTTAAATTTGTTAGTTACGTTTAAGATACCTGCGGTTGGAACTCGTTTTTACGCTACATTCTTCTTTAAAACACCAAGAACCACCCATTTGAAAAAGTTCTCAATGTTTTTCCGCTCTGCCAAAGTATGTATAGAAAGGTTATTAATGAACACATCTTCACTTAATAGAATTTAATTAGTTCCACATTTCTGTGCTAGTTTGCTTTTTGTTGTTCTTAGTGTGTAATATGCTTTTAATAATTTATGATACTTTGTAATACGCTATTTCGTTATTTTATATCCGATAGTTGTAGTGTCGCTTATTGTTACAAATCGTGATATATAATTTTATGTTTAAGCGTTTTGTAATGTGACAATGTATTACCATTTAATAACGGTGTTAGTTATTAAATGGTATTACATTATGTGATATTAACTTCACTCTGTAACTGAATACACTTATCTGTTGAGTGAATAATAGTATATTACATAATAAGGGTGGTAATATGCATTACCACCTGAGTTGTGTACTGTGCCTTTTCTACTCCTACAGAGTATAAAAATAATGACGTATGGGTAATACGTAACTACCACTCATTAAGATTCTTATGACCTTTGAACGTTTTATGCACGTACCTAATATTGTAATGAACGATCCTATAAAAATAAATTATTGTATAAATGTATTATAGGATTGTATGGCTTATTTCAATCACCATGTTAAAAGCTCAAAAAATTTGAACTAAACTAAATAGAACTAGTTGACGCCACTGGTTTTATTAGCTATCATGAAATTAAACAAATTAACCTAACTTTTTGTATGGTTAACGATGGAATGAAATTTTATTTTATTAACAGAAGTTATAGCTCTAAAGTAGTAATAAATGTAAATATACTACAAACTGTTATTTAAAGGTGG
>JARFJB010002205.1:1245000-1277500 GCA_036346205.1 Vesta saturnalis
CTCCCTTTATACTGGTTATATGTAGGTACAGGTTAGAAAATAAAATGGATTCTAAAAATAACAATAAAATTTAAAGAAGCAAAAAGCAAAAATGTTAGGTTCAAAGGGCGAAGTTCACAGTGGCTCAACAACTCCATGTGTTCTTGCACTTAACCCACTCAATTAAGCTATTCAATAGTTTTAATGGTTGAGTCTCAGCATCATAAACAAGGACTGTTCATAGAAAAAAAAAGGAATACTAAAAAAAAAGAAAAGAGAGAGAAAATTGGAATAAAAAGAAAAGAAGAAGGAAGACGAGTAGCCTAAAAGATTAGAAACATACAAACATTTAGTAAAATAGAGAACGGGAGAACGAGTAACTTCGACGATTATAACATTTAATAGCTTACAATACTCTTACGTAGCACTTTCTTGAATAATGGAAATTTTAGTTGTTTAATATTCAACGGAGTTTGATTATAAACCTTTGAAACATTGTATGAGAAACAATTCTTAAATAACTCTTGTGATTAAGAATAGTTATTTAGTTTTTCCGTCGAATATTAGTATTATGTACATCGGTCCGAAATGTGATTTTAAAGAATAGATTTGGCGGTGATTTAAATAAAATTATTTTATGATATAAAACCGCCGAGTGGAGAAGCCGTGTTTGTTCCATATTAAGACAGGAAATTTGTTTTAATTTGCATAACACATGCTAATGCTTTTTTATGCCATAGATTAATCGTACACAAGAATTTTGCACAACTTGGACTCTTCTTGGATTTAGTCTTGACAGACAAGGACCACGGCATGTGCGACAATACTAATGATCTACAGAGTAGTACCTTAGGCAAAAAAGATAATAAATTATGTATGCTTTAAATATAGCGAAGATTTGTAAAAGCTCGTTGGATGCAATTTTAATATGTGATGTAAAATTCAAACCTACATGCATAATTAATCCCAGATTTCTAGCTTCTTCAGAAAACTGTAAATTGACATTTTGATGTTCTTGACGGGCGGGGTGTGCAAACCAAATAACAATAATTTGCATTTGGCGGCATTGATATTTAGCGAATGCGGGAATAACTAACAAAATTCTGAAGGTCTTCATTGACTTCACGGCTCGCTTGCTCACCGTTTGCTTTAGAGAAAGTGTAGAGCATAATTTGGTATCATCTGCGTATAGATGGTAATTACAAAATT
Organism: Vesta saturnalis; assembly: GCA_036346205.1. NCBI lineage: Eukaryota > Metazoa > Arthropoda > Insecta > Coleoptera > Lampyridae > Vesta > Vesta saturnalis. The sequence goes on from JARFJB010002205.1 coordinate 1,246,189, forward strand.
TCAGCGCTTTTATAATTTGTGAGGTATAGACTGTGAACAATAGAGGACCCAGAATAGACCCTTGAGGGACTCCAGAGTTTATTATGCCCTTATTTGAATAATTATTATCGATAACTACAAATTGACTTAGTCCTTGCAAAAATTGATATTAATGTAACCGAGGTTATGTCACAGCCAATGAAATTTAAAGTATCTATTAGTACGTCGTGATGTATAGTGTCAAAGGCTTTTAAAAAGTGTAGAAGAATCAGCACAGCAAATTTATTTTCATCCATAGCAGATAAAATATCGTCCGTGACTTTTAAAAGAGCTGATTCACAACTTACCCGCGCCTAAAATTGTAAATTTATCTAAATACGTTTTTATTTGATTGAAAATTACTTTTCCAGAAATTTTTGATAATACGGGTAATATATTGATCGGCTGTAAGTCAAAAAGTGCACTTGGTGACGAAATTTTGGGTAACGGATTAGACTCCAAAAAACAAAGGACCTCTTTTGCGTTTCAAGGATTAGATGGATTGTATTTCTTCCTGAAAACATAACACTCAGTATCGCTACCGCTACGTTGATTAGCTGGATTTAGGTACACTTAGTCTACTATAAAATCAAGTTACCTTGCTAAATTAATTCAAAAAGTAGTAAATTGAATAAAAATCAACACCAGAGAGTCACTTTTACGTTTTATGGAAATTACGCCTGAAACAAAACCTCTTTTTTACTGTCACAAAAGTTCACTTAAAACTCTCGGTAACAACTTAAGACCATCATTCCTCACTAAATTATGTTCATACAAGGCAAATAGCACGTGCACAGTGTGTGTCAAATGGACTTAAAGACATACATAACCTAAGTATGATAAATCATACGGTAAGCATTATTGAGCATAATTACAATCGCAAACACACGCGTACTGACGAGTGGGGGACCTGCCGAAAGAGACTGACAAAAAAAAAGATATGTTAGAGATTATTAACTAATAAAAGAAAAATTTACCCACCAATTTTGTATGCAATATGGTAACTAATTTGGTTAGTATGACGAATTACTCAGCTAAGACGAGTATTTAACATCGTTTTGTATACCTTTTATTTCTTTTTAATCAAAATTCCTATTGAATTCCTAATTGGTTGTAAACTAGTGATACACAGTAAGAAGGCCAGGAGTACATACCAGGTGTGCCCGAATAACACGAATCGCGAGTAGTGACATGTTGTAGATGTAAAATAATGGCATTGACATCACTTTCGTTCAAGTTAAGAAACATGGCCTTCATAAAGAGTTCACTCTTTTAAATATCACGTTGATATCGTGATTACATAAAGTTCTTACCAGAGTCAGTTGGTGGTTATAATACTATCCGAAAATAAAATAAAACCTTGCCATTATTGGCGACATAAGTCTGAAAAACATTTTACGTTACTTTTTTTCGACAGATCGCCATCATTTTCTCCCTAAAATCAGTGGTGAAACGTTTTCGGTATAGTTGACATCGGATGGTGATTACACAAATATTTTGAAAAAATATAGAAAAGTGTTTTATTCGATCAATAAGGGAGAAAGCGAGTTCTAAGAGCTTTCTATGCTCCATCAATCACAATTATGGACTTTCAACATACATACATTAAGAATGTACACATGGCGAGATTAACGGTGGATACGGTCAGGATAGCATCGAAAGGAAAATAGTTTTGAGTTGGATGGTACTGTCGCAGCGTTTGCCTATAATAACACCACATAATGTTTAATCATGCCGCTATGTGTATGACGGAAAATACCTGAAAAAACTCATACTGTGTATCAGTGTGTAATCTTTTCACTTTGTAAATTGATACCGTAAGAATAAGAGCAAGCATATGGTAAGAAGTATCAGTTATTCACAAATAGGAAGGAAGCCAACAAGACACGAGTATATTTTAACAAAAATTAATTCTAAGAAATTTTGTTTGTCGCCCTATTGCAAAGGAAATCTTGCTGTTATGTGAAATGTGTGGTACTATTCATGCATTCTCAAAAAGAATAAAGGGAGAAATTGTAAGGATTTGGGCAGGATGTTGCTGATCTGGATATATGATAAGGTGATTTTCTGATTAGCTGTTTCCTACAGTTGTATTATTTGGAACGAATTTGTTTCTGTCATGGAATTATTTACAATCTTTAATTTTGCATAATTTAACTTTTAAAAAGTTTGACGAGAGACATAATTGGAAGTGGCAATTCCTTTGTATTAATTACGAAATGCATAGTTTTTCTTCTCATCGCACTGCACATTATTTCTTTTTTACTAATTATAGTAATTATAGTGATTGCAAGCGTTAACATTTTTAGATGTTTAAAGTACCGTTACTAAGTAACCATAGCTTTAGCTTGGGGTAACTGATAAGATTGTGATGTAAGTCCATCCGTCGGTCCATCCGTGATCATCGAAACCGGTTTACCGATTTCGTAGAAATTTTGGACATTAGTGCCTTATACATTGCGGTTGGGACATTTGGACCCTGTGAAAATGTGACAAATAAATTCACTTTAACCAATTAAATTCAAATTGATCATAACCTAGTTGCAAAAGGGTAACTTACTAGCGACAAAATTTCATAATTAAACTTTACGATGTTCCTTGATTGCCAACCGACCTAAAAATTACGTAGCTTTGTTATGGTACTCCAAAATATTATGTGAACTGTATGTGTATAAGTAGTTAATTTCTTTTTATTTTGGATTTTATATCGTTTAAAGTTTTGTCCCTCTTTTACATTTTTCCACTTAAGTTATCCACATACTGTTACCTGCGTTCTCTATTTATTAACTTTAGTGCATTTGACGGACCTAGTAATATATGGTTTTCGGTTTAATGTAAAAAAAAGAAAATAAATACTTGTCTTTACCAGATACTGAAGAAACAAGGTTGTCATTTCATTTTATGAGTTTACGGTGTTTCTAATAATTTAAAGCAAAAGATGTTCGAAACGTTATTCATTCATGAATATTGCTGGCAAAATATAAATACATTTTGTTATTGGATAAGAACAAAATTTTAAAGTTTTAGAAAGTTGTGAACCAAAGATGCTTTATTTATACACCAATTGCATTGGTAAAACTGTCACACGTATTGCCTTAGTGGGCTAGTACTGAAGATTATGGATAATACGATATTGGTCATTATTTGGTATCAAAAATGGGCAACACTATTATTTATTCACCACTTTTGCTAGAAAAAGGACCAAACATATTTCCTCGATGTAAGAGAAGGGGATTTTGTTGAGCTAAAGCGTTCGTAATTTTCGCCCAAAGTTGTCCAAAAGATTTATTTATTTACCAGTCCCGTTGAGAAAACGACGAACGCATTTTTTAGATGGGCAAAACTTTGATGATACGGTTGGTCACCATTTGGTTCAAAAGATTTCCAATATCTTATTTATGCACCAATTTCGCTAGTAAACGAATTGTTTTAATCCATAAGAACTCAATTGTATTATCGCGCGGTACTGATCCTCATTGGGAGCAATCGTATTAATATTTATTTGTAAATCATTTGGTTTGCAAAATGATAAATATCATTGCGTTTGACCGTTTAACTCGTTCTTATTATCAAACGAATTTTTACAGGTTTCATTAATTCGTTTTAGCAATACTGGCAAACTTTCCAGATTTTATGCAAAAATTTTATGATACCTTATGTAGTAATTACTGCTTTCGCTACTTTTGTCGACCACCTCGATCGGTTTTGGTTGAAGCTGTATTTTTTTCTCCGGAATAGGTTACTGTTTTAATGATCGGCGGCAAAAACTATGGCTACATCATTGGTCAGTTTTTAACTCTTCGAAAGTGTTGGTGGCTTAAAGTCACTACTCTTAATTGATTGAATCACGTTGAAACATACATGTCAGGCAGTCTTTTTCACCTATGTATTGTTCATCAGAAATGATCTGATCTTAAAGTAATTCGTCAGTGTTAAGTCGAATTCATTGCGATTTTAAAGAGTACTCATTGACAACATATTTATTGCTATAATTTATCTACTCTGCAACACTGGCTGTAGTGAAAAAATATAATTGAATGGTGGTCAAACTCAACTAAATAACATGTCCATATCAATACTTGAAGGTTGATAATCCGCTTGAACCTATTTTCCAATAAAAACCTAAACGTCTTTTAACCATTTTTTGTCATTACCGTTTACAATAATTTTCAATACTTTATTCTCAAGTTTTTAATTTAAAAGTCAAGTAAAATGTCTTGAGTAACTGTTCTACATAGTTGATACTGACACCTTATTAGCAATCAACAAAATCAGATTCTAATGGCCTGTAAACTTTTACCACACATAATTACACATAATTTTGGGTTTTTGAATGGTGTATTTTTATATTTATGTTTTGTGTAAATCTACACGTTTCGATAATAATTACAGTTATCGTCCTCAGTAAGTGGTTATATCTTTAGGCACGGTTTAATATGTTACAACAAATTTGTGAAATATGAAAGATATGAAAACGCGCACATAAGTTGTTATTAATATACAGCTTTGCTAAACGTGTCAAGCCAACTATGGAATCTAATTTTAGTAAAGAATAAGTAGATCCTTAATATATTAAATATTATTAAATTGAAGATGACAACTCAGAATACCCTCTAACGGTCGAAAGCTAACAGTGAAAAATGTCATAGTCAAAGAGCAAATTCAACAACATTTAATCAAATTATGATATAAGTGTAAAATTGTGAAAAACTTTAATTTGAAATTGATAAAAGCATTCACAAATAGAAACTTGACATATAAATTAAAGATCTAGTCAAATCCAACAAAGAAATAAGTAATAATTGTAATTATTATTTTACAATGAAAACACAATGTAGTACGTTTAATATGATTTTTAATTTTAATTTTAATCACATGTAAATTATTATAGTAACTTAACATGCAATTGGTAAAGCATTTACTTCAAGGTGCAAAAAACCTGGACCTACCAAAAGCAAAAATTAAAATTAAGACGTACCATTGTGCCTTTTTTTAATTATCAGATGTCAAAACGTATTTACATGGAAACTTTTTTCTTGGCTGTTGAAAGTATTAGCATTGATTAACAAGTTGAGAAGATACGCAACCTTATGGAAAGAAATGTACTGTATGTATCAATCGACCGCGTGGTGGCGCATAAGCGTACATTTATCGAGACCCAGCTTAGTACAGCTTCGACTTCGTTGGTGTTTACGTCGTTCGTTCTGACAACTTTTATTGCGGTGTATTGTGATGTTTTACGTGTTTCATGTTTTTAATATATAAACTATATGGTTAAGTGATTAGTGTAGTTAAGTATTGTAAATAAAAATCGAGCCGCTATTGTCAATAGGGTTTCTTAATTATAAATATGTATTTTTAACGCATGATTGAATACGATCAATGTTGGTAAGGAATAATAATGTATATATGTAATTTATGCTTTAAAAATTTTTAAATGATTATAAAAAAATTAAATTTCACACTTTTAAAAGAAATAAAAATGATTCTATCCACTTGTTTTCTTAACTGCTGTTATGCATATAACCTGCTGACTCGTCAAACAGATCGAGCATTGTCAATTAAATTTGTAAAACGAGTTATAAGCTAGTTTTAGAATGGTTTACGGAGGGAGCCACATTCTTAGCATACAGTTTGTGGGCTGCGGGGTGCGTTGCGGTAATATACTAAGTAGGAAAGTGGAAGGAGACTAGGTACACTTTGAAGCGTTATCGTTGCGTATCTTTTCAACTTATTAATCAATGGTATTAGGATGTTTATATAACTCAATAGTTTCAATTCATAAACGAAAATAATGAGTTTGTCTGGACAATATTTCCATATTATCAAGTTGAATGTCATGATTTAAATTACTTAAAGCATGTTCAGCTATCGCAGATTTCTCTGGTTGACGTTATCTACAGAATCTCTAATGTGCTTTACTTTTTCACAAGCATAGGATAATTTATAGACTCTGAAAGATGATGATGAAAATAAGTGAATATCCTTTAGCTAGTATGTCGGTTATCGGCAACCCTTAAGAGATAGTGAATTATGAATTTTTGATTTAGCTTTTGTTTTTTACTGTGTTTTTTCCTAGACCTTGAAGTAAATGCTTTACCAATTACAAATTAAGCTACCGCTGCACTATAATAATTCAACATAAGTAGTTAAAATAAAAACAAAAATTAAAAATCATATTAAAAACAAAAAAACTGTAAAATAACACTTATAATTATTAACAAAGCTATTTATTTATTAAATTTGACTAGATCTTCAATTGGTATGTCGAGTTTCTGTTTGTGAATGCGTTTACCAATTTGAAATTAAAGTTTTTACAATTTTACACTTACATCATAATTTGATTAAATGTTGTTAAATTTTCTCTTTGACTATGCATTTTTCACTGTTCGATCGTCAGAAGGTGTTATGATTTCTCATCTTCAAGGCAGTTTAATAATATTTAATTTATTAGTCCGCGTTTTGAGCAATTCTTAAAGACTACCACTTACTGAGGACGATAACTCTAATTGTCGACACGTATACATTGTTGTCCAAGATAAGGATTCTCAGTATGGAGATTTCGGAGATGGTAATAGATATAACTCCGGTTAAATGGAAAAAAATCGTGTAATTAGGTGACCAATAAAAAACGATGGTGTGATTTTTTATTTTTGAGATATTTGAAAAAATGTGAATTTTTGAAAGTTCCATTTAATTTTTTTATGGCTTTATTAATAATACTAGAACAAAAATACAAACACTTCTTTAGGGCAACTTGTTACGGGCTTTTAACATGATTTTTTTTTAAATAGGGTCCTGATATTTTGAAAATTGATTTTGAAAGGTTTTTTTATTTCGAATTCAGCAATGTATTACGTTTGATGGTCTGATCGCGTGTTGAACCATTTATGGACCAATCATCACGAATTTATTTAATACAGGCCTGCGTTTTCAAGAAGTTTCAAGGACTTTCCCGTATGATTATTACATACACCATAATAAAGTTTCTTAATATTAGATGTTAATATCAACAAACAAATTGACGGTAAAAGAAAAACTACCATTTCCTTTTTTGATAATAACTACCACAAATTAACTAAATCAGAGATAAATTTTCAAAGCCGGCTGTTTTTATTTATTCTTGTCTAGAGCATCACATTGTTGTTATGATGTCGCAGATGGAACCGTAAGACATTATTATTTATCTTTGGAGATTTATAAAAACTCTTTTATCAACTTGGAAATTTATTTTTTCTTGTAGTTATACCAAGGAGTATATAATAAAGAATATTCCTTGGTTATACATAAAATACATATTTTAGCAGTGTTTGATAATGATCATTTAAATAGGTAACTTTAATGTTAATTTTACAAGCATTTAGTATTTTATGTTAAGTTGCATAATTAACACTATTTTATTTTAGTACTTTTCCTTATTTCATAAAATAGTTGACGAAATAAACTTTTTTGAAAATACTGGTCAGTATTCAAAAATTTTGTGATGACGGTCCATAAAAGGTTCAAAATGCGATCAGACCATCAAATGTGATACATTACTGAATTTGTAATAAAAAAACCTTTCAAAATCAGTTTTCAAAATATCAGGAACGTATTTAAAAAAAATAAGCTGATGATGGCTATAAAAATCGGAAACGTCCGATTGAAAAACTGACTATGCCATGTTAAAGTTGCCGTAAAGAATCCTTATCTTGGGCACGGTGTATCTTTCTATAAAATAACCGAGCGGCAGCGTAGTGGTGACAAAACCTGCTTAGCATTCGGGAGGTGATGGGTTCGATTCCCGTTACCGTCTACCTTGTATGAGGTTTTTTCAGGAGGTTTTACTCATACACATGTAGCGGCATGGTCACAGCGTATATGCACACCATGTGCGGCTACTTAGGCGAATGCTGGGGTAGTATTTTCCCCCTTAGAACCCTAACTCCGTTCCTTCCGATTCTATCCTGACCACACCCATCCTTAATCCCACCATTCATATATATGTAATGTATATATGTATGCTGGGAATCCGTGATTGTGGCTGAAGGAGCTAGGAAAGCTCGAGTAGCCCGCCCTCCCCCTTGGGGAGGCATGAAATACATGGCCTTTCCTTTTTTTTCTATAAAATATAAATATAAAATACACCATATAAAAACCCAGAAGTTAAGTATTTTAGAATCAAATGTTCTATCCTAATAATTGTTTTATAAAACTTAAAAAATCCGGTAACCAGAACAAATACATTTAAAAAGAGGGCAGTGACAATAGGTAGTAATAATGTTTACTTCAATTATTATTCGTTTCCTATACAATTGGTAATATGAGTGGTCAAATTATATCCAAACAAATCGTAAAGATCTAATGGATTTCTGAAATTGTTAGTTTTAAATTTAAAAACATTATTTTTAACTAATACGTTTCTCTAAATAAACATAGGATTACAGTGTTATCATGATGTTGGATATAAACCTTATTGTTAACTAATTCCTGTCTTTAAATAAACATACACTGTAAGAAGCGAATTATTGAATTACCAAGAGTTATGATAATGTTAGAGAAAATAATCCTGCAATTGCTTACAAGCAAATAAAGCTATTTGCAAAAGTTGGGTAATTCAAATCATGACGCAAAAAATATTTATGTTCTAATTACTCTCCGATGTTAATAGCTATTTTTACGAGCTGGTCAATGGCGACAGGTTAGCATACTTCTTGTTATTGACACTATATCCAAAACAAACCTGCTGTTTTTATAACTATTTCGAAACACGATTCCACTAATTAAAGTAAGTGTACCTACTAGGTTAAAGTAGGTGTAACAGTAATGAATTTTTATTTTAATTCATATTAATTCTTAATCGGCTATTAGTATAATTGATTTTTTTTTTGAGACTGGTAATAATTATTTCCTACGTATACGTCAAAACAGCTTCATTAAGTATTAAAACGGACGAATTCTGAAAGCATTAACTGTAAAGCATATTCATATTATGCAGTTAAATCATACAAAAAATTCGTTAATCGTTAATCAAATTTTTATAGGCCTTCATACGAATTTATTATAGAACATTAGTGTACACTAATTTACCAATTTCTTGACGTATTTAAATTTTAAATGCAGTGATCTCTGCAAAGTTTCATTAATTTTCCTTATTTCTTTGGTACTGTAAAAATATCTCTACTTAAGAGCGATAATCTTTTCGCAAGTTTACACTAGAGTGCTTAAGTTAACTGTTGTTCTTGTTTGCTGTCACTTTTTGTTATTGTAAATAGAAATTATTATACTTTCTGTATGTCCGTAAATTATCATATAAGCAGTGCAGTATAGCTAATGGGTAAATTTTTCTACTTGATTGATTATTATTATGTACTTATACAACATAACCTTATAATTTTTTTAATGAACATGCCTAAGTGGAGCATAACTTGACATTATTGGCAGTTACTAAGTAAGTAAAATAAGGTTATATACTTTAAATACATAACCGAATGGAAAATTTACATTAGGTAGTATATGAAGATAAATTATGTTCAATTGCATTATAAATAGTGTAATTTTCAATTCAAATACAGCTAGAACTAAAGAGTGGTGTTAACAATAGAATTTTTACAGAAATAAATAAATAATAAATAAATAAAACTATAACGTAAATGGCAAATTGCTTCCTGCGTGATTTTGTACATCTTGCATATTTTCTTTTGAGAACACGACGCCTTTTACTTTGTACTATTTATATCCTGCTTTTAATCCCATGGATGCCGCAAAAAGTGCAAAAAAGAAACCGGCTAAACCTGTGGATGCAGTAAGTAATATTAAACCCCCAACCAAAATTGGTATTAACGTAAAGAATTTCAATTTATAAGCTAATAAAAGCGGCAATATAAGTTTTTTAAGCTTCTTCTTAACTTTTTTTCCTTTTTTACCCCTTGCAGTAACGTCATCATCTTCTGAAAGTTTATAATTACCTACAAGATTTCTAAATAAAATTTTTTACCTTCTATCATAGATATTTGATTCAAAATAGACCAGCTTGAAGATGATGAAGGCGTTGCTTGTAACGATCTTTTAAATGGCGACAATTCTCTACCCGCACTTGAAATACGTTGTAAATAAACTTTTTCAATTGATGCAGTCACTAATATAAATAAACACCACCAAAACATTTTAACTAATACCGGTAAATCACTGAAATGCTTACGATGTTATAAACATGAGTAACCCGGTGCGAAAGATGGTTAAAAAAAGAATGAATTAATTTATTGATAAAATTTAGTTACTATTGTCGAGGTCCCACTACTTTACCGAGATAACTGTTCCTGAACCAATTCATGTTTTCAATTTCTAGAGCTGCGTTAGCACTGAAGTAATAACATTAACTTACCATTAAATATTATGTTGGGTTCCGCTTCAATTTCTTGATATGCTGAGCGAAGCGTACAAATTGTATATTAAAATCAGTAGCGTGCAACAAATGTATTACTTTAAATCTTAAGACATATTACATAGCGATTGTGTTACGGCACTGGTTTAAGTAGAAGTACTCCATAAAATGTTACTGTCAACAGTAGCATTAGGCATGCTTTTATGAAAATGAAAATTACGGCTTCACAAACCATGTTATTACAACGGGTGGTACCCTAACGGACTAAACGTGCATTTATATAATGGCAGTCGTGATTTAATATTTTACTACATCTCAATTATTTTTGGTTATATGCTAATTTTTTTACTTCGTTTAGGACACGATTCGTTACAGCAAATAGATAGGTTCACTCATGTGTACTAAATTTGTCATTGTCATTAGTAGGTGCAAAATTATCTGTTTGAATAAATATGATTCTTAGTATTTATTAGAAATTTTCTATTGTGCCTAATTTGTTACAATTATTACATTTAAATTCCGGCTGATGGCATTACAGTCGACACGCATAATATATCCTGTACTAGCTGCTTAATAGCCGAAAATGCTATTACTTTATGTGCCGTATATATTTAAATTGAAAACAGAATGTGATTATTCTTTATTATATTTTTAATACATACATTTATGTTCTAATTTTATTGTAATTGACTTAGTATGTCTTATTCTATCTCCTACACCATCTGTTCTAAAACACTTTCATCTACATAGCGTTTTATGGTAAATGATAAAATGTATTTCATTTATTTAAATAATAACATTACGTTTTGGGTTCGATTGCTTATTATGTAGTATATTATACAATTATTAACAGTCGATGCAAAATTTTATTTGAAGGATATTAAATATCGTAATTCATGTATAAAACAGTTATGTTAATGGTCTAAAAGTGAAAGAAAGTAAATTGAAAGTGTACGCGAAAGTAATTATAAATATATCAATTAATATTGCAAAATACTGTTTTGTTGGAAAGGACGAGGGCGGTTATTTTCTTGTAAGCTGTGATCCTCAAAGTAAGTATGGTTAAATAGCCAACATAGATTTAAATATGTGGTAGTAGAATGGATCCAGTAATCCTCCACCACTTTTAATCGAATGACATCACAATTAAAAGGGGTGGGTGTGGGAGGGTGTCACCTGACCCAACCCTCCACCACGTACCCACGCCCACTTCCAGCTGATTGGTCGTGCGCTCGTATATTGGAGGATCTAAGGGCAGGCCGCGTCTCTTGGTTTCTGATTTTGACCATTTTGGTAGCCATTTTGTGGGCGTAGCTTGTTGGCCATTGTTGCTTTGGCGACCATCTTGTTTTGTCGACCATTTTTGTAATTGTTATTGTGGGAAAACCTGAAATTTGAAATAGTATTCTAATAATGGAGAGGGGGGGCGATTCCATCTCGTAAGACTCCGGAACTTGCTTTGGGTCTTCGCCCCCCTTTTCGGGCCCCTTTACTATGGCGAGAAAACTAGAAATTTGAAATGGTGTTCTAATAGGGGATCCACATACTATCTCACAGCTCAGCTTCGGAACTTGTTGTTTAGTCTTTACCCCTTGTCAGTTCTTCCCCTTGTCGGCTCATCGCGCCCTTGTCGAGCTCCCTTGTTTACTATGTCCCTTATTAGAATACTATTTCAAATTTCTAGTTTTCCCGCCATAGTAAACAAGGGGACCTGAAGCAAGTTTCGGAGTCCTATAGCTGTCTTACAAGAAGGAATTGAGCCCCCATTATTAGAATACTATTTCAAATTTCAAGTTTCATCACCACAGTAATTACAAAAATGGCCAGCAAAACGAAAGTAGCCGCCAAACTAAAAATGGTTGATAAGCTACGATCACAACATGGCCGCCAATATGGCTGACAAAACTGACCAATCAGAATCCAAGGGGCGTGGCTTGTCCTTATGCCCTCTAATCAGAACGCGCGACCTAGGACGCTATGCGTGCGCACGATCATTCATCTGGAAGTGGATATGGCCACGTGGAGGAGAAGCAGGTTACGTAACCACTCCTCACACCCATCCCCAACCCTTTCAATTGTGACGTTATCCGATTAAAAGTGATGGAATATTGCTGGGCCCATTCTACTTCTGGTATCAAATTTATAATAAAATAAATGAAATAATCTTAACAATAATTTTTAGAATAATTATGCAACCTCTTCTTTAATACATTCATAATGGACATAATCAACATTGTAAAAACAAAAACAATAATCTACGCCAGATGAAACTTTAGATTTTCATGTCAGGTAGAGGTTAATATACAGTGTCCAAGATAACGATGCCCACTATGGGGATCTCGGAAACGGTAAGAGATGGAAGGTCGGTTAAATGGAACAAAAGTTTGAGAGGATGTATTTATGGTCTTTGTAGAACTCGAATATCTTTTTTAGTTTTTGAGATATTTGAAAAAAATTGAATTTTCTGATTTTCGTTTTTATTTTTTTCTGACCTTATTTGAAGCGCTATCAAGAAAAGAAGTGCACATTTTCATTGCCACTTTTCTAGCTCTACTTAATGCTGTTATTCAATTTTTGATACAATGTTTCGTTTGTTAGCAACCATCATCAACTTTATTTTTTTAAACACACGAAAAAATTATTTTTGCCCTATTTAAATTCTCTCCTTGATTCTGAATTCAACGATATATCACACTTTATATTTTTGATACGTTTCGGAGGAGAAAATTCATATTCAATGTAAAACAACGAAAACGTACAGTTAAAACTAGTACTAGAAACATTAGAAAAATTATTATAAAATAATGTTTTCTCATTTTCTAATGCCTGTTGCGAATAAAATAATTCACAAGTATGTATTTAGTGAAAATACTATTAATTAAACATCTTCCGTCGTACTGATGCATTTGATAAAAATAAGTTGGCTTTGCATTTTGTTTACCTACCTGTCAAAATTGATTGTTGCCCGTATTACGATTTTTTGGTGGTCTTTGAGTTAATTACATTTTGTGTTTAGCTAAAAACTATATGGTAGGAGTACATTTTTCAAATAATGAAACATTCGATATACTGACGTGTTACATTTTGTGTCAACGTAATTGTTCTGAAGCTGAAATAATGTATTTAAACAAATATTCAAAAAGGCGTCAACCTCACAAAAGAACTTTTCGCACATTAGCAGTTAATCTAAAAGAATATGGTGCGTTCAAAAAACCTGTAAAATCTCGCATAAAACCTTCCAATGAAAAAAAAGCCAATACTGTTTTATTAGCTGTAACGGAAAATCCAGAGGTTTCTACTAGGAAAATTGAAGAGGCAACTGGCATAGCCCATTCCACAACTCATTATGTTCTAAAGAAGGAGAAAGTACATCCATATAAATTTAGAATTTGCCAAGGACTTCGACCAGGTTATCCAGAAAGAACGTAGAATATTTTGCGAATGGTATACACGTCAATCTCAAGACAATGAATATTTTCCGAATAAAATAATATGGTCCGATGAAGGTATGGTTAATAATAATGGAGTTTTTAATCGTAGAAGAGCAAGAGTAAATCCACGTCTGTACAAAACGGCCAAACACCACCACCGTTTCGGATTTAATATGTGTGCTGCTATATTCGGTACTCAAATTATAGGTCCTTTCAGTTACCACGAGTCCTTAAATTCTGAACGTTACCAAATTTTACTCCAAAATGAATTAGAGATAGTTTTGAATGATTTGCCTTTCCAAGAAGTTGAAGGTTGTTGGTTTATGCAGGACGGTGCACCAGCACATAATTCCAGAGTTGTCAGAGAATACCTGTCAGAAAGATGTATTGGCACTCATGAAAATGTGCTGTGGACAGCCCGTTCTCCAGATATAACACCTTTGGATTTTTTCTTTGGGGATACATTAAAAATTACATTTATGGAAACGATATTGAAAACGAAGAAATTTTACAAAGATTAGTTCTCCAAGCGTTTGCTAGTATTACTCCTCAAATGCTGAAGAATGTTTTAGATGCTACAGTTAGAAGATGCTATTTATGTTTAGAGAATAATGGGAATCTTTTTGAACATCTTTTGTGAGTTTACTAACTTTTAAAATAAATTTGTTTTTATTTGTCTATCATTTAAAATTACAAAACATAATTTTATAATAATTTTACGGTTTTCTAATGTTTCTAGTATTAGTTTTAACTGTACATTTTCGACGTTTTACATTGAATATGAATTTTCTCATCCGAAACGTATAAAAATATAAAGTGTGATATATCGTTGAATTCAGAATCAAGGAGAGAATTTAAATATGGCAAAAATAATTTTTCAGTATTTAAAAATAAAATTGATGATGGTTGCTAACAAACGAAACGTTGTATCAAAAATTGAAAAACAGCATTAAGTAGAGCTAGAAAAGTGGCAATCAAAATGTGCTCTTCTTTTCTTGATAGCTATTCAAATAAGGCCAGAAAAAAATAAAAACGAAAATCAGAAAATTCAATTTTTTTCAAATACCTCAAAAACTAAAAGAGATATTCGAGTTCTACAAAGACCATAAATACTTCCTCTCAAATGCGTAACTTTTGTTCCATTTAACCGACCTTCCATCTCTTACCGTTTCCGAGATCCCCATAGTGGGCATCATTCTCTTGGACATGGTGTATATCTAGATGCTAATTAAAAAAAAATCCAAAGCATTTTCAATCTTATTTAATTAATTTTTAGACTTATTTTGCTTTGTATAGGGAACTTTGTAAAGAAAAGCTTTGTAAAATTTAATTTCTGTAAAACACTGCATGAGTTTTTGGTTTTTATAAATGGTATACATCCTAGTATTCAGTTTACCATGGAAAAAGAAACTAATGGAAGTTTACCATTTCTTGACATATTAATATCTAAAAATAATAATTCACTATCTTTTAAGGTTTACAGAAAGCCGACACACACTGATAGATACCTTCATAAATTATCCAACCACCATCCACGTCAAAAAATCTTTAGTAGATCGAGCAAAACGAATTTGTGACCCTGAATTTTTGAATAATGAATATAAATATTTAAGAAAATCCTTACAAGATAATGGATATTCACTTATAGATATTAATAATGTTATTACACCTTCTAGGCGTAACCTTAAAGAAAAACCAGTTCTTAATGTTGGTACTGCTTTTCTTCCTTTTATAGCTAATGTTACAAATAGAATTGAAAAAATCCTAATCAAACATGGCATTAGGACTATTTTTAAACCTACAAGAAAAATTAAAGAACATTTAAGATCACCTAAAGATGTGTCAAACCCTTTATCATCTTCCGGAGTGTATAAGTTATCTTATTCATGTGGAAAAGTATACATCGGGACCGCAAAACGTAGCTTTGATACAAGACGCAAAGAACATATGAGATTTAGTATATTGGGTCAACCGGAGAGGTCTGCTGTGGCTGACCATGCCCTGAATAATTTAAATCATGACATTCAATTTGACAATATGAAAATATTGTCAAGACAAACCCATTATTATGTTCGTTTGCAACGTGAAGCTATTGAAATATATAAACACCCGAATAATTTTAATAGACAAGAAGAAAATCTCCGTTTAAATAGGTTTTGGCATCTTATAATTAAAAAGAGCATAATGATACGCCTTGATTTTAATTTGTTTTCAACTTTTGGTATGTCTAGGTTTTTGCTGTGTTTTCCTAGACCTTGAAGCAAATGCTTTACTAATTATATGTTAAATTTCCACAGCACTATAATTTAACATAAGTAGTTGAAATTAAATTGAAATTAAAAATTACAAAGAACGTTCTGCATTGTGCTTTTCATTGTTAATAACACTTCCAATTATTGATAAAGATATCTCTTTGTTAGATTTAACTGGGTTATTTTTGATGTAATGTTTGGATTTGTGAATGCTTCTATCATTTTAAAATTGAAGTTTTCACAACTTTACACTTACATCATAACTCGATTAAATTTTGTTAAATGTGTTTTTGGCTGGCAAATTTCATTGTTAGCTTTCGTCGTAGAGAGTGTTCTGGTTATGTCATCTTTGAGGACAGTTTAACATATATTTAATTTTAAATGACCTAGTTATAATCTTTACTACAATTTTATAGTTGGCTTATACGTTTCTCAAATGTTTATTAATGAGTGCTTATGTTTGAAAGTTTACATTTTCAATATTTGATAAAATTGTCTTATACATCTTTACAGTTTTAACAAATTTAATACTGACAGATATTTTTACGTAAATTTAGCTGTATAATTTAAAGTTCATAAACATAATTAGATACAGGTATTTTAGTTATGATGTTAATGTTGAAAGTTATACATTTTCAAATATTTATAAACACCAACATCTATCAGCTAATTAACAATTGTACTACAGAATTTTGCACGCTAAATTTAACAGCTCCATAAAACATAAACAAGTAATCGTGCATTTTAAGTACTACGTGTTATTAGTTCTGAAATTATCAGTGAATATTTGATAAAACCTAACACTCATTCGCTCAATAAAGCTCACCGTGATTTCGCAAATCTAATAGCCAGGCGAAACAAACAAGCTAAACACCATTTAGTACGTACGTAAATACGTTCTAGTTATCGTGAATACTAGCATACAACACATACACACCACACCCCAACACACACGTCACACGCAACTCAAGCACAGGCGAACACACACACACACACACACACACACACACACAGACGCTCACGTACACAGCACACACACCACACACACACACACACACACACACACACACACACACACACACACACACACACACACACGACACACACACACACACACACACCACACACACACACACACACACACACACACACACACACACACACACACACACACACACACAACACACACGACACACAGACACACACACACACACACACACACACACACACACACCACACACTACACACCACACACCACACACTCACACACTCACACACACCATACATCACAACAGCACACACCACCCACGTATACACATCTACTCTGTTTATGTTCAATGTGTAGTTCTTGTTCATGGTTGAGCAATTCGTTTGAATTCGATAATAATTTCAATTGTATTCGTTGTTTCATGCTGTTTTAGGTTTGGGGCAGATTTATGGATGTTGACAGAAGAATATTTAGAAGATTTTATTAAATACATAAATAAAAAGTTTACCTCGAGTAGGATTCGAACCTACGACCTGTACTTTGCTAGAGTACCGCGCTACCAGCTGCGCCTCCAAGGTTCAAGCCCCAATCGATGCAAATTTTGTCTTTATGTATGTAGAACTGATGTAAATTCTAAATATAATGAGATATGGTCCGATGAAGGTATGGTTAATAATAATGGAGTTTTTAATCGTAGAAGAGCAAGAGTAAATCCACGTCTGTACAAAACGGCCAAACACCACCACAACAAAAAAAAAAAACTTATAATAATTTAATATTAGTCAAGTTGCTTTGGTATGTGTGAATCCTTGCGATATTGCAGGCTCACATTCCATTAATATAAGTAATTTGGCTGTAATCTCATTATATTTAGAATTTACATCAGTTCTACATACATAAAGACAAAATTTGCATCGATTGGGGCTTGAACCTTGGTGGCGCAGTTGGTAGCGCGGTACTCTAGCAAAGTACAGGTCGTAGGTTCGAATCCTACTCGAGGCAAACTTTTTATTTATGTAATTAATAAAATTAATAATAATTTTTAATTACATATTTATCTTGAACTTATTCCTTCATAACAAAAACTTATAATAATATTTAGAAGAGTTTGCGTTTTCCATGAAATTAAATGCTTTCCCAATATTTTTATGTTCCTTTTCAAAATGTAATACTAATTGTGTACGTAGTAGTATTTTTATCTGGCGTTGATTAGAGGGGCAAGTTTTTTGGCATAACTCTGATAGGATTAAGTTGTTTATTTTCGTAAGTAGTATTCAGCTCGCGTTTCTTGATTTTGGGTTTAATCTGGATGCAACTAATTTAGGCGTTACTGGCAGTTCTACTATTAAATTTGTTCCAAGCTCATTTATTTGCATCTGCATATCTCCAATCATAGATTTTAATTGAATATTTTCATTATTTGCATTTTACCATCTAATGATATCATAATCTCATTCTCTAAACAATTGCTGTTCATTTTACTATGTTTGCAGTTTTTGAGACAACACTTATTGGGTGTACAGCTACATTGAATTGTATAATGTTAAATACATTGTGAAGAAATGGACTTTTGTAGTGTATTTTTTAACTTGATTTTCTTTGTTTCCGATATCCCTCAACTTTACAATACATTTTTTTAAATAATCCTGTCTCCCTTATTTACCCATCTTGTTATTAGATTTAAGAACAGAGCGTTTGTTTCACTTACCTACGGAAACGTACTAATTCTGTACTTTCATATAAGATATTAAGTATCACTATGCTCGGTAGCCTTAGTCTAATTCTGTTCAGTTAAGCTGGACCTTACTCCTTGTTTTTTTGCGCAGTAGTGGTAGGCATATTGGATACTTTTTATTGGTGAATCAATTAACGGTCTTACTTCATCTATAATTCGTTCTGCTTCAAAAGACTCTTTTATCAATTTATTAGTGTGTTGAACACTCTTCCTCCACATTTCCTGAGTTACATGATGTAATGCAAGGCTGCTTGTAGTTACCACTTCGTCCTCCTTTCCCGATTTCCCGACTTTTTAGCTATATTCTTATTATAGAAAGTTTTCAAAATAGATCATATCATTTCTACAGGATTAAAGTGGCAATGGTATGCGGAAGATGAAGTACTTCATGTCCATAAGATGCAATTAGCTCATAGACAGCATATTCTTTATCTTTTTTGTTTTGCCTTGTCAAATTCAATAAATCAACTTTTAATAGCCCTTCTTCAAAATCAATTGCTTTGTTCTTCAACCATTGAGCAATTTCTTCCTTTTCCAGGTCGAAGAAGGATGTTTGTCAAGTGTTCTGCTGTGGTATGGAGCATTATCCATAACAATTATATATGGTTGCTCTAATTGCTTTAAAACTTTGTCCTCCAACCACTTTTCAAAGGGCTCCGCATTCATACAATCATGACAGTGATTTGTTGAAGGTACAGAAACATAAACCTGCATCCGGAATATACCCTCTTCCGTACCAGCGACTATCACGTACCTCTTGCTGCAAGATGTTTTGGTAGGTTGCATTAAAGTCCTGCTGCTACTATCTTGCCAAGATATTCAATCTGCGTCCTTGCTCATTATCCAGGTTTCATCTAAGTAGACGCATGCTTTAGGATAAGATGAATTAATAATCTTAAGAAATGCTCGTAAAAAGCAATTTATTTGAAAGACGACATGGGTCTGCTCATACAGAAATTTTCTGTTGCATGTTTTCTTGTATTTAAAACCCCACTGTCACTACTTTCCAAAGAGTCGTTGTAGACACTTCGATGCATAACTCTCTTCCTATAATGTCATGCTTTTTTAATGTTACGTGCTCTTTTCGAGCATACATGCCATAAATAATTTCCTTAATACTACGTTTGACATGCTCTGGATGGTTTTCGGATTTCGGCTTCAATCTTTTTTTTTTGAGGTTGCAAATCTTCTTCTCTACTTCGCAAAGCGACTACATTAGAAACCGTTTTATGGTTCACTCCCATCGCAGCCGCCGTTCTCTCTTGAACAGATTTCACACATATCAATGCATCATTATTCTCCTTCTCTTCACAAAAGTAATCGTACACGTTAAGTAACAGTTGTCGATCCTCTGCATGCAGATGTTTTCAGTAACACATATTAAAAGTAAAACTACACACGTAATCCGAACACCGTGTAACTGTGCCCATGCGAAATTTGGATTCTTTCCATACAGAGTCCCCTTGATGGGCCTAGTTTCCTTTAATTAGGTAATTATCTAAACTGAACACAACAAGTAAGATTAATGCGGTATTTCCTTAGTGATGTCCACTTTCCAATATAAAAATATCATTAAATAGTGCATTTTAATAAATAACTAGTGAATATGTCATTAGTGATATGTACACTTTATTATTTGTAGTAATTGTAAGCCATTAAAATAAAATGTAGAAGGAATGTTTGTAATTTTAAATTGACGTTATTCAACAAACGTATTGTATATTGAAGTACGAAAAATGTTGTAGAACTTCTGCTTTATTGGCCTGGGTTTATGCAGGTAAGCAAGGAGTGTGAAGAAAATTGCATCATAATGCTGTAGTCATAATTACTACATTCGCTTGAAACGTTTGTATATGACACTGTTATTTGCAATTTGAAGGAGTTCCCTATTCGTAGTAATTAAAAAAAAACGACTGTATATACAAATATACTTGATTATTGCTATTCTAAGGTACTATTTACAAATCGTTATCAATGTCACTAAAAGTAAAGCAATAGTCTTCTAAGTCTTCTGTGTGTTATACACCGACTCCACACGTCTGGAGTTATTTTCGTGAATTCGTCGTTCCAAGTATTAATTTTCTTGTTTTCCTGGGATTGAAATGGCAATGATAAGGCGGCAAACACAGAACTTCGTGGCCATGTGTGGATGCCACTTCATCGGCAACATATTTATCTTGGTAACCTTAAATGTTTTATTTCACTAGTTGTAACAACTCAGCCTCTAACATTACAGTATCAAATTATATGTTTTCACTTCTCGACGACGTTGTAATATCGTCTTTGGTTGAAGAAGCTATCGGAAACTTTTCACTTTTGCGCGTGTAGTAGGATGCGTTGTCAAGAACAATGATTGACGCCTTTTTAGTTAAATCTCCCTCCCTTTTTCTTGATAAGATTGACAACCATTTTGGACATGCTTTTTGGTAAATATATATAATTACTTTATGAAACAAAGGCCCGATTTTGTTCCAGAAAACTATGTAAAAATTGGTAGTCAAACCATCGATTCCAGGGGAATTTCTCTTGTTTAATGTAGATAAAGCCAAACTGAAGTCTTTTATTGTAAAAATCTGATCCAACACGTTTTTAGCCTGTAACGATAGTTTCTTCAAATCCTTAAATGGTATGGAGTTCTTATTTATATCTTTCTTGTTGCCTTGAAACTTTATTGCATAGTGTTGTTTTATTATTGAACTTAGTAGCAGTGGATTGGTCACCAGCTTGCCACCATGGTTTAACTTTGTTAATGGGATGAATGTTTCTAATTGAGTTTTGTTCAAAGATGGCCTATCGGAATGGACAATATTTTCAAGTTTTTGGCTTTGTATGATTTTTTCCGTTTTCCTTTTGTACCAATCTTGAGCGTTAGTAATTGTTTGTTTTGCATCTAAAAAATCATTGTGAATTTCATCTGAGATATTTACACTTACAAATTGGTTTTGCAGAAGTTTTAGCTCCATTAACTCGTTGTTCTTCTTCTGTCGAGTGTATAGAATAATAATGTATCTTAAATTCATTTTTAAATTTTCTCACCATGTTAATAAGTTAGTGTTCTTGTCCATTTGCAGAGTTTCTTGTTCTAAGAAGTTGTTGATAAGTTGAACAAAATCCTGGTCATCTAGCAAAAAATTGTTAAATTTCCAATATGGGTTGCTAAAACGTAAATTTGTGTCAGTTCTAATCTAAATTACAACCACCAAATGGTTGGAAAAAGATAATTTGAGAGACATGTTGATTAAATTATTCAGTAGAAAATCTGTCTAGTCTAGAAGCCGACTGAAGAAGAAGAAGAAGAATCTCCAACAATCCGCTAAATTAAAACATTCTATTGCATTTTTAAGTTGTTTGCTTAAATTGGCATGCCTTTCTGTTGAAAGAAAACGATCCGTTAAAGGATTTAATGTACAGTTAAAATCACCTGCAACAATTGCCATGGTTCCATCAGAAAAACTACTATGTAAATCTTGAATAAGTGTGTCAATTATTTCACTGGCCGTTTCCAGTTCGTGCGGCAAGTAAATGTTCCAAATTATCCATTTTTGATTCTTTATGTTTAAATTAATTCTTTGAAGGTACGATTGAAATATTATTGTATGGTTTGAACATTTTATTTGTGGTGTTTTACGAATCGCAATTGCTGTACCCGAATACTCCTTCTCTATAAAGTTGTGGAAAAAGTTGTTCTGGGTCGATTGATGTGTATTAGAAAAATTTCTAAGGTTTGTTTCTTGCAGTAGGATGATGTCTAAAGAATTTGTATTTAGAAAGTTTTCCATTGTAACCCATTTGAGATTTGTTTTTGAAAGGGATGTCGTCAGACATCCCGATTTTTTATTATTTTTAATTAGTTCCCAAAGTTTATTAACAAGACGCCGTCCTTTATAAAATTTTCCGATCATGATTAATTATTTGCTAAGTAAAATACCAGTACTGATTCACAGAATTTAGTAAGATAACGTGACGCGCTAAATGCACAGGTGCAAAACATTATAAAGATTCGTAGAAATTCTAGTAAAATTAAACAGATTTCATAACGTTGCATATAATTGCACAATAATTAATCATGCATCCTCCTCCAGACGTAAAATCCCAAAACGTTTAAAAGTTTAGATACGTCAGAGCATCTTCCACCAATCCGGGCTTACGGAAGCTCACCAAAAGTTTAGTAACCACCCTTGCGAATTATATATAAAACGCGACACGCGCTGCTGAGGAGCTTCCTTTTCTTTGTTTAGTTTTCTGAGCTGTCTTCAAGCTTAAAAATCTTACAGAAGAATTCGAATCGAAACCGTGTGCTATAAATCGCGTTCGCCGACTACTACCTGTTGTAAACCAGCCGCCTGAAACCGTCGTCCGAGTAGAAACCGCGATTCCGCGACTTGATAGCATCACCGAAGTTAAAAGGTTAGAGTTGCAGAAATCTAACGTTGAAAGTACGTAAGTTGAGATACCTGGTTATAAGGATATGCAGGGTTGTAAGCCCGACATACTCTTCTGTTACCAAACGTATTCTTCTAGTACTAGACATACACACCTACACAGTGGAGTTTGAAGGGTAGTTGCCCGACATTCCATTTGACCGAACGAGATCCTACTGTTTAGTATAACGGGTGGTTTGCCCAGATTACTACCAAAGGAGTCCACATATACATGCACTAACACAGTGGAGTTTGAAGGGTAGTTGTCCGAGATTCCATTTGACCGAACGAGTTCCTACTGTTTAGTATAACGGGTGGTTTGCCCAGATTACTGACAAAGGAGATCAACCTACACAAATTTACACAGACACCACCACACAATACACCTCGACAAACGTACCATCGACCGCCAGATACCTGTAATTAAAACCTCGTCGGAAGATTGAGTAGAACACCTCGTTAATGCCGTAAATCCAGTAATATAGAAACGTAACCGTAAACACGAGACGTGTCCGTCAGTAGTAAACAACCACCTGTAAAGTAAACGAAATCACCACCACCACCACCGTAAGAACGTAAGTTGCACCTTTGACAAGCATTAAGATTGTTACCCGTAAACCAGAGACTACCGGATAGTTTCTTGTGTTAAATAAACCAAATCGTGATTGTTAAACGCGAAAGAAAGGATTTTACTTTAAAATAGAAAACGAAGGTTTTATATTTTAAAACACAACCAACATAACAAGAGCTTTTAATTTTTATTTTGTTTAAATAAAAACCGGTATAAGATAATTAATATCGTAAAAAGAAATATAAATTCCGCAGCTACCGTATAAACGCTATTTTCATAAGAAAAGCTTTCATTTATTTAAAAGGGCAAAATTGAATGTAAATGGGAATGAGTTTATTTTCGTAAGAAAAGCAGGTATAAAATTATACACTGATAACCGACCGCTTTAAAATATCGATTATTCTTTAAAGGCAGAGTATTGAACCCATCTTATCGCGCACGTGTTTATATCGCGTTATCTGACTACCTGCTTCTGTATGCTATACAGGGACGTATTCAGGTAAAATTATTTATTTATTTATATTAGAAATTAACCAATATAAATTGAAACAGTTCAAAGACGAAAACTAAAAATCAAAACCCCAACCCTTCTATTAACGTCACATTACAGAAACTACAGAGGACCACCTGACTGCAGATCACCCGAGGAAGGAGTGTTTACATCTGGCGCCTAAAGACCACCTGGAGAAGGAAGAGTTACAAATTTGCCTGTATCTATATCTTAAGTTACATAATATAGAAATATAAATAAATAGGGAATAAAGTATATGTATATATGAACCTTTGTAATCTATTTGTTCAACGTGTTAAGAGCCCAAATAACGAACCCCGATCCTTATTTTGCGAGTACAAAATTCCGACTGAGCTAGAAAACCGAAAAGGTAACAGAGTACCTTTTACATTTTAATGCTTTTTACGTTTAACGTTGCTAGATTTATTTTAAGTTGTGAATATAAATTTTGATTATGCATTAAATGATATTAAAGTAAATGCGTTTGTGGTTGATAAAACAATTAAGAGGTACTTTTAAAGCTTTCCATCGATGTTTTGCGTTCTATGGAAGATCCTCGTAGTGACTGTGTTGGAGATGATATGACACCTTCGTTAGCTAGATCTCTTTTAACACTATTTATGAACCTTTTGCACCTTTCTTTAATCGCTCTTTTAGACAAATATGGAACAATTACCTTGATCAGTTCGATAAGATGCACCACATTTTCAGTGTACTTCCTTGCTACTTCTAAAGTATTGTTACAACCTTTCACGTCGTTTAAAAAATCTGCCAAAGTAAAAAGATCCAATATGTAATCATTTTCATCGTCCCATAATTTTTGAATTTCATCAAAATCGTCGATAGTTTGTGAATATTCAACCCTCCTCTTTTTAGTTTTCGCCGGGATCTTATCATTATGCTTAGTAAACGTTTCACTGAGATAGTTTTCATCACTGATACCTTGTATATCGATAGATTTAACTGGAATTTCTTCTGTGTCTACGCTTGTTGTTTCTTTTGATGTTACTGTTGGCGGATGGGGTCTTTTAGAAATTTCTCGTTCTACAATGGGAAACGCATTGCTACTGATTTTGGTACACTTTGAAGCAATGTGTCCGTGTGTCCGTGTGTCCGTGTGTGCGTGTGTCTGTGTGTCCGTGTGTCCGTGTGTCCGTGTGTCCGTGTGTCCGTGTGTCCGTGTGTCCGTGCTGTGTGCCCGTGTGTCCGTGTGTCCGTGCGTCCGTGCGTCCGTGTCTCCGTGTGTCCGTGTGTCCGTGTGTCCGTGTGCCCGTGTGTCCGTGTGTCCGTTTGTCCGTGTATCCGTGTGTCCGTGTGTCCGTGTGTCCGTGTGTCCGTGTGTCCGTGTGTCCGTGTGTCCGTGTGTCTGTGTGTACGTGTGTCCGTGTGTCCGTGTGTCTGTGTGTCTGTGTCTGTGTGCTTCTGTTCTACAGCGAGAACGGTATGAATGAATTTTATTAATGTGGCTAGTTATGCTTCGTAGGCTACAAGGTGGCCAATTCTGGAGGAGTCGCGAGAGAAAAGGAGCATTCGGTAGCGATCGACGAGTTGAGTAGGTCATACTCAAGCTCCAACCTGGTGTAAGATCGGTGGCGTTAAATTAAACCTCTCCCTTTGTGTGCGTGGATCTGATTAATGTGCTGTGTTAAGCAGTTTTTAGGGATTTATATCCCGTTTCGCGTTGACGTATATCTTGGTAAAAGTTTACAGGTCACACCTTGTTTTGTATAGCTTTGTTATCCCAATGCACTGGCATCACAAAGGGGAAAGATCATTTTGGACGGCTTTGTTGAATATTTAAGTGATTAAATTTGTTTGTTGTTAGAGTGTTTTTAAGTAAGAAAGGGCCTTTTTCGCATTTTATTCACCTTCCAAATGTGCTTTGTGGAATTAAAAGGAATAACAAGATTTGTGCATTTTAAATTTTTGTTTGTTTTTCACACCATATCTTTCGATCAAAATTAATATTGTTTTAAGTAATATTGTTTGATGTCATCCTCTTCTTCGGATATTGCTCTTTCAGTGTTTCTGAAGTCATCCTCATAGGCGTGGTCTTATACATTCCCAAAAACAGAATCGTATAGGTCATTCTCGTTCTCAACCCTGGTTTAATAGGATCGTGCTGATGCAATATCTTTGAAAAATAAATCTTATATTAAATGGAAATCTAATAAAACGGCCGAGAGTCATGCAGGATTCGTTGGTGCTAGGAAATATCCGCAAAAGTGTAATCACTAATGTAAAAATTGTTTGAACAGCGAAAATTGCAATGAATTCCCTACATCCCCTTTGGGCAGTCCTAAATGTTGGTCTTTAGCTAAATCCATAGTAAAAACTTTGGTATATCTTCATTTCCCCTTCTTAAATCTTTTGACGGATCTGTATGCAGATTCTGTAGACAAAGCCAACGTTTTTGTGGATTTATTTGCATCAAACTCGTGTCTCAATGATTCTAGAAAAGATGTGCCCCTGGTCAACTCTTCTTCATACGGTATGAAACCGATTCATTTTCGGCACAATCTCCTAGAATCAATTATCAGTAGGCTTGATCTCAATAAGGTGACTAGACCAGACGGTATCCCAGCCACTGTCTTAAAGAAATGTTGCCCCGAACTAGAACCAGTCCTGTCTAAGCCCTGTTTGACCTCTATGTCTTCTGGGGAACTTTCTTCGTCATGGAACTTCAACTTATTCCTAAGAAATGCGATAATACCGATCCCTCGAACTACCTACCAGTTTCCATCACTTCCATTTTGACTAAAATCATGGAAAAAGCCGTCAATCAGCAACTGCTCTCGTTCATTGAAATTAACAAACTCCTTAGTAACCACCAATATGGGTTAAGGTAGAGTCGTTCAACAGGTGAGCTTTCATATGTAACCCAAGTGTGGAATAATACATTAAAACAATCGGGCGGAACAGCTGTAGTCGCTTTAGATATCTCAAAGACATTTTACCAAGTTTGAAATGTGTTTACTTGCAAAACTCACCTCGTTTGGGTTAAATGATACGGTCATTAATTGGGTTTCTATTTTCCTTGATAAAATACGAATACGTGTCGTAATTGATGACTGTTTTTCAAAAGCAGTTAGCATTAACGCGGGCGTGCCACATGGATCAGTTAGAGCACCTATACTTTCCTCATATACATAAGAGCCCTTATTTCTTCAACAACTAATCCGATCCATTGCTTTGCTGACGACAGCATTGTAGCTTATCTCAGTCTACTCATAATGGCAATCTACATCCTATTTCTCAAGACCTTAAAGCTGAAATGGCAAATTCGATTAAAAAAGACATTCAATGTATTCTCGAATGGGGAAGCAATAATCTAATTAAATTTAATGCTAACAGAACTCAGTGTTGCCTTATGTCCGCAAAAAAAGATCGATCATTTCCTGCTGTAAGTATGAATGACTCAGATCATAAGTTTTCAGACTTTGTTGGGAATGACTGTATCTTCAAATCTGTCATGGTTTGACCATCTTATGTCAGATACTAAAACAGCTGCTCGTAGAATATGCTTTTTACGCAGATCTAAGCAGTACTTCACCTCTCGACAACTCTTTCTGCTGTATAAGGCCCAAATTCGACCTCATCTAGAATATAATTCTCACCTCTGGGTTGGTGCTCCCCAATACGCTCTCGATATGGCAGATCGTATTCAAAATAGAGCGATTAGGCTTATAATTGACCCGTCTTTAACTTCTGACATACAGTCGCTTGAGCATAGAAGAATCATTTCAGTTGCTGAATTACATTCTTTGATAACATCTTGGGCAAAATTTAGCTTAATACTATATTATACTGATATATTTCGTCAACGGTATTTATACATTGCGAAGTGCCGAATTCAGTGATTTGCTCAGAATTTGTGTAGGGGGTGAGGTTTTTGAGTAGTAATATAAATCTATATTTTTTAAAATGGGAACCATAGCTGGTTTTAAAAAATATAAATATTGACATTTCTGAGAAATATTTTTTTCAACAAGATGGTACCCCAGTCCATAAAGCGTTAACAGTGAGGGATTACTTAGAATACCGTTTCCAAAATTGTTGGATTGCATCGTTGGTTTCGGTATTATTATCAATACCGTCATAATACCGAACCGAATGTTGCAATCCAATGATTTTGGAAACGATTTTCTAAGTAATTCCTCACTACCAAAGCATTATGGGAGATTTTGAGTGAATGTCTATATTTATATTTTAAAAAAGCCACGAAAGAACTGCTGCTGATGGTTGCCAAGCCAACTGTGATTCCCATTTAAAAAAAACGGAAGTTTATATTACTACTGAAAAACCGCACACCCTACAAAAATTCTAAGCACGCCACTGAATTCGGTACTTCAATATATAAGTACCGTTGATGAAACATATCAGAATAATAGTATTAAGCGAGGTATAAGACCTTGAAAAAGGTGTAGAATATCAACGTGTCTATAAGTCGAAAATGTAAGAAGATAATTATTGTGTTTCTTTTAAGTGTTGAATTTCTTTTGTCAACAAATAGTTTACCGATGCTAAAGGGCTTTAACCTTTTTTTTTTGTTTGTGTATCGTTGACGTTTAACAATTTAGTCTTTCTGAGTATCATAGCTTAATTTGAGTGTTGGGGCCTTATCTCATTTCACGGTTCTCAATTCTTGGGTAGATCAGGCTAGACCGCATAAACATACGTTTTGATGTCTAGCTTTTCTCTTTTAATACGTGGTACATAGTATCTTGTAGAATTATTACAGCGTTGTTGTTTCCCAAAATAAATTTGAACCTCTTTTAAGTATGAATCTTTTCTCTTTTTATTATTTGCTAAAAATTTAACAACTTTAGTTACACACCCAGGGTGTTTTATAAAATTAGTCATAGAAATTGTCATTTTCCCCCAAACACGCTTGTAACCTACCAATTAAACACGTAATGAAAAGGTTACTATTTTATTTATTACATTTTAAAAAATACTAATCAGGAAAAAAGGCGCAAATATCGAAAACATTTAAAGTATTTTTTCTGTTCTTCTCCAATACGCAAACAATTGATTCAGCAAAACTTATAAATCACCCTATGTCTTGTCTATAAAAAATTTCAAATTCATTAAATGTAGGTTATTTAAAAGCACTTGGAAGTATCCTGTCTTCCCCTAACGTATGCGCATTAACCACTCTAACAATAATTTATTTTAATGAATTTACTTAAGTACCATATACGAATTAAATAAAGATGAGTTAGGCACAATAACAATTAAATTACTTAATCTTGTGAATTTACTTTTAATGAGGATTAATTAAAAAGTACTTATTTAAAGTAAAAATACTACTAAAGGCATTAAAACGGTTAACAATTACTGCTTGATAAACAAAAGATTATAGGTAGATGTAATGTATATGGTATTTTAATGTAAATGTAGATTTTTTTAAGGCGCGTGGCTCGTTTGTTGGTAAATAAATTTTGAGTAGTGGATTTTTAATTAAGACCAAGAAACACTTATTTGCAAACTAAATAATATATTTATCGAAACGTAGAAATAAATGTCATTCTTAAGCGAGTTTTTTTGTACAAATTTTGTAATGTGTAGAAGAAATAGTCCGTATTAAATGCCTATAGTTAATTAGGGTTTATTCAATATACATATGATTCATACGCTAGTAATTTTTTTTAATGTGGACGACGAATTGGAGTAATTAATTCCAAAAGCTCTTACGTATACGAGGGACAAGCCATTATTATTGAGAATGAAGAAATTAGACATGCAATTTTCTGTCCTTTCCTTCGTTAAAGCTTGTGGCGCCTATTTCGATTCTTTCCTCTCTAACCAAATTCTCACTCCATGCAATCCGAGTGCTCTGCAGTCTTCAGACCGTTTGATTGAGTTGTAGCCGGGCTCACTCATTTCTCCTTTATTGTGCAGTGTGGTGGTTAGACACGTGGCAAGATTATAGAAGCAGATAACAGAACTAGTTACGCCGTAAAAGAGGTTTAACTGGGAATTGGATCCTCATCTAAGAAATCAATAATACACGACCACCTTTATCTGAAAAATATCGTAAGTCGTTTTGTACCCCATCATCTTACAGATTTTCAAAAAGCAGAACGAGTACGAATTTGTCATGAAAATCTAACAGTGCTTAAGAGTGGTGGACACCAATTTTTTTCGAAAATACTAACAGGCGATGAAACTTAAATACCATATTTCGACACGCCAACTCCACAAGAGAGCCGTGTATAGATCCATCAAGACGAGGCCACACCAGCAATAAAAAGTGTACGCTGTATTCTTTAGAAGTATCGGTCTAGTGAGCGCTATTAAGCTATAGAAGCAGAAAACTGTCACAGCTAAATGGTACGTCGAACACTGTTTGCCGGAGGTCTTTAATAAAGTGCCAAAGAATGGAATTATGCTACATCACGATAATACTTCTTCCCACACTACTTAACTAACTCGGCAGTAAATTTAAGAATGTTTTAAACTGGAAGCTCATTTACTTGTGTATATTTCTTTTTTATCTATAACTGTAATTACAAAATTAATTATCATAGAATATGCCTTATAGTTACTCAGGTTTATAACCCTGTCTCTACCCATTGTACGTATTGGCACTCGCGTTTGTAGATCATTTTCAGAAAAACAGTTATTTGTATCACTAGACCAGAAACAATCATGTACGACAATGAGTTCGATTGCGGCAAATGCGATTACTCGCAGAGATGGTTTATGGACCTGTGATACCCATTTTTTGCGCGTAATAAGTTATTAACAATTTTTATTGCAGAAAAACGTGTGGTAGAGCCATCATATATTCAGTTACGTTGGCAGCATTGACATTTATGTGTCAAACGGCTCTAATATGGACGACAGATAACAGCAAATGTTCATGTACAATCGGCGGCGTCAATTCAAAAATGTTTATGCTTTTCCGGACCTATACAAGAAACAATGAGCTTTTTGACGAGCACAACCACACTATTTTTATTCTTAAGCTGATTTAAATTCTTAAAACGTTAGGTAACTTATGATATCCCATTTGT
>JARFJB010002207.1:0-5000 GCA_036346205.1 Vesta saturnalis
TAGAATCGGTTATTCGGGGAAGTCTTGCATGGAGGCCGCCGAAACAGCCTTCGCAGTCGTCTTAGGAGAAAATACCTCAGCCAAAAAAGGAGTTTAGATTTATAAACATGCCCATACGGAAACAAGAAGCGTACACGGCATAACTCCCGCCTGACGTCTTAGATTAGGTCAATACACATACAATATTAGGTTAGATTAATAAACGCACGTTTTAGGTTAGGTCAATACTCCCGCGCGAGTATTGACCTAATCTCAACCGTGAAAAAATATTCATTAGCCCATACACCACTAGATGTCCCTACAATCAAATTCAAGTTTCGCAACAAGGGGGCCACGACAAGAGGGTGCAGACCTGACACAAGTCCTTATAGCTGTCTTATGAGATAACATTGGAGCCTCCTTATTATAATATTATTTCCAGCCAAGGGGGGCTACGACAAGAGGGCGCAGATCTAACACAAGTTCTTATAGCTGTCTTATGAGATAGCATTAGAGACCCCTTATTATAATACTATTTCCAGCCAAGAGGGCCACGACAAGAGGGCGCAGACCTAACAAGTTCTTATAGCTGTCTTATGACATAGCATTAGGGCCTCTTATTAGAACACTTTCAAATTTCCTACCGTAACCATTGCAGAGCCTTAAGCCTCCAATCAGAGCTCAGAAGCTGGGTGGCTAAGAACCAATCAGAAACTAATCAGGTAAAAGGGACTGTCCTTAGTACAACCAATCAGAACACGCATTTGCCTACCTTCCAGGGGATAAACTGATTAAGCTGAAAATTACACCAAGGGTTAAAAATGGCCTCCAAAAACAAGCCATAAAAAAAGGGGGTGAACCGACGAAAAGGTTCTTAACACAACCAAAAGCGCTCTAATTAGGGTGAAAATTCCAGCAAGGGTTGAAAATGGCCTCCGAAAAGGAGCCACAAAAACGGGGGTGAAAAATACGATCCCCACGTGGGCATATAGAAAATGGCGGCCAAGGTGCCCCAGGTCACAAGATCCAAGATGGCGGCTAAGGTGCCCTGTTTCTACTCATACGGTACAACACGCAAACACTCCGGTCGTAACAGACAGAATAAAAAAATTACAAACAACTTTGCACATCGAAGGATTTTCGGCGGCACCATTTCTAGCAAGGAAATCCTTACCAAACATTACAACTATCAACGCTTCTGTCTGCAATCATACAAAAAGGCTAAACTTAAGTTTAAGCGTCCTTCCATTTTTACTCAACTCCTTGAAGACCTTTCCGAGGAGACACAAAACTCCTTTGACGATATTTCATATGCATTTCAAATCCCCACGTCTACTTTGATGACAAGCAACGCTAGGATCCAGAAATAATGTGGAATATCTACTCATACACACATAAACTACACTAGAATTTAATTTAAAAATCAATATATTTCTTTTTACCACTAAAAAGTATTAAAACTCATTATGGTAATTAATACAAACTTAACACTTTACCAACAACAGAAACATCACCAGGGCTGAAGAGGAAGAATGCTTCTCAGTAGTCCACAACAAAACACATCAACGTAAGTAATAATAACTAACAAGCTTGATCATATTAACAAGAAAAAATACAAAAACAGTTAGATTTAGTTGAACTATTCGATCTGTGTATCAGTCAAATTATTTACTATCAATAAAACCGTTTATTGATGTTCTAGCATGTTTTTATGGTTTTAAAACATATTCACCTTTTTTTAAATAAAGTTAGTAATTCACACAAAAAAAAAATAATTTACTTTAGAAACTGAGCAACTATTAACTTTTAGATATAAGCAATTAATATACACGATCAATTTGAATTTTTAATATAAAAACATAAACTAACAGTTTTGCCAATTATTTGTGTCATAGCAAAACGTCGTAAATTAGCATGCAGATGTCTTTTTTATACAACTATTTTACCATTACACAAGGTTATCTATAACTAGGAAATTTTGATAATCAAACTAACAAAGGTTAATGGTTATAACTCAGAAATGATTGATAATTTAATAGAGTTAAAAGTTAGATTTTCAGCTAACAAACAAAAATAAATTCAGATTTTAAACATTGTGCACAAAAATACACTAACATTGAAAAATAATAATAATAATACATACATTCACACTTTTAACATTATAGATTTTAAAATCTGCACTTATACATTAAATAGTTCAAATTATAACTCGATGTACGTAGACTAGACAACCATAACCTTTGGCAGTAGATATACAGGGTGTTACAGAACGTGCATCTAAAAATATGAAAAAAGGTCATATAAACATAGGTCCGGAAATGCTGCACTTTCATGATAATGGTTTATTTTACATTTATCGAAAACGCGTTAAGATATTCAGATGAGTTTTAGTTATACGCACATGTATCATTAACGGTCACATTTATATGTACACAATTATTTTCTAAAGCACTTACATCAGTGGCGTTTGTGCCGTCAAGTTTTTATGTTTAGCGAAAAAATTGTATGACTCTGGTTTTTTCAAAAATTAGTCAATTTTTTTTATCGAGATTAATTCTGCTTAAAACATGCCTCTAGAACGTTTTCATTCTGACGCACCGTTTTCAAAATAAAAATTATTTTATTAACCAGTACAGTAAGCTGTTTTCGGAATCGTAATTAAAAAATAGTAATCTAGTTGGAACTGTTAGTAGTACCGGGACACCTTGGCCGCCATCTTGGATTTTCTGGGGAAACCTCCCCTTTCACTTTTTTATATGCCCACGTGAGAGACCACATTTTCCACCCTTATTTTTACTCGCTCACGTTTAGGACGTATTTTTCACCCCTATTTTTTACACACCCCCGTGTGAGACCGTCTTTTCAACCCTTTTATCCTTAATTTTCACACACCCACGTGTGAGACCGTATTTTCAACCCTTTCTTGTCGAAGGCCAGTTTCAATCCCTATTTTTACTCGCTTACGTATAGGACGTGTATTTTCAACACTTGATGGAATTTTTATCCCTAATTAAGGATCTTTTGACAGCAGTTTTTAACTCTAATTATTATTGGTAGTATTAAGGACCTTTTTGTTTTTATTAGCATAAGCGAGGGACCGTATTTATTCCCCTTATCTTTATGATTTCTTTTGGTGGGTTATTTTTCAAACCTTATGGTTGTATTAAGGACCTTTTGACAGCTAGAACTTTTTTGTGGTTGCTAACGTGAGGACTGTATTTAGGGTGTGGGGGCTGGTGTTGGCTTGGCTTACGGCTGTATTTGCGTTGGGAATTTGAATGACAGTAAAATTTAATTATAGAACACTTATTTTTATTAAATGTCATAATTAAAAATCCTCAGTGAACTATAAAAATTACTGACATTCTAATGAAACAAATTTTTATTAAGTTAATTAATTACATAACAGCAATATTGTCTTCTAAAACGAATATTAAAACATAGTTTACCTGCATTGAAATATGTTTAATATCCATCCGACCGTTAAAATGTTGTACGTCTTAATATTTTTAAAGAAACTTAATGCTTAGATGTGTTTTATAACTGTAATTAAAAATCTGTAAATAAATAAAGGGTTAACACCACTTACCAGCTCTGTACTTAAAGAACGTTTTGAGGCACTGCTTCACGAGTGATAGTCACTGCTTTGTGTTGTGTAATTAAACTTTCTAGGTGTAAACTACCTATTATTTTAGAGTGTAAAATATACAAACAACCTTATTATCTTTATCACTTTTGCAAATCGTATTTACCTTTCTCTTAAAATAAATCGGTTTGAAAAATATTCATACATACGGACACACAATTGTTTTATAAAAACCATATTAAGAGTTTGGAAAGTTACATTTTTTAAATTCCACAACAATATGTAGTAAGAAATCACTGTTCATGTTTACTTTAGCTAATTACCGTGTAATTATATAACTTGTTAAATTTAATAGTCTAAAATTGATTACCAATATAAATGGTTAATAATTTCTTTTAAAAACACTAAATCATAAATTTTATAACACGATTTTAAAAACACATACTGAATTAAAAGAAAAACAATGAGGTTATTTTACAGGGCTCTTGATTAAAACAATTAAAGCACTAAAATCTCTTTATTTATCAGAATAGAATGGTTGGGTAACAGGCGTTAAACAATAACCTGATTATCTCATCATTTAGAATTAAACATGTACTAAAATAGTTTTTACAAAATCAAAGATATAAATTATGTAATCTAAAATATAGAAACATTAAGGTATAACGTCCACATACATCCGAATGATAGTCTTGTAGTATTGTTTTATTGTATACGAAGCATCAGAATTCTTCTCTAAAGCGTAAATGATATCTAGCGGTGCTCGTCCAAAGGAATCAAAATACCTCCATTACCATTCTCGTCAATGTAGATAGTGGTCCAATGCTGACCTGGTTTGTTTCAGGATCCGTGTTTACGATAATTGCACACGCTTCAAATCTTTCAGCTCGTACGCAGAAGTTGTTTATTCACCTTCAATTTTTATCTGCATTCTGTTTCGAGGCTGTAGTTTTTCTAATACATAAACAGAATCTTCAATACTGTGATACGTGTAGCAGCAAAACACATTAGCTAGTTAGTTTCACCTCTATATTACTTTACATGCAAGCCTGATCTTATCATAAATAAATACATCTGTCAAAAAGCTAATTAAACATAACTCCACGGCCTGGGTATAGCAAGCAACGCTTCCAATTATAGCTTTTAGTCAACACAATAGCCTACAACTACATACAATCGACTAGCACTGCTTTAGCACGAGGATCAAACGAAAACACGCATGCACGCACGCACACGCACGCACGCAAGCTCGCACGCTCGCACGTACGCACGCACGTACACACGCTCGCACGCACGAAGCTCGCACGCACGCACGTACGTCGCACGCACGCTCGCACGTACGCACGCACGCTCACGCACGCACGCACGCACGCTCGCTGACGTACGCACGTCGCACGCACGCTGTACGTACGCACGCACGTACGCACGCCACATA
>JARFJB010002207.1:15000-72500 GCA_036346205.1 Vesta saturnalis
GACATCGTTAATGAAACATTTCATGATTATCGTTAGATATCCCTTAGTGTTATTTTGAAACTACTATCCATTCAGTATCCAACCAGTAGTAAAAGCAATTTGTAGTTTTAATTACGTCTAAGGTGCACAGTACACTTTATTCTACTGATG
The DNA here is from genome assembly GCA_036346205.1 of Vesta saturnalis. Classification (NCBI taxonomy): domain Eukaryota; kingdom Metazoa; phylum Arthropoda; class Insecta; order Coleoptera; family Lampyridae; genus Vesta; species Vesta saturnalis. The sequence goes on from JARFJB010002207.1 coordinate 15,151, forward strand.
ATTATGAATATAATTAAAATTTTTATTGTATTTGATTATGGTAATTCCATGCATCTTTGTTTTGATATAGCAACTATGCCTAGATAGGTACATTATTCAAAACGGAAAAATTTCATATCATAAAGTTTATTGTTTATTAAAAATTTTTAATGATTACCCTTGAACATAACATTTAAATATCAAAACGAGTCAAATTATTGTGATTTTTTTAAATTTATTGACATATAAACCCCGTATACTTATAGTTTTACGAGTTCATGACTGCACTCGTAAAGTAAAAAAAAATTGTAATTATTTGAGCAACAATAATTTTTAACTTCAAGTAAGTTAATTATAATTTATAATGTTTAATAACAGCAAATATTAAGGTTTATTTTTAGGTAAAAATATTTAAATTTTAGAAGTTAACTACATCCTTTTTTTTATGTATGATTGTACCAAGCGTGGTTCCTTTCCTGTATTAAATGAGAACTTCTAGGTGTCGATACCTAATTTACTTTAACATAATAATTAACGAATGCGTTGCTTTACTTGAACTCCTAATCGTCCGAGTTTTTAAGATACATATGTTAGTTAAAGGACTTATTAACATTTAATTAAAAAAAAGATGAGTTAATTAATCGGTGCCTGATGTTTGAAAGTCTAGGTTTAAATCGCTATTCACATATGATCCAATGAAAGAAGGTTATGTTTCAATGTAGTTGTAATCTGATTTTATTATTTACCATATGTTCTTTATATTATAAATCGGGCGTAAATGTGGTACTTTAATAGCATCGGAAATTGTTATTAATGCTAACAGCATGATTTACAGAAACACATGACATGATATACAGGGTGAACTAATTTAATTTATACAAGATATCGAAAACCGATAGATAGAGTATTTAAATAGAAATAAGTTTCGTAATTTGTTGAGGTTATGTTAATTAGTTAAAGAAGTTTGTTATTTTACTGTTCCGGAGCATATTCGATACCGAAAATGCGCTTTGTTTTGTAAGACAAGTGTTATTATAACAGATATAAAAATTAATACTATAACTATTTTTTAAGAAAATTATCTACTAATTTGCATACCATAAATTTACAATATCGACGTTTTGTCTTTTCAGACCACTCAATTAATATTTTTAAATACGTACCATGATTTTTACTACAATTTTTGTAAGGTTCTTATAGCAATACAATGATATAAAATTCTGACTTTTACTACGTTTTGTGAAAATCATCATTCATGTTACTGAAATGAATTAAATTTTTACATTTCTTTGTAGGTTTTATAATCTTACACTGATGGCATTCTAACCATACATTTCATCTATGATCATCAACTATAAGCCTTTGTAATAGTCTTTAAATCAGTATTTATAAAAAATAATGATAATCACAAAATTTAACAGTTTATTTTACATCTAATGATAATGAACAAATGTGATAATTTAAGACTGACCTAACAGTAGCAAATAAAATTAGAGTATTTTTAAAACCAGCTATGAAAGTTGCTCAAAATGAAATCCATTCTGTTGAATACATAGTTCAATCCTCCTTGACATGTTTGATGTCGCTGCATCCACCATTTCGGGTGTAATTTTTGAAATGCATCTCGTATTTGTTGACGAAGTTCTGAACTGTTAAATTTTGTGATTATCATTATTTTTTATAAATACTGATTTAAAGACTATTACAAAAGGCTTATAGATGATGATAATAGATGAAATGTATGGTTAGAATGCATAGCAGTGTATTAAGATTATACAAAACCTACAAAGAAATGTAGTAAAAATGTAATTCATTTCAGTAAGAAACCATGAAGATGATGATTTTTCACAGACGAAACGTAGTAGAATAGTCAAGAATTTTATAACATTGTATTAAGCTATAAGAACCTTACAAAAAATTGTAGTAAAAAATCCAGGTCCGTATTTAAAAAAATATTGTTGAGGGTGGTCCTGAAAAGACAAAACGTCGTATTGAAATTTTGGTATGGCAAGTTGTAGTAAATTTTATTTAAAAAAAAAAGTTTAGATTAATTTTTGATATCTGTTATAATAACAACGCTAGTCTTACAAAACGGAAATGAGCATTTTGGGATTTTGTCGAATATCTCCGGAACTAGTCGGAAAAAACCAAACTTCTTTATACTCATGTACTACCCAACAAATTACGAAACTTATTTCTCATTTAACCGATACTCTATCTATTACGGTTTTCGATATCTCTGTATACGCAAATTAAATTCGGTTCACCCTGTATACTAGCTATATCACAGTATCTTAGTAACAACAAATTAGCCTACTGTCGACTTTATTTCACTGCATTTGCATTTAAAAACTTGCCGAAAATACTGAATATTTTAATATTTTGTTCCAGTTTCATGGTGCAAAATAAAATAAAACATTGTATTACCAGCATATAGATTATGGCTCAGGAATATAACGCTTCGCGTCGGCTTTATCATTTCGAGCCATAATCTTCTGATTATGCCCTTAATACAAATATCTATTATCTATCTTGTTTCATAAAAACTCTCGTTTAAAAAAACACCTGAACTAACGGGGTGAAGTCGTTCCTTGAGTTTAAAATAAATGCTTTCAACGATACAATAGTTTACACGAAATCGTCATGTCATTTGCTGAATGTTGACCTTGTTATTTTAATTTCATTTTGTGACGACTGGTCATGAGTAGAGAAAAATTCTTTCCAACGACGTCAACATTGTCATAAGATGTTCATTAGAGCATTTTGCACCTAGTAGGGGTCATATAATCAAGCTCAAAATAAGAGGTGTACATCTTTAATTGGTATACTATCATACATCAATGACAAGTGGGAAAAACAATTCAACCATTTCTCGTGCAATCGCGGACAATGACAATGACATTTAACCTCATCTGGTGAGGAATAGGTCATAAATAAATATCAAATCTGCACGAAAAATGCTGTAAAATGACACCCATATTGACATAGATTGTCCAATGGAAATTTTAGTGGCCCTCATCTTTGACTGAGTAGGAGTCACCCGATTGTAGTCAAAATAAGAGATTCACATCTTTAGTGGATAAGCGGTAGCCTATGAATTAGCAATGCAAATTTGAAAAACGTGAGCTACAGTTTGTGCAATCGCGGACACTGTCCGGTGTAGAGTCGGGCGTGATGGATCAGACTGACATAGCGAAGTTACAAGGATATGCTACGCATTACCTAATAAAACCTAAGAACTGATTATGGTGATTCTTATAATGCTTATTGTTTTACGGCAGAAGCCGTCGTATTTAAAAGCACATTTGTGTGTTAACAAATATTTAAAATATTAATTTCAAAAAAGTTGATAATGGACGAAAGCTAACAATAAAAATTGTCATGAATAAAGAACAAATTTAACAAACTTTAATTACATTATAATATAGGTGCAAAGTTGCGAAAAATTCATACAAAAGTTGTAAAACGATGCACAACTAAAACCTAGATATATCAATAATAGTACCAGGGCACTTACGCCGCCATCTTGGATTTTGACGTCACAAAAGCCCCGGGGGTGTGGGGCACTTGCGCGGCCATATTTTTTATGCCCACGTGGGCGACCGCGTTTTCAACCCTTTTTTATCCCTAATTATTTTTTTATACGCTTACGTGAGAGACCGTATTTTTTACCCTTATTTTTGTAATGATTTCTTTGGGTTATTTTGCGACCCCTAATTATTATTGGTGGTATTAAAGACCTTTTGGCTATATTAAGAGCAGTACCCCTGGAGGTTAGGCAAACGCACACGCATACAATGTTGGAAATTGCATAATTAATAAGATATTATTATTAAAATTATCGATCCTATTGCTTTAAAATGGTCATATGCTATTGGATGATCTTTTACCTATACGAGAAAACGTTGTATTTCTAATAAGGAGGTTCTTGTACAACACGTGTAGGGCTTAGCAACTTGTTCTCAGGCCTTCGCCCCCTGGCTGAAGATGGTATGGGAGCCCTAACCTTATAAGACAAGTGTAGAGCGTAGCCCCTATCGTGGCCCCCTTGGTGCAATTGTATGTGGTTCTAACTTAATCTTACAGCTGTAGGCCTTCGCCCCGTCATACAAAACTGTATTCTAATAAGGAGGTTCTTGTAAGGCAGGACTTGTATCAGGGTCTGCGCCCTGGCCCCTTTGAGTTAAAATTGACTTTAGCGCCATCTAACGGCATATAGACCAATGGACATTTTCTATAATAGAAGTTGATAATGCACACCTCTCTCTCTCTCTCTCTCTTGCTCTATCTTGTTTCTCTCTCACCCTCTCTCTTTCGGATCTTTCTCTCTCTCACACACACACACACACACACACACACACACACACACACACACATTGTAAAGTGTTCATTAATACCTGTAAAAACCCCATTAAAAAAGACTGGAAAGTAATAATTACTTATATATAACATAGAGTTAAATTAAATTAACATGTTTTTAAGAATATCAAACTGATATAATGGAAATAAAAGGCAAAAGGTTTTAATGGTTTTATTATTATACATGAATTAACAATAACTACAAGTTTAAAATCCAGGAATACGTACGTACTTACTATTTCTAGAGCTGATCTTATGACGTCATCCTATAAGATTAATAATACATTTTAAAAAATCTTTATCGACATTTTTGTTAGCAATATCAGGTAAAAAACATATATTAAAATAATACGCTTACCTTTAGAAGTGTTTTTTCCTTTAGCTGTACCATACGTTGAACTGAAATATTTTTTATACAACGTGTCTCACTAAAATACGATTTGTGAATGGCTGGATATAAACAGACTATTACATTCCGATCACTAACTACTTTAGAAAGTAATACACAAAACCTGAATACTGCTACTTGTATTTTACCTTTCTCTTAAAATAATTAATAACAAAACTGTTTGAAAAATATTCATATTGTACATGCGGACACACAAATTGTTTTTATAAAAAACCATATTAAGAGTTTGGAATGTAATAATTACGTGTTTTAAATTCCACAACAATATGTAGTAAGAAACCACTGTTCATGTTTACTAATTACCGTGTAATTATATAACTGTGTTAAAATTAATAGTCTAAAAAATGTATTACCAATATCGAATGGTTAACATAATTTCTTTTAAAAAGCACTAAATCATAAAATTTTATAACACGATTTTTAAAAACACACATGGCGAATTAAAAAGAAAGAAAGAAAAAGTAGGTATCACGCAATTCTTAATTAAAAAAGTAGGGTACTAAAAAATCTCTTTATTTATCAGAATGGAATGGTTGGGTAACAGGCGTTAAACAATAATTTGATTATCTCGTCATAACATGTACTAAAATAGCTTTTTACAAAATCAAACATAGGTAAATTATGCAATCTAAAATATAGAAACATTAACGTATAAAGTCCACACACATCCGAATGATAGTCTTGTAGTATTGTTTTATTGTATACGAAGCATCTGTAATTCTTCTCTAGGAAACGTAAATGATATCCTAGCGGTGCTCAAATACTCAAATACTCTCCGTTACCATTCTCGTCAATGTAGATAGCGGTCCAATGCTGACCTGGTTTGTTTTCAGGATCAGTGTTTACGATAATTGCACACGGTCTAGGTGCGTGTCTCGGTAGTTGATTAGAAGCACATACAAACCGAAACACATTCTTCTTGTGGCTGGGGATCGATTTCAAGCATCTCAACACTTGTACCGCATACATCTCTGGAATTGGTATGCGTCCAGTCTTGCAGTAGTAAGGCGTTTTCCAGTGCACACATAGGCTCAGTGATGTTATGGTTTAAACAGCTATATGCTTTTGCTTCCCTTTTCGAGTATTTAATCGACGGGCAGCCAGTCTCCTCCAGGTTTACTATTGATTTGTTAAGAAACCTTACACAGTTGTTTTTCACGGCCCTTAACGTAAATTTTGTTAAATGGGCGCAACACTCTCATCAACTCCTCACGGAAATTGTTGTAATGTACATGACCCGACCACCATTTCAGCCCATGATAATTATCCTCCATACATTTTATCTGTCGTGACATGGATTCTGATATAAAGTAGCCTTGAGGTGGTTTTATCAGCATCAACGATAAACGACCGTGATCTGTAACCACGGCAATTTCATTCGGTATGAATAAGGTTGTTAACACCACTAAACCCTTGTACGTCCAAGTATGCGTCCATCTTCTATCGGCTGAAGCTTGCAGGTTAGAGCTACCACTTTTAACAGCTAAAATCCACAACGACATTCCGATGTTTATCGACCTCGATGACGTTATCAAATTCTGCATACACCAAATAGTTAACGGTTACGGTGAGCGCTTCTTCAAACCCGATTTCCAGCCGAAGGGAGCCGTTTCTAACTAAATTCCAGTGCGTACTGGCGTTTGCGGACAAGTCAGGTGTTAGGTCAAAGGCCATTAAACAGTAGCTGCTGGGATAATCACTTCTCGATATATCGTTACCTTCATTCAAAAAATGAATACCCGTACCAGAGAATAAGGTGTAGTACGCTCTTACATATAAACCATTAGCTGTAAAGTCTGGTTGTAAGGCCTTCGAAGGAATTTGTTGTCCGACAATATATAACGACATGTAGTTAATATTGCAGTGATGAAAATTGAACGGGTTTGAGAGGTAGTCACCGTTGAAGGCTTTATTTGCTACAAAGCCTACGATGCATCGTTTAGGTAACTGACCCAGGAAAACATTATTCAATGATTTTCGCTGTATGCCTGCAGGTATAGTTAACACTTTTACGTCGGTCCTTGTAACAGGGTATTTTGCGGCTGTTGTTTCTAAAGCTTTAGCGTGCGCAATTAGAATAGTTGGATTGATTCGCATACGTCTCACTAGTAAACTAGCGTCTATAATTTGCGTCTTGTAGTTTGAAGTAATTTAACCTTTAACTCAACACCACTTATGAGACACTTTTCTTGATTAAACAAATCCGAGTGCACGTGACCAATCATCTCTATCTGTTTCCCGGTAGCCGCAAGTGCTTGACGTTTTGAGAAACCGTTATTTGCGTTTCCCAGTGTATTCATCTGTCCAGCTGTATCATTGTGCCATAAAGTACATCCTAGATGTGAACTCTTGGCCTCCTTTCCATAATTTAGCAGCGTTTCGATATATGAACGGTAGGCGTAGGTGTTGTTTGGTTGCCACACCATCATCTGATTTAAGTAAACCTCCACCTGTGAGAAAAGCGAACGCATCCAATTGTTTACCGGTGCTACAACATCAGCGTCTGTAAGTGCTGTACCATCTTGCTTTATAACTTTCGCTGTACAACATGGTCTGACTTAAATCTATATAATCGTTTCCATTTCCGGGGACTACAAATTCTACTGGGGCGTCATCACTCAGAGCTGATAAGGGCTTGTAAAATATCCATTCACCACTCTCGATACTTGTCTGCGTCGACGGTAAAGCGAACAAATCCAATTCGGACTTGACGGATTCACACGATTGTGCATGTAGAAAAGCCATTATCTTGAAAATATATCGTCGTAAGCAGGCTTCTTCTTAGCAACAGCTCTCAGTGGAGACTGGTTATTATCGGACAGACGTACTCTTTTATAACCCGAACCCTCCATCATTTTATCGATTTTCTCGTCGGCTTTACGCTTAAGGTTTCTACCTGCCTCGTGAAATCTTTCTTGAAACGAATCCTTAATAGGTCGATCCTCTATGACGTCACCAAGAATATTAGCATCCGTTCTAAGAGCTTCTTTTCTAATAGCCTTTGCGCCAGACTTAAATAATGGTATTATACTTCTAAATATACCACCTAACCAGCTCCCTATTCCATGACCACGTTGATATGGCGCACCTCTGTAGTAGAGCCGATACCGTTACCAGCCTGATTCATGTAATATTGCTGATAAGGGCAAACCATTATTGTACTTTCTTAAAGTGTAGCTTCAGGCACGATGTTCCAAACTCAAATGGCATTGCTGCATCCGTATCTGTTTTTATATTAATCTCGATGTTTTCAAATTCCCGTGTCATTACCGGTATGTAGTGTGCAGGCGAAAAAATCACATATTTATAACCCCCGTAAGCATAGTTTTCTGAAGTAATATTTATTATACGCATAAGCGGCGATAAAACATCACACACAATTTGCGGTTCAACGATGTCGCAATAAACAAACATCTGAGTTGGTAATCCTATCCATATACTAGCGGGGTTCCACAGCTATGTTCTGATACGGTCGATAACCCAATTATAAGGCTAGACGTTGTGAGAATCCGAATAGCGAGAGCTGAGTTTTTAATTTCGTAGTGACGTGCTTAGTTGGATTATGATATTCGATTGTTAGCAATTTACTTATTAGTACATAGTTATTGAGCTCGCTGATAATTTCTTCTATGCTGGCGTAATTTCCCGAAGCGAATCGTATCACGTACCAGCCATCTTCAATATAAATGATCTTCTCGTTGTCGAGTTGAAAATATTCTGCGGCCTTTTTTAATATCGTTTCTAACACGTTCTCGCCAGGTGGCTCTGTTCTATAATAAATTAAATTATCTGCTGCACTTACAGCGGCAAAAGAACATGGGTACTGAATTTCCGATATCCCTACAATCCACGAGCCCGTTAATCTTATTCGTTTTGGCAGTTGCGTAATTAAACTTGCCGTCATATTACCTGGAAAATACGTCATAGAGCTATTACTCAATAAGGTAAAATAAAACTCCATTTTTATATATCTCTCAACTGCGAAGCTAACACCCAGCTATAAATTTGTCACTGCATCCACGCCACTTGACCAGGATTATATTGCCCCCGGCCCTTCTCTGCTAGAATCTTATCGACTTTGAATAGAGTATCTTTATCAACCGTAACAACTTGCAATTCTTCTTCGTAAAAGGTACCCTGAATAGGATCGGTATTAAGATCGATTATTCGATAAACTGGTGGTCTTCTTTTTATCACCGTACTAATTGTAAAAACTTCTTCGCTCCAATTCGTTTCATATCCGTTCTCAAAGGTGTACTTAGTTCTGGCGATCCAGACATGCTCACCGGCTTTATATTTAGGATGGCGTACTGGACCTAAACCTTTCGCGTACAGGTTATTCCACACTTCCAAAATGTTTGTATCGTTTACAGCCGCGGGGGCCATCTTTATACTTGAATGAGGGCTATTGTTGTATGCAGTTCGAGTACATCAATATACCTGTAGGAATTTTTGTAAGTGAAATAACGCCACATCTTTGTTTTCAATGTTTTATTAAATCTTTCAACTACTGATGCTTTTACATCAGGGTTATTTGTTACATAGAAATTGATATTTTGTTTCTTGAAAACGTTTTGTACACTGCTCGCCACAAACTCTTTGCCTTTATCCGTCTGTAGATTTGCCGGAGTATTGTCGCAATTCTTGAAAATATCCGCGAATGCTTCAATTACAGATGAGGCTGTCTTAAGTGCTCTCGCCCATGCCCTCTTGCTAAATACATTAATTACCGTTAGTGTGTAGTTGTATCCGCTATTGTGTTTACTTAAAGTTCGCATATCACAAAGATCCGCTTGCCACAACTCGTAAAGGTTACTCACAATATATTTATTTCGTCGAAACTTTTTTCTGACTGGTTTATGTTCCGTATAAGCTTCCTGTGCCTGTAGCCAGTTTTTCACTTTACTATATCTACTCTTTACAGCATTAGTTAAAGGTGTTATACCAGCGAACCCTGCAGGGTGAGCGGGATCATAGTATACAGCATCCATGTTATGGCCGCCACGAATCTCAATCTAGTGAAAGTCCTCTTCTTCTTCTTTGAGAGATTCTTCTCGGTGTTTCCTGCGTTTCACCATCAGCATCGTAATTATCACCTACAGTTGTGAGGGTCCGTTCAACGCTGGGTGATACAGAAACATCATACCTTTGCGTATTTCCGATAAACTCTCGTGGTATATTTACCTTTTTAATGTACGTCGCAAACTGACGCCAACCGCGCGGGTTTGTGGTTTTTCGGTTTCTTAACGTCTCGTGAACCAGATCGATAATGTTGGAATGTGGTATGATCTCGCCTTTTATTGTGACAGTACCCCTTTTATCGCAAAAAAGATAGCTGCTTGTATTCAGTACACGTAACAAATCAGCTCCTTTTCTCTTATATGAAGGCGGAAGCGTTGATACTATCTCGTCGTCTGTCAGACCTTTGCATTGCGGTAAATCTCTAATATCGTCAGCAACAGCTGATTGTTATACTGGTGGGCTGACGTAACTGATTGGGAAAGTGTAGATACCTTTGAAGAACTTGGTTCTACTGCTACCATTTATCATGGTCGGTCATTTTAGTTTTTAAAACTTTATCCATATCGTTACCCAGCTGCGTTAAACTGTAGTTTTGTGTAACATCTGGTGCCTGGAAGCGCTGTATAAAGTCCATCGGTAGAATAATCATCTTCTTCAGAGTGTGGTCCTTGGTTATTGAAACAGATTACCCAGAATTCCGCCGAATAATGGTCCTAACAGGAGTGGTCGAAATGCACCACCTTTCTGTACAAGAAACTGTTTCTTCTTTTTTATAGATTCGCCTCTCTGTGCCAAGCGTCTTAAAGTGTGCTTATGTTGAGAGAGTCGCTGCTTCTGATACACTCTACCTGCTTACTATCCAAACATTTCAATAAGGCGTCACGTTGACTTTTACTTAATCTGGCTAATGCACACAGGATATCAGTGTTCTCGCTTAAAACGTCAACCATCATATATGATGTAATCTTTATGACTGTGAGACTTAAACCCTTTTTTCGCTATATATACCTGACAGATACCTTGAGGCCCGAATATGTTTGTTCTATAACGTAGCACATCCGGTGTATTTTGTTTCAAATCGAACAATAAATATCCGTGCGAGCTTGAAGTAGCATCTTGGTACGCTGCTTCTAAAAACTTTGGGTTATCCGGCGAAATCTGTCTTGCTAAATGCTGTATCTGAGCTCTGACACGTGGGTTCTTAAACCAAATTATGTAATGCGCGTTGAGATAAATATCCCGCTGTCCACGTCCTTGATGAAATATGTTCTGCGTTAAGAAAAACACACTTAGATTTCGATGATGACAGCCCTTTGTGAAAATATCAACCACAGAGCCGTTAGTTTCGCGCATTAGATCGTCAATTATTATAATAATTAAGACAGGTTTTTCCCCGTCAAACTGTTCCATATCAGGTAAACCCTTTTTGAAATTCCACAGAGAGATCTTTGAATAAAGGCTGCCACTCACTGTAAAACCAGATAATTTCTTTAAAAGCTGTACCGCAGGCGGTTTCGATATTTTTTAGAAAATCAACGATAAAATACGATTTCCCACAACCCGACGGACCCGCAACTATCGCCGAAATGAGGTGCTTAAACTGACCTTCCATCTTGAATCACTAAACGATACTAACAGATACTCCACCAGCAACCTCGTTTAAATAGACTAAATAACATTCTTTTCAATCAGGACGTTAATCTCATCAGGTCCAATACCAACTCCAAGTCCAAGACCTAGCTCCAGATCCAGCCCCCCCAGTCCAAGACCAGTCCCCAGCCCCTCACGTTAGCTACTACAAAAAAAGGCCTAGCTGCCAGAAGGTCTTTAATACCACCAATAATAATTAGGGTCGCAAAATAACCCAAAGAAATGATTACAAAAATAAGGGTAAAAAATACGATCTCTTACGTAAGCGTATAAAAAAATAATTAGGGGTAAAAAAGGGTTGAAAACGCGGTCGCCCACGTGGGCATAAAAAAAATGGCCGCGCAAGTGCCCCACACCCCCGGGGCTTTTGTGACGTCAAAATCCAAGATGGCGGCGCAAGTGTCCTGGTACTACTATCAATTATAGATTCAGTATAGTTTGTTTCATTTGAAAAATTACTTCTGGTAAATGGTTAATCTTTTAGAGATGTTACTAATATAATTAGACTTGGAATAACCGTAAAGAAAGTAGTGCTTAATATTGATACTGCTCTTCTTCCTCTCATAGCTAATTCTAATGCTAATAAAAATCCTTAATAATCTATAGTATTTGAATTGCTTTTAAATATAAAAAGAAATATTAAAGAACATTTAAATTAACTAAAAAAAACGTGGATTTTGTAGTAGACGTATAGAACATACGAGATTTTGTAGATTGATGATGGTTTAAAACCTGAAATGGATGACGGACTAACAACTCCTTGCTGTCCCTATAACGATATGTGTTGTACGGAGTGGTTGCGTTAATATTAAGGTAAAGTGTTACTGTTGTTGCTTTGGGATCAATTAATGTAAATTATTGTCAGTAGAAAATTTCTGGAAAGGCATAAGTTACACTGTTCGTGTAGAACATGATTTACCGATTGTTTTCTTCTCTTTGCTGTTTAAGCTACATTGATCTTTGTCCCGGTGGAGATCAATTAGTTTGCAACCCACCTACATGCATGATAAATATGGCGTACATTAAAGCCTCGTGGGAATAATTTGGGTTCATTAGTTTATGTCCCCAGGTCTATCTTTATTTTATTTTTGTAGCAGATCAATGTTGAGTATGTGTACAACGTAATGTAATACTCGTTTGGCGGAGCCGAGTTCACGTTAGTTAGGCTTTCGATTTAACTTTTTTGCATTACTATAGGCTCTCTATACAAGCCGCGAGCAACTATATGTAGCGGCATAATTCCTGTCAAAATCTCGCGTGGTTGTATCCCTTTGAAATTTGGAGAGTGTAGGGTAGGGCCTATTTAAGATATTTAATATTCGTGATGACCTGGCTTTCCTCCTCATATTATAGCCGGTTGAATGACTTCGCTGTGTATACGAATATATGTGCTCTTGCTCGCTACCCAGTGTTTATCACTTATTCCGTATAGCGTATTACCGCTTAACTTTAATCGTTTTATGATCATTTAGTAGATTATTTCGCAGACCAAGATTCTTTAATGAGAGTTTGGGGGGGGGGGCATTTTTTCCCGTTAATGCTTAATATTGGTGGTCTTAATATTTTTTAGCATGGGAAAAAGGTTTCTTCAGTTACGTATGCTACTTTTAAATTTGTTGCCCAGTTATGGCAGACATCCTTTATACTACACGCAGCGGCATCTGCAGCCTTAGCCGACTTTCCTCTTATTAGGATCATTTGGTCATCTGTAAACGTTTGCACGAAAATTTTGCTGTGTGTGTACGAAGGCACTCATGAGGTATAGGTGCTCTTAATGGTTCCACTTAATGAATACTGTAGTAGTGCTTAAATTGTTCATAGAATAGTTCTGGGAATCACATTGCGCATGTACACATGCATGCGAAGTAAATCTTTTGTGCGAGCTTAACCTTTGTTGGAGTGTTTGCTATATTGAGCAAACGTGATTTAGAAAATAGTATTTCAGGTCTTCCTCTCTTTTGAATCTCCTAGACACTTATTTAGAGCTTTTGTTAATGAGTAGAAATCATGTTTACTATGGGGTCCATTTTTTTAACTATATATTCCTATACTTTCGCTTTCAATTCGGAAAATGTTTAAAGGAATTCATCTTCCTACATATTGCTCAGAAGGAGCGCATACAAAAAACAAATAGAGCATTCATAGAACCATTCTGAGGAGAATCTCTCTCTCTCTCTCTCTCTCTCTCTCTCTCTCTCCCTCCCTCCCCCCTCCCTTAAGCGCAGTTCGTAGTTATGTACGTGCTTAATTATTTTGAACGTGAACGTGACAACCAAGGGGTACTTGTTCCATTTGAATCTGTTATGATGACTGAAGGACTACTTTTAGCGCACGTCTGAAGCATGTAGGTTAGTAAAAATACAGGTAGTGCTATAAAAAAAGGGGTACAGAAGCCCAAAAATAAATAAACTCCCACAGTCCCCAGCTAAGCGGAGAAAACGTACGATTTTCAGTCGAGGATCTCACAAATGAAGCTGGCATGATAAATCTAAGGAAATCGTGAAAAAGAAGCCAATGGGTGAAGGAAAAATATTTGTTGTAATTTAATTATTACATTATAATTCCTAATGAAAAATCTGTATTTTTTAGATAGGCAATGAAGATGGATTTAATTCCGATGCTTCACTTTTGTTTTCTACAAAGTCACAAGGTGCAGACTATCACGGAGATATGTGTGCGAAATTGTTTAAAAAATTGTTTGAAAATAATTTAATTGCACACCTTAAAGAACCGCCTTTAATTCATCTAAGAAGGAAGAAATATGTAATTCTCTATTAAAGCACAATATAGCCAGCTTTTGAAGCTAGCATGTTTAAAAAAAAAGAATTACTGCAATTAGTTGCAGATAATGCGATACCAAAGGTGTGCGAAATAGATGAAATAGCACACAAGTGTGGACACAGAATATTACGGTTACCATCATATCGTCAATTTAATCCAATTGCACTGGTGTGGCAAACTGCAAAGAACACTACAACAAAAATATAGGAAAACATAATTCCAAATTTAACGACCATGTAAAAGAAATATGGATGGAATCCTTGCGACGAATTGATGGGAGATATTGGCAGAAATGCATTGAACATGCCGAAGTGTCTATGTTTGAGTGGTGGGAAATTGAAAAACATTTTGAGGTTAGTTATATATGTTAACGATTCCACTTCTGAGAGTGACACTGATAGTGAATAATTCTTTTTAATTTAAGTGTTTTAATTCCAATGTAATATAAATATTCTAATTTTTACGTAACATATTGATAACTCTACAATAGGTGGACTGAATACATGCACTGATTTATGTAAATTGCTTTTCATTTAACTTGGATTAATATGAAATCTATTTAAACTATGTGCTAAATTAAAATATTAAATATCTATAACTTCGTTGAACTTCGAACTACATTACACTGTACACACTTTCTTCTACAAGAATGAAATAATCACAAATGTATCGATATTTATGTTATCGTAAAGTATCTACAAGAATTATGTCGATTACAAAGCAATAATTATGCTTCTAGAAAGGTTGTTATAAATCTTGAAAATAACAAAATAATTGCAACTTTTATCAATTTTTTCACCTGAAATGATTTAATTTATAATAAACAAAAAAAGTATTTGTATACTTACAAATATATGGGTTATGTATTATGGTATGTAATTATAATCAAACCATGCCCTAAATTATAATAATTCACTCGCGCAGCAAAATATGTTTGACTCTATCAATAAAATAAGTGGATAAAATGGATAATTTTTCTAGTTTAATATGTAAAAAACATTCAATAATTTCCAACTTTCTTAAGGAAATTTATGTGGAGACATCTGCCGATAAAAATATTAACTAAAAGATACTTTGCTGATTTAATGAATACACCTCGCCTAAATCTTAGTTCGTGTAATTTTAAGAATGTCATACCAAACTTTATTTAAATCAAACTATAGCTGTACTACCGTTTCACTGGTATAGGTCATTGTCTCTGCGATAAGGAATTAAGCAATTAATCGTTAATATTCAATACGAAGAGTTGTTCATAAATTCTATTTTATTTAAATTTATATTCTTTGTTTTTAGTTTCGTAATAAATAACACAAAAAAAATCTGTTAGATTTTTACATACGACTGCAATATTTTTAATTTATACATTGTAATATGAAATTAGAGACGAACATTTTAAAATATGCATAAATTGCATAAAATGTAAATTTAGATAGAAAATTCATGCACATACACTAAGAATTCAGAAAAAATTAAGTTGATTTTTTTGTCTGCTGAAATAGTATGATTTACTACAGCTTATTTATGTATTCTTCAAGGCTGATACTTTTTTATTGTTTAGAAATAATGATTATCTACATACAATTCTCATGCTAAATGATTGTAAATGTTTTCATGTACACAAAAACAGTAAAATACTAGTGTTTGCTCTAAGCAAATCTAGCTTCAGAAAATATTCATGTGAAAATCTAGATCGTGTCCGAAATGTTCAGTGTCAATTGTGTTCTAATCGCTATAAACCACAAAAATTAAACAGAACTATTATTATGAAAATGTAAACTTTCACCATTATCACACATAATAAAATACTTATCTTTTTTGGGTTTTTTAATGGTGTATTTTAAATTGTACAATCTAAACGTTTCAATAACACTTACAGTTAATGTTTTAATTTTTCAACTTTGACAAAATTGTTTACAACATCTTTAACAATTTTAATGGATATTACTACTGACGAAGATAACTGTAAATGTTATCGAAACGTTTACATTGTATAATTTAAAATACACCATTAAAAAACCCATAAAAGATAAGTATTTTAGAATTATTATTACTTTACTCGGTTATATACAATGTGTCCCAAATGCGCTTCTCTATAAAGGGATCTCGGCTTCTGTTATACTTACGGCAAAGGCTAAATAGGGAAAGTTTTAGAGGAAGCTTAGAGCATTCGATATCCGGTTTCAGATTTACGATCGGTCAATTGGTTTTGAAAATATCGGCGAAAAACCGAAAATGGCGGATTTCGTTTTTCGCCAGTAAATCCGTAATGGTTAATTGAAAAAAGTTATAATGTCAAAATATTAATTTGTCGCATTCGCAGTATTAATGTAGATATTGTAAAAATGTCTTTATGAAATCTATTTTGAATGTCTGCATAATGCGACTATCGCAGCATGGTTGTATGCGTTGCGGTCATGTAGAGATCTCTTTTGAATAGACTTACGTGGACTAATAACACAATCATTTTTAATGATTTCTAACTATCCGTAATCATTCACTTTGTGGTAAGTTTGTATCTGCTCCAATTTGTGCCTGAATTAGTGCCCAAATTATGAATTGCTCGTCACTTTAACGGTTGAACACTAGAAAATCGTCATAGTAATTGTAAATTTTTATAATGCAACCACCAACGTAATAATCTGAAAAAGCTGATTTAAAAGGTGCAACTGTAAATCGAGAAAATGTAAAATACAGATTTACAAGACAACTAGAATTCATTTGAATAGATGCTAAATATGTTAAGTTACTAGATCTTTGAAAGAAAAGGATGTTGCGAAGATACCTAAATGATGGTAGTTTGGTGGTATGGCTATGGACTGAAAAGGAAGCGCATAGTGCAATAGGAATTGGAGTAAGTGGAAGTGAAAAAGCGAAAACGTGCCTTAGACAGCATGAGTTGGTATCTCGTGGGTAATGTGGATTAGATTAAAAATGGAAAATCATTTATATTACATGTTCAGCACCGATAAATGGGGAGAATTCCCAAGAATGATGTAAGAATTTCTGGAAGGATGTGGAAAACTTATTGAATGTATGTAATCCAAGTGAAAGAGTGACTTTATTTGAATGGATGAGTGGGTGTACAGAGAGAATATGCGGAACCCGTTTTAGGAAAGTCTCTTTGTATATAATACATTGTCTAAGCATAAAACTGTTCATATGTATGCATGATATAAAGGTGAATCTAAAAGCATCATTAACCTTATCGTTTATGATGAAGGACTTGGAAAGCCGGTAAGGGATACAAAGGTATTGCCTGGATTGCATGTGTATCTGAAGTGGAAAAAAAATAGGTAGATGTGCTTGAAAGATAATATTGTCAATTATGCTGTACAGATATTTGGAAAAGTGACTGTGAGTAAGTAGAAAAATTCTGCTTGGTGACGTCAATTTGTAAAAAAGGCAGTACCGTATAACAAAAAAGGCGGCAGAGAATGAGAAAATCCTAAACGATTCTGAGGGAAATAAGAAACTTTTCTGAAAGCGAAATGCGAAACGTGATGGAAAGGAGGATGGAATGGTAGACGAGAATAGCACAAATGAACTAGCATGGGATGAGGAAAGTATTACATGAATATTTTAGAAAGACGTAAGTGGTATTGAGTTGAATTAGGTGAAGAAAGCTGTACAAAGGTTGAAAAATGGTAAAGCTATTAGTATGGATGGATTTACTGGTGAAATGCTTTAATACGGATGTACAATGCTTGAGGAAATATTGTGTGAATCATTTAGTGCATGTATTAGCGTCAAAAGGTACCTATCGATTGGAGAAGTGCGATCATTGTTTTGTTGTATAAGGCTAAAGAGAGTATATGTGACTGTAAAGGTCTCGTAAGGTAATTGGAAAAGTTTTGGTTGATAGAGTGCGTGCAATAGCAGAATAATATGTTCAAGGTGGTCTCATTGCAGGAAGGGTATGCGTAAATCCGTGGTTGTTGTCCAGCAGGTGATTGAATAAGGAGCTCTACGTAGTGTTTGTAAACTTGGAGAAAATGTATGACCGAGTGAACAGAGGGAAGATCTGGAAGATTTGGAATAGGAAACGGTGAGGAAATGCCAAGTAAATCGAATAATGATAGTGCATGTAATAGTAGTGAATGTACGTGTTCTGGTGTATTCTGGTAAAGCAATTTTACTAAACGAAAATACAAAGGAGTTGCAAACAATCCCGAGGAAACCTTGACGAAGTTTGTAAGAGTGTCGATCTAAAAGTAAACGTGGACCCAAACTAAGTGTTTAATCGTGAATATGAAGAAGAGGGTAACGTATTTATCCTGCATGATCAGATTGCAAAACAAGTTGATAACTTTGTGTATTTTGTAACGTCACATAAATATTATTTAATATAATATTATGCTAGAAAAGGTAGCGCGGCTACGAACTCAGTCGAACGATAACTAATCGTACAGCACTCTGCTGGCGTGGGTAATTTTGGAGTGTTGAATATAATTATGTTATTTCGAGAAAATTAGAGACAAGGTTGTAGTAAAAGTGTGTTAGAAAGTGACAATAATATTATATTATGTACAGGGTGTCCACATTTTCATGTGTTTACGAGGTTTTCCCAGTACCGTGCTACTTTTTTTGTGAAATTAAAAATGCCACCCACAGATTTCTTCTAACCCTATTCCTTTTTATTCTACGAAAGAAGTTATATAAGGTATAAGGTATCAGATAGCTAATATACGCCCTGTATTTTAAAAACTAAGAGGGCTAGAAGAAATCAGTATATGGAATCTTTAGTTTCACAAAAATACAACACGGAATTGGAAAAACCGAAACTTTGTATCTCTACTCATAAGTGAGAAATCCCGTAAAACATACGCAAATGGGAAACCCTGTACGAATGAGATACTGAAACATTTTAAATTTAAATCATTTGCAATATCACCCCAAATCCGATTCTTCAGTTTTGTCTCCATATAATTGGCATCTATTGCATCGTAAAGCGCCTTGTGTTGCCTTACCGCCTCTATCAACGTTTCTTTTGCCATTTTTTTAAATAAAAACAGTTGTTGTAAAACGACTTGCACACACACGCGGCACGAGAAAAATGTGTCTGGACTACTGCGTCACGCGACTGTCAGTCGACATGAGTCGTGCTAGGTCGCGATGTGTTTTGTCAATTTGCGTCGATCTATTCAATCCTGTAGTTAACAAAAAACACCCTGTGCTGCGTCACCTCACACGCGCTATACGTGCCTCAATTTGCGCCTTACCTTAAAGAATCAAAAGGAAGGAAATTACAAATTAGTTACTAACCTAACTGCCTCGGAAAGTTAATTTTCTCGCATGAGCACTTTGTTTGCAGCACGACCGCAGTGAGTGCTGCATTTAATGCGAATGCGGGACATTTTTTTTCAAAAGATTTAGGTACATTTTTTTTTGTAACGAATAAAAGCAAAAATATACAGTGCGGATGATAAGTCTTACCCCCCCCCCCCTTTAATATCCGTTACTGAAGACAACATTGAAAAACGCTCGGACACGTCAATTTTTATTTCATACGAGGTGTTTTTTAACAAAAAAAATTGTCACCCCTTTCACCCCCTCTCCTTGACAGCTATGCCCTCCATATTTTTAAATAGCAAGGGGGGTCGTGCGATACATCGTTGGAAAATATTTTAAAAGTAGAATTCAAGAATTATCATTTTTAATTTTTTTAAATAAAAGTAGAAATAAAAATAAACAAACAAATAATATTAAATTAAATCTTCAAAAATAAATGAACTGGACAAATTATTCCAATTAACAACTTAATTACTGCAGGAGGTGTTCAAAATGTTCTCCATTTACTTCCTGGCAGAAGTAGATTCTTTGTTTGGTTTCCTCCCTAACAGTGAAGCTGGCCGTAACTTTCATGAAGCGGTAAGAATATTTAATGAACGTTTTCCGGATCGTCCAATTGATCGACATTACTATAGACTACTCACAACAAATTTTTTGAAACCGGTTCTGTCGAAAACAAAAAACGGGTTGGTAGAAATAAAACTGCTGAGGAAAAACGAGTAGATATTGTATCCCAATTTGTAGTAAATCCATCCAGTTTAAGCAGAAATGTTGCTCGCGAATGCGAAGTAAGTCACTCGACCGTTTTAGTCACTTTAAAGAAGCAAGAATTTCACCCATTTAAAATAAAAATGGTGCATGAATTGACAGATGATGATCCAGATCGACGAATGCAATATTGTGAAATCATGGATAATAATATTACACAAGATCCAAATTACTTACAACATATTTGTTTTTCCGATGAAGCTACATTCTATTTAAACGGTCATGCACATCGACAAAACATAAGATATTGGTCTGACGAAAATCCTCGATTGTTTCGAGAGTGCCACACACAATACCCAACTAAATTAAATGTTTGGGCAGGTATACTAGGGAATCACACTATAGGCCCTTTTTTTATCGAAGGTAACTTAACGGGGGATAGCTACCTTAACCTATTGGAAACACAAATAATCCCTGCAATTAATGATGTGGTTAGAACCAACCCAGGTGAATTCAATCAAGATATTGTTTTTCAGCAAGATGGAGCTACGCCACATTACGTTGCTCGAGTTCGAAATTTTTTAAACAATTTATATCCGAGGAGATGGATTGGGCATCGTGGGTTCATTGAGTGGCCACCTAGGCCACCAGATATGACTCCTATGGATTTTTTCCTATGGGGTTACCTTAACTCCAAAGTGTATGCGAGCCAGTTGATGACACTTGATGAACTTCGTCAAAAAATATTCGAAGAATGCAACAGAATTGTTATGCTGACCCTACAAAGGGTTAGTGAGGAAACCAAACAAAGAATCTACTTCTGCCAGGAAGTAAATGAAGAACAATTTGAACACCTCCTGCAGTAATTA
Source organism: Vesta saturnalis (assembly GCA_036346205.1). NCBI lineage: Eukaryota > Metazoa > Arthropoda > Insecta > Coleoptera > Lampyridae > Vesta > Vesta saturnalis. Next base: position 36,217 of record JARFJB010002207.1, read on the forward strand.
AGTTGTTAATTAGAATAATTTGTCCAGTTCATTTATTTTTGAAGATTTAATTTAATATTATTTGTTTGTTTATTTTTAATTGTATTTTTATTTAAAAAAATTAAGAATGATAATTTTTGAATTCTACTTTTAAAACCCTTTCCAACGATGTATCGCACGACCCCCCTTGTTATTTAAAAAACGGAGGGGGTAGCTGTCAAGGGGAGGGGGTGAAAGGGGTGACAATTTTTTTTTGTTAAAAAACACCTCGTTTGAAATAAGAATTGACGTGTCCGAGCGTTTTTCAATTTTGTCTTCAGTAACGGAGATTAAGGGGGGGGGGGGGGGGTAAGACTTATCATCCGTACTGTATAAATAACCTTACTTAGCTTTTTTTAATGGTTAGTAACGTGATAAATTGATAAATCTGCTACTTGCCTACTAGTTTTTTAAAACTGAAATCAACTGTCATGTTCTTAAATTTTATTAAACTTTGTTAAAATGAGTGACAACGAAGAAAACATTTGCACAAGGACTGCAGTAATTGCACAGTAAATGTGCACATTTTTAACAATTGCACTTTCTCTTCCACTTCTGAAAAATAATTTGATTAGTAAGTTCACATTTACATACTTAAACGTATAATCTGTATAATCCTTCTAGTTGACATTTGACGATGACATTTCATACATGTGTATTAATCAGACCGTAATACCAATCGTGTAAAGCAAACATCCCTTTGCGTTGGCGGAAACCTAAACACCGGGGTGCAAAATCAAAATAAGTGAAAACATTCTTTTTTCATAGAATGAGCACAAAAAAGTTTGTTTAACAAAAGATTGATAGTGATTTTAAAATTCAACAGACTACATGTAACGGCAGTACATTAGAAATTTAAATTTCCTTACAATAAGCACTTTTTTGTGGTTGCTGGATGCCGTGTTAGTGGACATGTTTAATAAAATTCGGCAATAGGTTCCTTTTAGAAAGTGTTTAACCGAGTTGTCTCATAAATTATATCTTTTTTATATTGCAAATTAGAGATTAGTAAATTTAAATCTGAAGCTTCTGTTATTATTTAAAAAATGAATATTGAATGAGTATTGCAGCTTCCTTGTACAACGTATACTTGCTGTTATAAAAAAAGTACCTATGGCTAATTTCTAACTAATAACTTTAATTAACGTTGAAATTTTTTTCACCTCTATGATAGCACCGCAGGTATAAATCATTAATAGGGATTACCTTTAAAAAATAAGGTATATGTATATTTTATACATATAACAAGTTTATATCTATATGGAATAAAACAGTGATTTATACATTTCAAGATTCCTTGCGGTTCAGGATTAATATTATTTAAGCAATGTTCTGAGAATGGCGGCCGTGTAATTATATCCGTCGGTACAGAATACCTGGCTGGATGACTTTTAACGCAATTTCTAAGTGGCATATCTCTGATATGGGTCGAGGGAAATGCCTTTTGTTCGGGACCTGCCATCATAATGTGGATGTACTTTATAGAAAGCCTACCTTAAGTTGATATAACGTCATTTATTAATATAATAGGTGTTATTCTGTAATGTGTACAGCTTTGAGCTTTACTTTGATATTATTGAAACGAGAGTCATTGTTCACAAAGGTTTATAAATTATAGAGAGAACTATTGAATGTAAGTTATAAGACGTTTTGCGAAGAGGCAAAAATTAAAGTAATTAATATTATTAAGTACATGATCTCATCTAATTACAATATTGGATAATTAAATATTTTAAGAGTTATTCGTCGTATTTTGTTACTCTTTAAGTTAAAAGATAGTCCAAATTATCTGTTTGTTGATTGTCATGTTGAAAAGTAAATGTATAGAATCTGCATCTGGTAACGGCAATACCGGGCCAGTCATACAAGATGTAAGATATTAATTGTACTAATACCAACATGATCATTTTAAAATTTTTTACTAAAATACCATTTTTTAAGTAATTTAACTTTCTTGACTCTATGTATATTTTAATTTCTTACTTCCATACGTGTCGGGGCAGTAGACAAATAACTGTTGGGTAGTAGGACGATACCATTAGTAGCGAATGCTACATTGTCCGGGGCACGCTTTGGTTAGTAACTGCGCGCTATGGTATTATTACTCAAGAGAATAATACAACTGCTTCGGATCGACCTGGCTACAAGAGGCGGTCATGGTCGAATCAGACATGCTTCGTTGCTGTGAAGTGAGGAAATGATGGCCAGAATATTTCGGAAAGCTGTAGAGTAGTGAGGAGAGTAAGACAAGGGTTAAATAAGGAGAATAAACAAGGAATGGTGAATGAAACTGAGAAGGATAAATGAGGTAGAGAAAAGGATAGGAAGGTTGAAAAACGGTAAAGGGCAGTCGTAGATGAAATCACTGGTAAAATGCTAAAGTATGGAGGTGAAAAGCTTATACAACGATTGTGTTAATTATTCAATGTATGCAATTATGCAATGTATGTATGAAAAAACGGCAGGAAAGTAGAAAAGCAGTAAAGGAGCCGTCGTGGATGGAATTACTGGTGAAATGATAAAATATGTAGGTGTCAAGCTTATGCGAAAGTGTGGTAAAGTGCCAAGAGATTGGAAGAGCGCGATCATTGTACCACTGTATAAGGGTAAGGGGAACAAGAGTGACTGCAAACTACTGAGGAAGAAGTGTGCTCAGTGTACCTTGTAAAGTATTTGGAAGAATACTGATTGATAAGAGTACGAGAAACTGCACAAAGATTTGGGATGTGCCGGGTGGCTTCATGTCAGGAAGAGGATGAGTTCATAAGATGGTTGCTCTACAGCAGGTGATCTAAAAGTGTTTAAGTGTAAAAAGAAAGCTGTACGGTGCGTTTGTAGAGCTGGAGAAAGCATACCACAGAGTGAATAGAGAGAAGCTGTGGGAAACATTAAATGAGCATGGTGTAAATAAAGATCTAATACACGGAATAAGTGCAGTATACAACGGTAGCCGGGCATGTGTTAGGGTGAGAGAAGGTGTGAGTTAATACTTTAATAATGAGCAAGGAGTGCGAGAAGGCTATGTGATGTCACCATGGTTGTTCAATGTATTCATGGATAAATGTGTTAGGCAAGCACGTACCTATACAAATGGTGTAACGGTTGGTAACGTAAATGTACGAGTTCTGGTGTATGCAGATAACACAGTCTTATTAAGTGAGTGTGCGGATGAGCTACAAATTGCTCTGAGGAAGTTTTATACAGTCTGTGAGAGCGTTGACCTAAAGGTAAACGTGAAAAACACTAAGATGGCGGTGTTCAATCGGGAAGATGGAAAAGAGAGTAGAGTATTCACTCTGAAAGATGAAATTGTGGAACAAGTGGACGATTTGGTATATCAGGGTAGAAGGTTCACTACAGAAGGTACAATGGATGGCGAAATTGGACGAAGGGTCAATGCTGGAAGTATGTGGACGATAATGACAAACGAAAGGATGAGCCTAGCTGCGAAACGAGCTATCTGCAATGTCGTGTTTATCCCGTCAGTACTGTATAGAAGTGAGACATGGGTATGTCAAAAAAACACGAAATAAAAATAAATGCCGTGGGTATGAGATTCCTGAGAAGCGTATGCGGTAAAACAAGAAGGGAAAAGATAAAGAATGAGTGTATAATGACGGAGTGTGGCGAGGAATAGACGATGATGGATAGATATAAAAGTAGTACATTACGTTGGTTTGGTCACATTGAGAGAATGAACAACGCAAGATTAACGAAGCAAATAGAGGTTAGAGGTAACGCCGGACCGCGTAATACTGGGCACGCGAGTATTGACCTAACCACACTCTAATATCGTCGCTAGGGTATGTTTATAAATCTAAGCTCCTTTTTTGGCTGAGGTATTTTCTGGTAAGACGGCTGCGACCCCTACTCCAAACTTCCCCGAAGATAACCGATTCTACCCAAACATTGACGAGTGCACCCACGCACAAGACCCAAGGCCAGCAGCATTCTCGTTTCTCGCGCGTTTCGGTCTTTAAGGTGTAACCGTCATCGAGTGTGCATTATTATAATGAATTCTCCTGTGTATGAGCCAACTTCAGCGGACATTAGAGATTTTACTGACTTGTTAATAAACTATTACAACATAACCGTTCAAGATGATGATGGAAACGATGACGTGTGTGAGCTGAAGGTATCTCACATCTAAGATGAGCGTGTTGATTCACATAAGAGGGAGAAGGGCGGTGAGGTAGATGAGAAGGACGAGTCTCAAAACCATTATGATGATAGCGACGAATCACGTTTCAAGAAGAAGAAGAAGATCGATGAAGAATGTGATTAAATAAATGATGTATTGTTGTTTATAATAATAATATATTTTCAAACGCTAAGCTTTCCTCCAATTTTTCTTAATAAACTTGTTTTTCTAACGGTGTTTGAACAACAATGCTGCAGTTAATGCGAAAGGGAAGTTTAGATGGGTAACTACAATAAGTGTGAGATTGGCTTTCTTTTGCACTCTGTAAGTTAAATCATGCGCTATTTTTTGAATTGAGAGCTGATTTTTTATGATTAAGTTAAATCAGTTTGGTATTTTTGAATTATGATTGATTGGTTTTAGCAAAATGTAAGTTAGTTCAATCAGTATTTTTGAGCTGTAAGCCAGTTTTCGCAGGCTGTAAGTTATGATTTGATTGACATTGATTTGGTTGATTGATTGTTTGATTGAGACTGATCTGATTGTTTGATTTGATCGAACGTGATTTGTTTGGGATTGATCTGCTTAATTGATTTAATTAATTTGATTTGATTAATTGATTTGTATGTTTTGAGAAAGAGACGATAGAGACAAGGGACAGACGAACACGATCAACCTCTATTATAAACATTCATTAGCCTTTACACCACTAGATGGCACCACAAACAACCTTAATTAGTCTTAGAAATATACAGCTAGGCGCCGCCGTCTCTATTACAGAAACATTTGCTAGTTTAAAAATATACCACTAGATGGTGCCACAAACGAAACCCTAATTAGCTCTAGAAATGTAATGCTAGGTGGTGCCACCTTTATTACAGAAAATATTCATTAGTCCATACACAACTAGATGGCTACACAAATTCAAATTTTGCAACAAGGGGGCCACGACAGGAGGACGCAGAGCTAACTCAAGTTCCTGTATTTGTCTTATAAGCTAGCATTAGGGCCCCCTTATTAGAATACTGTTTCTAGCCAGACATGGGGCCAAGGCAGGGGTGTGAAGGCCCGAAAGCAAGTTGCGCAGCCCTACACCTATCTTACAAGTTAGCATTAGGCCTCTTATTGGAATACAAGTTCAAATTCCTCGCAATGAGCAATCAGAATGTAAACACTTAAATAACAAATTCAAATTTCTCGCCAAGCGACCAGGGCTTAAGACCCGAAAACGAGTTGCGAAGCCCTATGTCTGTCTTATAAGTTAGCATTAGGCCCTTCATTATAATACAAGTTCAAATTTCCCCTCATAGATGGCACCACAAACAAATTCAAATTTTTGGTCGAGGGGCGTGGGCCTGAGAGTAAGTTGCTAACCCCTAAAACTGTATTACAGGTTAGCATTATACCCCTTATTACAATACAAATACACATTTCCAGCCATAACCTGCAGAGACTTAAATACAAATTCAAATTTTCCGCCAATGGGGCCTCGACAAGGGGCATAGCCCGGAGAGCAAGTTGCGCAGCCCTACACCTGTCTTACAAGTTATCATTAGGCTCCTTATTATAATACAAATTCAAATTTTCCCCCAAGGGATCACAACACACGATGACCCCCGAACAAGTTCAGATCACAAGGTGCGAAGACCCAAGAACAAGTTGCGACGCCCTACACCTGTCTTACAATCTCGGTTATATTCGGGGAGGGTTGGAGTGGGGATCGCCGAAACTGCCTTCACCGAAAGCCTCGCGTCGCGAAATTTTACCTATATGAAGGTGATTTTTCTCAAGGTATAATCATTATATAAAAACCTCCGAATCAGAATTACATTTAAAACATGATTGGTAAAGCAAAACTAATTATGTAACTTTAATTACTCATTTATATGTATAATGTTGAAGGTTACAATCTCGAGGTCGTTATTCAGATATTGCAAGAATCAGGGTTAGCTAAAAACAAAAAAATTATCGCACGCATCGTTCGTTTTTAAGATACTCCATTCACGACACATCTAGTTTTTTTAGATAAAACTTGACAGGTTTTCTTAATTGTCCGATGCATTTACAGAAGTCTTATGCTACCCGATAAATATATCTTTTTAACAACTTGCAGTTAAGTGCAAAATGTGATTAGAAACATACTTTAACTGTCGACCTTTCAATAGTTGATAACACTATTAGAATGAAACGTGAACGATCTATATGTTTCTAACCATTAATATATATGCGCAACAATTCAATAGTGTTATCAACTATTGGAGGGCGACTGTAATTTTATATGCAATACAAGGTGAAGGTTGTCTTAATCGCGTGTTGTCGTTACACATTCGTATATAGGCAGAAGGTTACAGCATATACTGGAAGTTAAAAGTAAATGTAATAACATTTTAGGATAATTATGCAATCGCTTTTCGAATAAATCCTATTACGAAAAATCACGTTGTAAAACAAAAAACAGTTGTCTATATCAGAATTACGTTTTGTGTCAGGTAGAAATTTATTAATTAATGCATGTTTAACCTCGGATATTGAAAAAATTAGAGCTAACGCTTAAATTGCATAGAACATAATCGATATGTTTTAAGTTAAACTGGCACTAATAAATATTAATAGTAATAAGCAATTCATAGGAATCTAAACAGTTCGTGGAAATATGAAGAATGCTATTGCTAAACAAGGTCAAATTCTTGGAAATAGCAAAATAAGCATCTTAACTGATCCTATCCAATCTTACACGATTCTACCCGAACTTATCCAGTCTTGCACGATCCTATCCGAAGCCGACAAGGTAATTACTGGTTTAATTATGTATAATGTTGAAGGTGATATTTTCTCAAAGTAAAATAAGTATGTTGTAAATAGAATAGGTCTTAAAGAAATGTAATAATAATTTTTAATAACAATTATGCATGCCTCTTTATAATAAACCATACTACGAAAACACATTGTAAAAACAGTTATCTATGCCAGAATTGCGTTTAAACTTCAGATAGAAATTAATTAATTATATCTGTGATAGCTAAAAGCCAGATATATACATGTTCGTAAAATATGTACAGTGTTTGTTAATGTTTACATCCAGTCGCGAAACCATGCATTCACTTTCGTATAACAAGTTAATTAACTGCTTATGCAATACCATTAACTGTGTATTATCATTATAGAATTTAAACAAAATGTATATGCTACCTTTATCTTAATTAGATTCTTTTTTAATATCAAAAAATGATCCTAACGGCTGAACTGTCAAAAAGGCTCTTAGTACAATCAAAATTAGGGGAAAATTCCCTCAAGGTTGAAAATTGCCCACGAAAAGAAGCTGACAAAAAAGGTTCTTAACACAACCAAAAGGGCTCTAATAATAAACACAGATTAAATAACATCTATATCTTATCTATTAAGGCAAGACCAACTCTATGGTCAACCCCTAGACCAAGTCCAAAAGGCCGATCTCAAGGCTACCCACACGTGGGCATATAAAAAATTACGGCCAAGGTGTCCCAAGGTCAAAAAAGTGAAAGTTAAAGTGTCCCAGGGGGCGGGGCTTGTGACGTAAAAAGTGAAAGTTAAAGTGTCCCGGCACTACTGTAATAAATGTAAAAGTAAGCCCATTCAAGAAAGTAAATAGGAATTTGGTTGAAGGTGGAGGTTTACGATTTTACTGTTCATTCTTTAAAAATTGTAGCTTTGTAAAATTACCAGTTCCGCTTTGGATAGAGGATCAGATCGCATGATAGCGTTTTCCCCACTCAGAGCAAACGAGAAATATTGGTACCAGGTATTACATTGGAAATACATTAATTAATTTATGTACACATTATCTCCTTGTCCAGTTTTGATTTTTTTTAATTCGGAATTTTGTGATATGATAGATCATATAGTCATACAGGGAAGCAGGGAAGGATCGGACCATCTGAGCCCTAACCATCGTAAAAACCGTTACAAACTGTACTTTTATGCTCATAGTACATAGATACATTATAATATCCCGGACATTTTACATATTCAATGACCGCATGGATATTGAAAAAGAAGTGTTTAAAATTGTTATTGATGCACCAATTTCGTTGCAAAAACGTCCAAACGCATTACTTCGATCCCCCAGAAGTGAATATTATACATTTTAGGTAACCACGTGCATCAAGACTAAAATATATTATTATAAGTTATTTATGTGTTAATTTGGTTGGAAACACACATTGCATCAATACCCAAAGTAAATTTGATGAATTTCAGTAAGCACGTGAATTTTGCGCAAGTGATGTCTTGGGACAACGGAAAAATCCACTGTATGCACACATTAAACCCGTTTTGAGTGTAACAATAACTTGTTTTACGGTTTGTTCAAAATATTTGAAAAAAGTTGAATTTTTGAAATTTCTATTTTATTTTTTTCTGGCCTTACTATAAATGTTAGACTAAAAATTCAAACACTTTTTCATGTCAACTTGATAAGTGATATAAGTGACAACAGTTGTCATGGTATTTCTACATATTGTTTATTCGAATAAGCTCTCAAATTCGAAATGGTGTTTTATTATTGAATATTATTTTCGTTCATATGGAAATGAGCGTTCAAATAGACCTACTTTGTTAATGGACGTGAATCAATTTTGGGAGGAGTTTTAGAAGCCACCGCCCACTAATAAGGACGTCGTCAAGATTTCGAAACACAGAAATCGTTCTAACTCAACGCAAAGGCTATACAAGTCGCCCAGTTACAGTGACAACTAATGCGAACCAAGGAAGGTGTTAGAATCTCCAAAAAGGAGCCTCCTCTGAACATCTCTAAAAATGAATTTGAGTGAAACCTCTACCCGGAGGATGTTTATGCAATAAAGTTGAAACCTTCACCAATCGACATATTAAATAAGATCATTTTCTCAAGTACTGTTATTTCATTTGCCAAATAGGTGAAAGTTTCAACTTTTACATCAAACGCCTGTATGAGGAGGCTGTTGGAGAAGACTTGTTCACCGAACCTTAAAACGATGTAGGTCTAACAACTTAATGCCTAATTTCATTAAACTCAAACATCATTACCAAACTACTGGAACAAGGAGGATTTTTAGTAAAGCGAATCTATCTCTTCTAAGAAAAGTCATCCAAGCTACAAGAAGGATCTTGACAAACTAGATAAGGAAATTTACCATCTGCATTTTCTTTTATTAGAACAGCTGTCAAATGATGACTGAAGATATCTTTACATTTAGATTAGAAATACATGAAAATTAAATGACAGATAAGTAAATTTGATTCTCTTTATAATAAACATCACAACGCTACACGTATACCTTACATAGACCTTACACTTCGTACATCTTACAATCTTATAGTTAATCTTAGTTCATGTAACTTATCCGATACTCCTCACTGTTTTGTCTAAAGGTTTGGATTTTGCTCCGAAGAAAATTCCCGTTGAAGAAATAATCTCTAATATTGCAACGAGTATTAGCGATCTTCCAGCTACTGAAGCAGCCGAAAACAGATATAAACTACAAGAATACTATGTAGAGCACAACCTTCAAAAAACAATTTAGCTTATGCTGATTATCAAGCCATAAAAGAATTACGTAACAACAAAGACAGAATTTAGCAGCAGTAACAAAGCTAATGGTTTACCAAACGATTCTGCTTACAATAAACTATCCGTACAATCCTAATACTCTACTTAGACCTTTCATTGGTTGCAGTAATTCCTTTATAAAGAATTCAGAACATTTTAGTGATTTGATTGGCAAATTAGCATTATCCCAGACACGATATAATTCTATATCGAGACCCCAGATGATTTGTTAATTAGTTTTGACGTGGATTGTTCAGAAAAGTACCAATAAATGACACCTTACAACTACAAGAACGACATTTCAATCACAAAGAAATAAAATTGTTTAAATATTGTCTAACTACATTCTTTTTTTAATTTAATGGCTAGTATTATCAACAGTCAGATGGTGTGATTATGGGATCTCCGATTTCTCCATCGATGGCAAATTATTTTATGGAATATTTCTAAGAACAAGCTCTAAACAGTACAAGAAACCAAAACTTTGGCTGAGATATGTTGATCAGGTTTTTCTATCTGGATTTTGGGGAAGAATTATTAATGGTGTTCCTAAACCATTTAAACAATCAACATACAAACAGAAAAAAGAAGATGGTTGTCTTCCATTCCTTAATGTTCTAATTGAAATAAACCAAATCGAAGCCTAACATATTCCGTACATCGCATGACAACTCATACAGATCATTATATTAATGCTTCGTCACACCATCATCCAGCAAAAAAGTTTAGTCCGATACAAATTCATACAACCGTGCCACAAAGATTTGTCATCCAGATAAACTTCAACATGAAAAACTATGTTGAAATGGTTTTCCTAAATAATGACTTCAATAAATAATAAATTAAAAAGTCATTTCAACCGAGAGAAACGACATATACGGATAATAAATCTACAACTTCAAATAAGTTTGCCATTTTACCTTTCCTTGCAAACACAACCAATAAAATTCGTAAAATATTAAAAAGCATAATATAAAAGTAGCTTACAAAAGCAGTATTAAACTCGAAATCTTCTGAATTCTGCTAAAGACCAAATACCATTACATACATATGGTGTTTACGAAGTACCATGCTCTTATAGTAAAGTCTGTATTGATGAAACTTGAAGAACCATTAACACAGGTTAAACACATAAAAGCCATTCACGTTTGCTTCATCCTACTAAATTAGCAATTGCTCAACATGCCTTAAACTTGAAAACACAAGAATTCTGGCGAACGATAGAAATTGGTATACAAGGAAGATTACAGAAGCTATCGAAGTCTGAAACTGCCTAACAACTTGAACAGAGATAACGGATATGAACTGTCCGATACTTGGACGTGTATTTTCAAGAACTGAAACTTTTACACCAGTGTTTTATTTAAATTATCTAGTTACCTTGTTAATATGTCATTTTGATGTTACCTTGTCAACAATTGTCACTATTACGCCTAACGAAGGACAGAGTATCTCTGTAAGCTTTCGTGTAAATAAATAAATGTTCACACCATTTCTAAATGTTTAAGAAGGTTGGTGGTTTTCCCTAAAAAATATAGATTGGGCAACGCTTGAATAATACAGACAAGCAAGCAAGAGTTGTTTACTGTGCTTCAGTCTTAGCAATGGTTGCGTATTATTTCTTTAAAATGTGTGGTTTTCGGAACGAATGCCACATCCATCTGACTATTTATCAATCACAGACAAATCGTTTTCTTGAGTTTTGAACGACGAGACATCACCATAGAGAAACCCTTCATTGTGAACGTTTAACGGTTTGGTGCGCAGTGTCAGGTAATGGTTTACTATGTCTTTATTTCGTGGAAAGCGAGCGTAGAGAACCCATTACCCTAAATCAGGTGCGATATAGAAAACACATTCTGACATCATTGTGGATTGACCTACGACAATTCTGCAGTGTCCAGAAATATCCAATTCAACACCCAATGGTCCCAACAGGATGGGGCTACTTGCACACAACGAAGCATCCTTAGAATTGCTTCAAGAAAATTTTGGAGACCGTAATATGGTGTTTCCTTACCCTTCTTATTCAGCTGATCTAATTACTCTTGATGCTTATGTGTGGTGTATGTTGAAACAAACCGTTTTTACGGAAAACCCACCAGCAACTATTAATGAACTCCATGAAAAGGGTTTGACCTTTTTCAGAGAATGCGGCAGCCTATTTTTACAAGCATACTTAGCAGTCTTGTCAAGCGTTATGAGTACTGCCTGGACTGCAATGGGGAGCACATTGAACACATTTTTTATCGCACAAAAACTTAAAATACACATTACTGGAATTATTTAATTTTTACCTTCCAACCTGCATATACACATGTAGGTACAGAAGGTTAGGCAATCAACTTTTTTTCGCTATCGCTAAATCGACTTATTAGCTCATTTTACAACTTTTGGTCAAGTTTCGCCAAGATCGGCCATGATGTCTGGATGTGTGGATGTATGATAGTATCCTCGATAACTCCAGAATGAAAACATCTACGTACTTAAAAATTTGCATTTAAGCTTGTTCTCGTTTCACTTAGAACTGATTAGATTTTGGGAGAAATCCAGTGGCGTAGAGGGGGAGTTAAAATTTAATTTTACATTGCTTTTCATTATAAAGTTTCTTAATATAACGCAAGGTAAGTCTAAAAATTAATGAAATATAAATGAAAATGGTTAAACTGTATTCTTGTTATCGTATAGAAGCGGGCGGCTTTGGAATTTTTGTTTTATGTTAACATGTATTTATGTCCATTAATCTCTATCTGACGTGAAATTTCAAACGTTATTCTGACATAGATTATTGTTTTTGTTTTTACAATGTTGCCTGTTTTCGTTATACACGTATAAAAAGAGTTGCATAGTTACCCTAAAACGCATTCGCTGTCTGCAAACAGTTCAGTGAGCATCGCGTCTAACATAGTAAACGTACTTTGTTAAAAGTTTTACGTGCGTACGTTCTGCTACCTGCGTCGTTTTCACGATGGCAGGTAGAGAGCCACCGCCCCTGAAGAGGAACCCGTACGCTCTGCGGAGTCGTCACGATGAGCAAGTGTTCCACGCGCTACCCGATGGCTTCTTCGAGATCGAGGAGAAGCTCTCGTATGATTACCGGCACTTCAACGAAGAAGACGTTCCCAAGAAGAAGAAGAAGAAGAAGATGCCCAAGAAATTGGAAGAAGAGGTGGCTGCTACTCCGCTCCCAGCAGCTCCACTCAGCGTTGGTGCAGAAGAAGAATCGCCACCATCCGACGGGTTCCGACTCCAGAAGAAGAAGCCGAAGAAATCTTCGAGAGACCGCCCGACCACGCCCACTACGGTCATCAACGCGTTCGAGGCCCTTGCTGACACCATGGACCGTCCGGACGCAGAAGAGCTTCCCGCTGCCAGGGAGAGGGTTCCTCCAGTGATCCTTCGCGAGAAGGAGAACTGGGTTGCGTTCTTCCGAGAACTAGATCACCGAGGGATCGTCTTCACATGCGTGAAGGCAATCGCCGAGGATATTGATACAGCCTGCCACCGCCAAGGACCGTGACAGGCTAATGTATATGGATAGGTATGGTACACCGTACCATACCTATCAGACAAAGAGGAACGTTTGTTCAAGGTGGTTCTACGGGGTACCTGTAGAAATCTCCGAGGCTGACGTTACCTGAGCTTCAAAATCACGACGTTAACATCAGCTCTTGTTCTAGAATGAAGAAACAAGGCAGACCGATCCCGCTTCTGCTGGTCCAGGTACCATCAGAAGAGGACCTCAAGAAGATCCGGCTGGTGGAGTACGTGGCTCACCTACGTGTCTCCACTGAAGACTTGAGGCGGAGACCAGACATCGGGCAGTGTCACCGGTGCCAGGGATTCCGTCACGCACAGCGTTGCTGTAGAGCGGCGGCACGCTGTGTCAAGTGTGCAGGACATCACTCCAGTGAGTGCACCAAACCCCGTACGGACCGGGCAAGGTGCCTGAACTGTGGTGGGGATCATCCGGCCAACTTCAGGGGATGCCCGAGGTACCCGCGTCTCCCTCAGCGTAGGAAGACAGAAGCTCCACCGTCACGTCTCCCGCAGCGGAAGAAGACCGAAGAGTCACCACAACAGCGACAGAAGAGGACACCGCTCACAGCGGCACCCTCTCTAGTCCGAACCGGCGTTAGTTACGCCAAAGCGACGGCAAGCGGCAACGAGATGGCTGAAGTAGCTGAAGCGGTGAAAGCCGCAGACGTGAAAAAGCCCGCTTCCCCCGCTTTAGGATTCGACGCTGTTCTTGGCCCCCTCGGAGGTTTGGATATGGCGAAGGTCCTACCTGTCATCCGAAGGGTGGCAGCGGCCTTAGTTTCGGCACAAACTGCGACTGACCTGTGGCGAGTAATCCTCACACATGGTCAGGAGGTGTTTGCACTTTTTGTGTAAATATCTCCTGAACGGCGATGAGTAGGAATGTCGGCATAAGTATAGCTAATTATATCAATATAATTATTTTACATATTAACACAATTTGCTACTAAATCACTTCAAAATCACTTACATAACACTAAATTTCAATACACAACGCAATAACAAGTCTAATAATCCTTCGATTCCATACAGGCAACACCCGCAAGAAGCTATGCAGACCTCCGATATCCCAATCCGAGGGACCAGCCCCCTGCTTCCAAGGAAACACCGCCCACCAACCCACGAGTCCCGCCCACAACACCCATTAGATTAAGAATCAAATACTACTCACTTAAGTAAAGTAACCAATTAACATGTTTTTTTTTCTTTTTTTTTGCCTACCAACTAAGTAACATGTTATAAACTTATAAAAATGAAATGTAATTATTATCAAAAAACTCTGTAATCAACCAGCTGAAGAGGCTACCTCGCCTGAGCCGCCGACTGAAATTGTTAACTCCCATTTATCAATTATTGTAATCATAATTATAATAAACGTGTTTGAATACCCTAAAACAATTATAATTAAAATTATTTCATTTCCTTTAAATTATATGTTAGTATCTAGATGTCTATTAACGTCTGTCTGTCATGAAGTTTTAAACATTTGTTTGACATAGATTATTGTTTTTGTTTTTAAAGTAACCAATTAACATGTTTTTTTTTTCTTTTTTTTTGCCTACCAACTAAGTAACATGTTATAAACTTATAAAAATGAAATGTAATTATTATCAAAAAACTCTGTAATCAACCGGCTGAAGAGGCTACCTCGCCTGAGCCGCCGACTGAAATTGTTAACTCCCATTTATCAATTATTGTAATCATAATTATAATAAACGTGTTTGAATACCCTAAAACAATTATAATTAAAATTATTTCATTTCCTTTAAATTATATGTTAGTATCTAGATGTCTATTAACGTCTGTCTGTCATGAAGTTTTAAACATTTGTTTGACATAGATTATTGTTTTTGTTTTTACAGTGTTGCCTATTTTCGTAATGAACTTGTTATGAAAGAGCCTAAAAAATAAATAGTAAACATTATTTCATTTCTTTTAATTTCCATTTTGTAGGTTGGAAGTTCGTGTGGTGTTCCACACCAGATATTTTTTTAAGTTAACATGTATTTAATGTCTACTAATCTCTATCTGACATGAAGTTTTAAACCTCATTCTGACATAGCTTATTGGTTTTGTTTGTACAATGTTGCTTACTTTCTATATAACGTTTTTTACAGCTATTAATAAATCTTAAAACCCATGCAGTTGATCTAATTAGACGTAACTAACAAGAAAATCTTTTTGAATCTGGTATGATATTGAGTGAAAAAATTATCAAGTCGGCAACATTGCCAACAGATACTTTTTTCATCTCATTAGTTTCTAACACGTCATGTATTTTTTTTTGCTGGCCATAAGGTAACCGGTTTAGACAAGAATTCTGGCCCCGCTAACGAAGATGAATTTTTACTTGAATCAATACTTGTAGCCAAATAGTTCTATCAGTAAGTTCTAAAATTTTTTGAATTCTGTCATATACAAACTGCTTAAATTTATTTTTGTCAGAATTGATCCAAGCAAGAACAATTTGTGAGTCAGTCCAAAAAACTAAGTCAGTAATTGATATTTCTAAAGTATTTTTTATTCGACTACTACTCATAACAGCAGCTTCTAACTCAAGACGAGGTATAGTCATCCCTTTCAAAGGCGTTACTTTACTTATTACAGGTAAAAATTCCACGTCTATGCCCTTACAACTTTCTGTTCTTAAATAAACAACGGATGAATATGCTTTAAAACTAGCATCTGAAAATGCATGCAACTGAATGGATGTAGCATAAGGAATATTAAGTGAATAACAACGTGGTATTAGTATCTTAGTTATAAGCTGTACCTCTTCTAGCCATATTTGCCAACTTTTGTTTAAATCAGATGAAATTTGTTCATCCCAGTCAATTTTTCGCGCCAAACATCTTATAGTAAGATTCGACCTTTAATTATACTATTGTTTAAGAACCCTAAAGGGTCGAACACGCTCCTAACTATTCGGAGTAGCTCACGCTTCGTGGGAGCAGAATGGTCACCGAAATTTTTTGCGGACCCTGTATTTAAATTTAATTTAAAGCTAAATTCATAGCTTTTAGAATCTGAATTGGAATATTTTAATTTGGCATGTCTCATTTCAACAGGTGAAGTTAAAAGTATTCTTTTAGAATTTGACGCCCAGTTACAAATACGAAAACCGCCCTGATTGTGAATATAAATAAC
This sequence comes from Vesta saturnalis, assembly GCA_036346205.1. Classification (NCBI taxonomy): domain Eukaryota; kingdom Metazoa; phylum Arthropoda; class Insecta; order Coleoptera; family Lampyridae; genus Vesta; species Vesta saturnalis. The sequence continues at coordinate 52,629 of JARFJB010002207.1, forward strand.
TTCTTGGATTAATCTTAATGCTTCATCCTATGAGTCACAACTATCTAAATAATCGTCAACGTAATGTTTGTTGACTATAACATGTGAGACTTTCGGAAATTCTTCTTTAAATTCTAAAGCATTCTTATTTTTAACGTACTGTGCTAACGATGGGGAACAGGTTGCTGAGAACGTCATTACCTGTATTTGATATACAGAGGGTTTTTTTGTTCTGTCGAGCCCACGCCACAAAATACATTGTGCCGTTTGGTCTTCCTTTATAACTTTCACCTGGTGAAACATTTCTGCTATGTCTCCGCAGAAAGCTATCTTTCTTTATATAAAAGTCCAAAGCACTTGTTCCAGGGGTGTCAACAAATCTGGCCCCGACAGCAACATGCCATTTAAACTTAGTCCGTGTGATTTTGCTGCGGCGTCAAATAGAGTCTTGGGAATATTTCCTGACCAACAATTTCCTATCTAGAGGTTGTACAGGTAGGTTTAAATTTTCAATTTTGAATATATTTCAATTTAAAAACTTTTGCTGCGGGAAATTTACCACTAATTCTAAGTGAGACTTTACGAGAGCTGTTGTCAGTCTGATGTTGTTCATTCCTCCACTGCATGCAAAGGGGTTGCCAAGGTACTCAGATTACACTACTATCTATTAATAGTTGATCCTTCATCTAATAATGAATATGTTAATGTTTTACCAAAAGAACCCTCTACATATACAGGAATGGTTCTTAAATTAACCTGAGAACCTCGAATCTGATGAATTTCGACTGGTTCTTGGATAGGAGTACTGTATTGTATATTATGTACCTCCTTATATAACAAAGAATTATGTTTAAATGTGCAATTATTCACTCCACACTTCTTTCTGCTAATAACACGAATTCATTCGGTGTTTTGGTTTAAGACAAGAAATACATAATTTGTTGGTTGTTACATAAGTCCAACGATCGTTCACAGACATCTCTTGAAATTTTGAAGAGGTTTCTAAGTTATGTCTTTTATTGTTGCAACAAGGGCACTTTTTTCGAAATATTCCCTAGAATTTGTTGTGAGAACAGTTTCAGACTTTTTTTTGTGACTGTGAGCGATTGTTTTTCAATTTCCTTTAACTATTCAGCAAAATCTATTAACGAAGGATTTTTACCTTTATTGTATGCAGTGACCATTGTAATTTCAGGTTAACAGTCAAATGAAGTACAAATTCATGTAAATATAGCGGATATGTGTCGTTACCTACACGTTTCATTGTCGTTACAAGATTATATACGGTATTTGAAAATTTAACTATTGTTTTGGCTTATAATCTTTAAGAGGAGGAATATTTTTGATTTGATCAATCATATATTTTATGATATAGTCTGGTAGACTGTAATTATTTTGCAATGTTTTATTATTTCAGTAACATTTAAATGAGATGTGAGTAGCATTTTGACAGCTTCTCTGGCATCCCTTACAAACATTTACGTAACCTAGCTAAATTTTCACTGTCAGAATAATTACAAAGTTTACTCGTTTCATAATATTCCGTAATAAATAATAGCATATAAGAAGGATTGCGGTCAAAAAAAGGTGGTTTTCTGTCAATAATTTGCCTTCGTAATACGCAATCCCCCAAATTATTATCATTACAAATTACCTTAACCTTACTGTCTGTAATAACCTGCCAATACCATCATCGTTTTGAGATAGCTTTACTTTTTCTACCACTTCAGATTGATTGGATGTAACATTTTTCTTATCTTTATTATCCCAAGTATTAAACCATTTGTAAATTTATTTTGATCACTGAATTCACTTATCGTGATGTCTTCGTTTAGTATAGAACCTTCAACACTGTGTATTTCTTCATCTATTTTCATTTTTTCTAAAGCTAACTTCTTTAAAATTAACTTCTCTTTACGTTCTAACATCTCTGCTTCCGCCTTCTCTTTCAGCTCTAAAATTTGGTTTTCTGCTTCTAATTCCATTTCCACGTTCCGCCTCTCAGCCAAAGAAGTTGAGTTTTTTTTTGCTCACTGTATCTTTTAATATTAACGATCTTTTTCATAATTGTCAATTTGAGCATCGTTTTTTTCGATTGTAACATTGTCCCTTACGTCTGTCTGGCAACTTTCAGTTTGGGCTCGTACTTGTAGTCTCGTATTGTATCGTTTATTAACGACACCCAACACCTTTTCACTTGACATGATGTCGACAAATTGTATCACAAACTCTTTCAACGTATAGAAAGGACCAAAATGTGGCTGTCTGCCCAATTATGGCTGCCTGCCGGTACTGGTTCAAAAGGAAATTTGCAACCCAAACAGACGGCATCACAGCAGAAGAGTTTTTCTCCGACTCGCACACCGTGTGCGTACTACTGAAAATGTGAAGTCTCTAGCTATAGCTCTTGTGCTTGAATGAGGGTTAACATTTACATAAGCTAAAACATCAATAACATTTTCCTTTGTGCTACCTCTGCGTTGTCTTCGGTACACAGGAAGATTCACATTTCCAGTAGTACGCACACGGTGTGCGAGTCGGAGAAAAACTCTTCTGCTGTGATGCCGTCTGGTTGGGTACTACAGTGCATACACTCTAGCAGCAACGGTTGCATTTCTCATACATTCAAAATAAACTGCCAACATATCAAATGCTTCTTCATTTGTAAGAATCATTTTGGTACGAAAAGATAAAGCAAGTCTATTACATGCAACACGATGAATAATTTTTGACATATGCGTGAGAATCATAGCTTGCTTGTTTTCAACAGGGAATTTATTTTATGTCTTACATGGCCCTCTTTACTAATTTTGTTGTCATCAGTAAATCGTAATTCATATTTTAAACTGTATGTGTTGTTGCTGGGCAAATATCGGTTTTTATTGATATTTTATGCTTTTGATTTACTAACACATCGCTTGAAAACGAATATAACATTCTTATATAATTAAAAAAATGTTAGATTTATCACATTATTATTTTATAATTTGTTCTCATTGTTAGTAGCGACAGTTTTTAGAATTACTAATGTACAGTTAATCCAACATGTAAGATCTTCTCATCCAGGCTAAATTTAATAATTTCCGTTAACGCGAACTAGCCTACTAGACGTTGGAAGAACAATTCCCGCCATTTACCTGTTTCTTACGATATCTCAGGATAGGAAAAAGATATCGACTTGCAATTTTCACTGTTTTATTACTAATTTAGTCTACTTTTTAAATACCTACTTAAATTTTTATGCTTCCATTTAAAATTGTAAAGAGAAAACACAATATTAAAAAAACAGCGCCTTCTAGCATTTATGTTATTAATCAGATTGCTTCAAATTTACAAATTTTCTATTGTTTAACAAAAGCTCTTTCAAACAACATCAAGTTTATTAAAATCGGTCAAGCAGAACCTGAATTAAAGGCGTTTTTTCGTAACAAGGTTCCCACTCTCCCCCACCCCTTATTTGAAGAGATAGACTAAAAGTTGTCAAATAAAAAATATGCAGAATTTGTGGAGGAATCTGATTATAATATTTAATATGCCCCTTAATTGAGTAAATTTTGAAAAATTTTGCTTTTTAAAATTTTAACTGTCAAATACGCTCTCTAGCGGTGGACCTACAATTCTGAAAATAATTTCCAGGCGTTTCTCGAGGCCACTTTTGTTATATAATTTTTTTTCCCGAACCTGTGCTATAATCCATTCCTGAGATATGGCCGACGGCCGTTCTTAGTTGGCCACCCGGTACATGTGAAAAAACTTTAAAATGTTGTTTTCAGATTTTATAATTGCTTTACTTACAATCGAAATAAATAATAATCATTATGTACATAAATATTTACTGCAATTTTTCTTTAATAGAGTTGTATTGAAAATATACATAAGAAAGAAGAAATTGACTTTATTTTAGTTTCTTATGCTACTTTGTTTATTTACGCATTGCATTGTTTACAAACGCTTACAAATATTTTTTAAATTATTTTACTTTTATGTAATTGTATTTATTAGTTTATACAAAGACATGTTCATTCCAAACTAAGGAATCTATTGACCTACAGATTTAATGTAAAGGTTAAAAATATCAACTTGTAGTGATTTGACTGTATTAGCTGGATGTGAGTTATGCAGAGGGATGCAATACCTGTGTTCGTTACCTGTACCGAGCACAGCAAGGGCGATAAAAAGTCGTCTCGTTTAGTGGTCAGGTTTGTTAGACAAGGGTGTACACTAATATAAATATAAATAATGACAAAACATAATGGACTTGCAATAAAATTTCGAAAACTATTTTATTAATACCACATAAAAGATCACAATAGTTATGCTAGCACAAACTTTATTTAAGATTTTTTAAGATATATCTATAAATAAAAACTTAGTAACTTTAGACATGTCAACTAATAATAAACCTCTCATAAATCGACTGCATATGGGTATCTTAAAAGTTACTTGATTTGTATTTCAAATTCAAAAAGAAACACGTAACAAAAGTACTCGATGAAATGTTACTAATGCAGAGATCACATCTTCAACGTATAATTAACCATCTTTATAAAAGTTCATTTTTATTTGTCGGTATTTTTAAACTGGTTTCATGCCACAAAAAGTCATAAACCAAATTCCTAGCAATATTGAAATGAATATAAAAAACTATTTAATTAACATTGAAATCTAATCCGTATGTGCATCTGTTTGTAATACATAAGTTAACCTTAGAAAATGTCTTAAACGGGTTTTCTTCATTAATTGCGTACATTATAGTGTTTAATGTGTTAAAATATTTTGCCATTAATAATCCTCGCTTTTTTTTACTTTAATAATATTTATTAAAACCAATATTTTCAACATTAGATTATCCTCTTGATCAATTAAATTAGTATAGATTGATCATAATTGGTACCTATAAGTGTTAATAAAATATTTTTTACTTGAAAACTGTTAACATGCTAACGTTAATATAATACATTTATATAAATCACAAATTATACTGTAGAACCGGAAGTTTTCTAATAGTAGTACGATGTCCTGATTAGCAGGATTATGCATTTTTTTTATTTACTAAACCAAAAACATAAAGATCAAATTATATTTTAGAGGTGTGCCGAATTTGTGAAAATTCTTTTATGATTCTCTACAGTGTATTCCATTTTGACATTTTTAATGAGAAGTATAATTTTATATAATAGGTTATCGTATATGTAATTTATATATAATGTACTAGAAACGTTAAGCGATACGTGCCTTTTGTACGATTGTAATTCAGATGTCAAATTAAAAAAATGTTCTGAAATAACCGTTAATAATTTATTCTTTTTGTTTTTTTTTAGTAAACCAGCATGTATGAACTGCATTTCAGAAGGGCAACGAATGTCGACTGGATATTACGGTCATAGGGGATTTATTTATGTTTGAAGATTTCATTACTTAATTGTTCTAAAGCAAATGTTATACAGGGTGTTTCAAAAAACGTTCGGCTAATTTCAAGGGTAGATATAATATTAAAAAATAACGTTAGTTTGGTTAAGAAACATGTGTCCGAAAATGCTTTCTTAAACAATTTGCCACAAAAAAGACACTCTTGTTGAGAGTTAAAAATATTACTGGTTTTGGAGTTATTTGAGGCTTTAGCAAGTAATGCTGACCGAATTAATAAATTATTTAAAATGAAAAAATTAATAATTTTCATGCGCGAAAACGAACTACCTCAGGGAATAATGATTGTCAGAAACAACTGTGAGCTAAAAATATTGTAAACTATTTAGAATTTAAAAAAGGTTTTAATTGCATGACATTAACACAGAACAGATAAAGGAAACAATTAAAAAAACAACTAATAACACAAAAAAATTGAATAAGTAAGTACCGGTTTTTACATTAAATGTTCGAAATGCTCACCATTCTCACGAATACATAATCGTACACGTTGAATTAACATTCTTAAACTATTTTCAACTCTCGCTTGAAGTTCTTCAATGGAATTTATTTCGCTTGAATATACTTTTTCTCCACACATCAAAATGAATTTAGGTCAGGCGACCTTGGTGGCCAGTGAATAGGAGTATCAGCACTTCGACAGATAAAACGATTAGGAAAATGTTCGTTGAGCCATCTTTTAGCTTGTCTACTGAAATGAGGTGGAACACCATCATGCATAAAAACCATATTTCGCTGCTGATCAAGAGGCAAATCTTCTAATAGCGAAAATACACGATTATCCAAAAATTCATAGTAAACATCACCATTTCAATTTCCATCAAAAAAATGGTATGCGACGAGGCGGTTGCCTATTGAAGTAGCGCATATATTCAACTTAAAGTTATGTTGATAATGCGTTACTTGTTTAACCTTTGTCTAGTAAAAGTTGATTCATCGCTGATAATAATATTTTGTAAAAAGGCAGGGTTCTGTCTCATCATTTCTTGTCATAATTCGCAAAAGTCTCTTCTCAAAAAGAAACATCCTCAGGCAATAATTCTTGTACTTTCCTGTAGTGAAACGGGAGCAATAATTGTTCTTTTAATACACGATGTACACTAGAAACACTTGCGTTACTTGCCCTTGCCAGTAATTTTTTTGATTTTCAACAAGAGTACCTTTTTTGTGGCAAATTGTTTATAAAATATTATTTTTCCCAAAAAATTAAAAATATCCCTATAAAAAGTTTGGTGGCAAAATAAGTGGCCCTTTAGCGACGCTACTGTACAAAATATTAAAAATTGGTCAACACTATGTTTTATAAATTAATCAAAGGTATTTGTGATCTAAAATTCTAGGTATCTTAAACTGTTTTAGAATTAATAAGAAAAAAGGTTTTTAGGGCCACCTTTACAAGGCTGTATCTTCTTAAGGAGGCATTTTCGGACACACGTTTATTAACCAAACTAACGTTATTTTCTAATATTCTATTTACCCAAGAAATTAGTGGAACGTTTTTTGAAACACCCAGTGTACAAGACGATGAAGATAATTTTTATCTACGACTGGAATTGTTCACGAGCGACTAGTGTTTTTGAGTGTGTAAAGGCTTTATCGTGGTAAGCAGTTGGATTTATTTTGTACCAGGAATTATATTTTGACCGTTGTGATTACCCTTGATGCCTGTTATTCAGTTGCAAACGCGTTGTCGCTTAGGTTCTTTTTCTAAATAGTTTCTTTTTAAATATTTTTAAACTATTATTAGTATGCGCTATAGGGAGCAACAAGCATATTCGTAATCGCTTTTGGATGAAAGCAATTCTGAATCTGACTATAACATGACCCATGAAATATATGCTGATAATCATTATCACGCAGAATAGCTTCCACAGGCCAAGTCAATCCCAAACAGCGCTCAGGTAACTTACTTTATGTTATGTGCAAATAGTGTATATTTGTAATTAGAGATTATTGAAACCCTGAAGTCTTGCCTTCCAAGATTTACATTTCAGATGATTAAAAACATCGGGTTTTCTCTATACATGTAAGGGGCTATTCTCAATTTCAGTATTAAAATATTATAGGTGGATGAGGAAGCATCTGATGCAGATGTTCATCGTTCAAAAGACGCCTGGGCGTGTACTATCTACACAAAAACTTTGTTCACGGGATATGTTTAAGTGCACATTTTCTCGTGCATTGTGTAACATTATAATACGGTAGACGAATAGAAAGCTACAAGTGGAATGGTGATCATCCCGATAAACCAACGAAAAAGAGGCCCACACTTGCTGAAACAGAATTCTATGAGTACTTGAGTATCCTAATAATTGCTGACGTGTGCCAATCTAGATCAGAGCATGTAAGGCAGCTATGGATATGTGATGCGTATCCACTAGATCGGGCAACTTTGCCAATTACTAGATTTTATGAAATAACTTGTTTTATCCGATTCGAAACAATGTGCCTAAGAAAACCAAGTCTGTCATCTTGCTTTCCATTATGTGTAACGATGTCCGAAAGAAAAACCTGATAACATAAACAAAAGGCTAACACATTATTCTACGAAACGGAGAACCCATAGATGGCCACCTGCTCTATTTTATAACGTGATTTATATTGGATGTTTAGCCAGCTACCTAATTTATGCTTAAACAACTTTTTGGCTAAAAAGGCTTCCCACAGCCGCCGAACGTTTTATCAGGATCTAGGACGTACCTTTCTTTAGAACGACTGGCCACCCACTTGTATGAAATATACCTGAAGCATCGGGTACTGGTCGCAAAGTCAAAAATGCACCTAAAAAAGTTGTGGGTTCATGTTATACATATATGTCGGGCCTAGGGACGAAACTATTTCTAAATGTTATACCTGCGAATTGTAATTTTTGGTTTCAATAACATATTACATTTTTATACTAGTAAAACATTTTTTATGAATCCAATCCTCAGAATAATATATATATATATATATATATATATATATATATATATATATATTATATATGTATACTATAACGTGTAACAAGGTACACCCGTACCTATCCGTGAGGGAAAGGAGTTGAAAGATTGGGGGGGGGGGGGAAGTGGGTACTTCTTATACATAATCGATTTTTTTCTTATATATACGTATATTTTTACTTAAGATATCATGGTAGCTCAGACATTCAAACCAACGAAAAAACCCTAAAACACTTAGTTTAAATTGAAAAATGTACAGTGAACACAAGGCTTAATTAACATGGCAGTCACAATGGTTACAACGGCAACGACGAATCCTAAAGGTTTACTGTAACTGACGATCACAACGGCCACCCGTTCTTCTGATCACAACGGTCACCTCAATCACAACGACCACTTGTTATTTTGATGTCAACAGCCACTTGGATCACAATGGTCATTCCATCCTGTGATTATAACAGTCAGTTTGATCACAACGGCTACTCGCTCCTATTATTACAATCACCACTCTTTACTTTGATGGCAAAATTGAAACGGCAATTCGCCCTTGGTCCCAACTAACATCTTAAAAATCTACTACTATCGGGGTAAAAAGTTTAATCCCCCCACGTTGAAGGCTTGTTTTACAAAATTTTTTGAGAAATTTTGATAAAATCTTTACCACTTGACAATAGATGAATTGTTGTCATCTAAGTTTCAATTGTTTAGTCGGTAGGATTGCAGTTAATGAATTTTCTTTACGAAGAGGTGCTATAAAGCGTATGATAATACACGCTCGACTTCAGTCCTCTATACATATTTCATTTGCTATCTGATTAATAAGATTTGGGAATTAGGTATCTTAACACATACTAACTATATTGAGATACGAAAATAATAGATACACTTTTTTTCATTTCTTTGTAAATTAAAAAGGTTTCTTACCATGGAAACATTGCAGTTTATCGATTCTATCTTCACTAAAAATTACATTAAAGACGGTAGAATTAAATTTGTAGTGGAGCTCCATATTCCCACCAATGTAAACATACCTTCAGTGCTTTTATCAACACTAACATAATGTTAGAATCTAATGGAAACGATAACGTAAAGATCACTGGAAAGTGCTGAGTGTAGTCGGTTTTATATTTCCAACAACATAGCGCTACTATCAATATTGTTGAACATTTGTTACTATGTAATTGCATTTTCAACATGTATATATATATATATATATATATATATATATATATATATATATATATATATGTATAGTTTGTCCCATTTTCAATGCCAATAGGAAAGTTTAAAAGAAGCCTACTCTTTCCTTTCGAACGGTGGAAAATGCAGCTTAGGCGTTATATAACGCGGGCGCATTTTTCTTGGAGACAAAGAATGCCATACACGAGAATGTTTTTTTTCTACTACTCTTGGACTATTTTCTTTAAATGAGCCTGGTCTTAAGCGTCGATTTGTTACTATGAATGAACCCATTAATCGCTGGGAACATAACATCAAAAATGTCGAACGTTATTTTATTTTCCGTATTTATTTTTTGGGGTGCAAAAGAAAAGAAAAAATGGTTTCCTGAAGTCAAGAACATTTTTTATCAGGTCCATAAAGGTGATAGGCAATAGGGAAGACTGGGGGATTTGAGGAAGGATTTAGTGGAATATCTGAAGAATGGAATCCATTCATTTGATAATAATTGAGAAAAGTGTATTGAACTAAAAGGGGACTTTAAAATATGTTTTTGAGCTGTCAAGCCGAGGAATTTTCAAATTGCACTCATGTTTCATCAGTAAAGAACCTATCCTTTAACAATAAGAATACAAAACTTTGAACGGTTTAACAGGAATGCCGAAATGTTATGAAGCAAAAGCAAATGTGTTGTAATTATGATATATTTTCCAACCGTTTCCGAGTTCCATAGTCGGTTGGCTGCTCTAAATGGCCACAAGGGTAGGCTGCTTGTATGTGTATAAAGATAATAACCAGCGTATTTGATAATCTTAATGACTGCGAATTTAAAGCAAATTATTATATAGAACGTGGATATAAAAATGCAATAATATTACAACCATGTTTAATTTCATGCTAGGCTTAACAAGAGTTACGGGTTTAAATGTGAAGGAGAATGACACTATACCGATTTGGGCAAATAGTTTCATGCAGAATATACCGACGGTGCAGTGCAATACCTCGCATCTGCATTTATATTTAAATTCAGTTACTTAGCGCATTGTAGCAACAAAGACCCAATGAATCACCTGGAATAGAGTATTGTCTTCCTATTGGCAAGAGAAAAACACGTGGCTCCAGTTTATACTGGGGATACCCCGTATCATCAAAAATAATGGCGGTTTTGGTGTTTGCGGCATGACTGCTCTGCAATGTTATTCAATTTACGAAGGTAAGTTTAATCTGATCATTTTACTTTTGTGCTAATTTAATCTGTAAAGTATGCTTAAAGTCGGGAAAGCATTGTTTCCCTCTGTTATTGATGTTGACACAATTTTTTTTTGTTCTGTAGATATGTGGTATTGATTTTTACATTTTACAATGAAAATAAATTCGTTTACTTTAATGTAAAAAAAATGAAACAAATTAATTAATTAAAGACAAGAAGAAAAACCAAAGGTGATGAGCAATCTAGGCGTTGATCATCTCTATATTACACTTTAAATGTTGGCGACAGACAAACTTTAGTTTTAAAAGAATGGAGTGTTCAAAGTTGGGTTGAAAAATATTACAATGGTATTTCAATAGTTTCACCTCAACCTGTCCACCGTTTAGTTTCTAGAGAAACTGATAATGATAGATTTATTTCAACCTGATTGTCAAAATAACCAAAACTTCCCAACCGTTATTTCCGCAAAGACAGTAAGAAGCTCTATATAGAACAAGAGTTTTCTAGTTATGCAGATTTTTATGCTGCTTACGTTAAGTACTCAAATGAAGGAAATAAAATACCGGCTAGTAGGAACACGTTAATAAAGTGAGCGAAAAAGATGAATATTGGAATGTCCCTAGCATAGAATGCAACATTATTTTTCAACATAATCCCCTTGAACGGGAAGACACTTATTCCACCTATGTTCAAGCACAGCAACACCTTTCTTGAAAATCTCGGAGCCTTGATCACAGAATAAGTCCTACACTGCTGCTACAACTGCGTCATCGCTTTCAAATTTTGTTCCCCAAAGACTCTGTTTTAGCTTTGGAAATAAATAAAAATCGCTGGGAGAGAATTAGGGGAGTAGGGTGGATGCTCCAGAACTTCAAACCCAGCATTATGAATTGCATTCATAGAAATACGGCTCTTATGAACTGGGACGTTGTCCCACGTTTCAAAAAAGCTACCAGTAAAATTACTTCGGCATCCCAAAATACTGTAGCTATTATCTTGCCCGCTGAAGCCTACACACAATATTTTCGTAGAGGGGGAGATCCTGGATGACGCTACTCCATATTTTGTTGTTTGCCTACGAGATCGAAGTGATGAACCCAAGTTTCATCAACCGTAATATAGGGATCGAGGAAACATTTAGGATTACGGTTAAGCAAGGCTAAATTGGCTATTGAAGAAGTGACTCTCAAACACTTTTGTTCGGGCGTCAACGTTCGGGATACCCATCCAATCCAATCCAATCGTACCATTTGAAAGGCCTGTTATCTCCGCTACACGTCTTGTTGTCAATCGACGATCTTCTCTGATCATATCATCCACAAGATCGTTGTTTTCATAAGTACACGCAGAATGCGGTCGACCAGCGCCTTTTGCATGTTCGCAGGTTGTTCTGCCACATTTGAACCATCAAGACCAATCTTTTGCTACTTGATAGGAAGGAGCAGAATCTCCAAGCACGCCAACCATATCCGTATGAATTTCTTTAGGTGTTAAACCTTTCTTTTGTAGGTACTTGATAACAGCATGAAGCCCACTGTTTTCCATTTCCCAAAATCTTCGTGCAATCACTACTTTCAACTTGTACAACTTTGACACTATTAATGTTCAACTGGCAGTTTAACAAATAAAATAACAAAACAAGTGGGTCATGCTAGGGACAACAAATACTGTACATCCCTCGTAAGTCAAGAAGACCGGAAGTCATATAGAAGTAAAAAAAACTAGAGGCTGTGAAAACATGTACATTGTTAAAAGCCAGTTCTTTGCATTTCACGACAAAACTGGTATGTAATAATTTCACATTGTATGGCTTAACGAGACAAACCCTGATTTGAATGTTTCAACGTTTTTCATCGTTATTTGTAGACTTTCTTACCAGAAAGTATCTTGAAGATGAGCCTGCAGATATCAAACCAATTGTAATCCATTGTGATGGTTGTACATACGAAATGAAGAATAGGACTCTTGCAAGTGTCTTACTAAGCCTATCTTATGAATATTATGTGCCGTTAATACAAAAGTTTTTAGTAAAGGGGCCATTCCCAAATTGAATGCTATAGCAAACATGTAACTATAGAAAAGAAACTAAAAAATAAAGATATCAAAATGCCGAGCAACTTCTATAAAATTACAAGAGAAGCTCATCAAAACCGCTCCGTATGAAGTAATCTGTCCTAAACTTAATTTTTTTAGAAATTTCAGTGCTGATCCTGAGCATGATAATATCAGATGTGGAAAAAGCAACGATCCTACGGTGACTCAAATAAGGGCGCTAAAATATGAAGAAGGCGGTATAAGTTACACTTTGGATTTTGATAAAGATTTTAACCTCTTACCGCATAGATCAAAATTACACACACCTACTTCATGACGTGCTTCCGATTACAGGGAAAAAGTGTGGTCATTTACAGCAAATTAAAATGAAATGGACATCACTTATTGGCCATATTTTACGACAATTTACCATTTAAATAGGTTCTGGTCTAACTGTGAACTATTTTTTAAAATAGCACTTTGTTTCTTTTCAATACAAGTATAATTATAATTTTGTTTAGCTAGGAAAGTGTTTTTTCAGTTTAGTTAGAATTTTGTTCATTTCCGCTGTGCACAGAAATGCTAGTAATAAGATACATTGGAAACTAGAAAATATCTAGTTTTGAATAGTAATTCTGATATTATGTAAAATTTAGTTCAATTTTGTTAAGAATGTTGTCCATTTTCACTGCGCAGTATCTTGTACCACAAAAATTTGGTTAATAAAATACATTTTATTTTGTAAAAAGGATGCTTTAATTTTTTCTTGGCCAATGCTGCAAAACCTCTTATCAAGCGTATTTGACAAAATTAATGGTGCAATACCACGTATCTTATTATATACAGACCAACATTTATATTTATAAAAAAATAATACAATTAATTAATTATGAATCTATTGTTTACTTCCTATTCGATAAAAAGGTTACAAAACTCTTGCGACTTCTTCGGTGCAAAAAAATTGCCCGCTGAAAAACTAAAATTTTTAAGATACGATATTGACACCATCGACCCATTCATCTTAAATACTCAAAATCTGCTTTTTCTGACATTACAATAAAGTTGAGTAACATGATCCGTTAAAAAGCATTTAGTGGTACTTTTATCAAATACCTACAGGGTGATATCCAATGGGCTTCGTTTCCGAGATATGTACAAGGTACCAAATTATTTTGAAATATTCCAAACGAAAAATTACGTTTTTATTTGGTATAATGGCGTAGAAACAAGGTACAGGACAACTTTTAATCCCTAATGTTCTATGCCAATGAGTAAATTGAATTTTTATCAAAACACGGAAACCTTGATGTTTTTCAAATAAAGAGGTACACTTTGTCCATTAGATAACTTTAACCTTTCTAAATAAAATTTAGGCATTTATTCCTAACTGCTTGATAACTTATAATTTTTAGTATTTGGGAAACGTTAGAACATGTTTCGGAAGAATACGGTAACTTTCAGGAAATTGGAATCTATTAAAATTTCAGAATACAGGTAACTTCCAATGGTGCTTCGTTTTCGAGATACAGGTGTCAAAGTTAATAACCTGCCTAAGCAGTTGATAATAAATACTTAACGATGCAAATATCTTAGAAACTGTTAAAGTTATCAATTTCAAAACGTGTACCTTTTGTTACCTGAAAAACATGAAGGTTTCTATTTTAATAAAAACATCCAATTTACTCCATTGGCGATTAGAAGGTTGCAATGCTCCTGCGTTCTACGCCACTGTACATAATAAAAATGTATTTTTTACTAATAGTATTCCTGAACAGGTTAACGTGCTAAAGCACTCAGGAATACTGGGAGGGTTAGGATATTGTTAAGCTGCTGAGAAATGTTTATAAATGGCGACCTTAAATTTGCTTAAATCAAAGTTTGGAGGAAAACAGGAACTGGGTAGCACATTCCACAATTTGGTCGCCGTGTGGAAAAATGTAGATTGCGCACGTTTAGTGTTACACGATGTAATTTTGAGTGCGTAATTATGGTGTTAATGTGCGAACCGAGTGTTCTAGCGAAGATGGCCTGCGAAGGTATTAAAAAGTGTATTGCGGAGGTGCACTTGCCATGGTGATAGCGATAGAACAAGGACAGAACCGAAACTATTCTTCTGTGCTCAAGAGACTGTAGATCAGAAGTCAGAGACGCGTCATCTATAAGCCTTATAGCTCTTTTTTTGATGCGGTTGACCATATCTAAGCCGTATTGCTGAGCACTGACCTAGAGGTGGGAATTGTATTCCAGATGAGGTCGAATTTGAGCTTTATACAGTAAAAGGAGTTGTTGCGATATGAAGTACTGTTTAGATTTGTATAGAAAGCCCAGTTTACGGTCAACTGTTTTGCTAGCTGACAAAAAGGTGGCCAACCCATGAAAGCTTCGATGATACGGATGTCCCTAACATAGAAATAGAGTTTCAAAACTTGAGATCTAAGCCATTCATTTTTACAGCAGGAAATGATCGGTCTTTCTTGGCGGACACAAGTCAAAAACGGGTTTTGTCGGCGTTCAACATGAGTAGGTTATTCCTTCTCCATTCCAGCATACGTTGATTAAGGGTGCCACTACAATGTAGAGTGCTGTTGTCTACAAAACAATGGATCGGGTTAGTTGTTGAGGAAATGAGGTTATTTGTGTATAGCAGGAAAAGTGTGGGAGCTATCACTTATCCTTGGGGTACGTCCGCGTTAATAGTAATTTCTTTCGAAAAGAAGCCGACGCGTATACGTCTTTTGTCAAGAAAGCTGGAGATCCAATTTATGAGCGTATCGGATAAGCTGAACGAGGTGAACTTGGCAAGTAGGCACTTGTGCCAAACCTGGTCAAAAGCCTTTGAAATATTTAAAGCTACTACGACTGTTTCATGGCTTTTTCCATGATTCTCTATAGAATGGAAGTGATAGCTATTGGTCGATAGTTTGAGGGACGGTTTTGTCGCCCTTTTTAGGAATAGCTGGACATTTGCCAACTATACTTTTTTTGTCGTTTTGGAAATATTTCAAAAATCAATCTTTTTTTTGTAACTTTTACACCCTGTATCTTGAAAACTAAGCACTATTGGACTTACGTTTATATGAAAGTTTTCTATTAAAATGATTAGATCTATCATTTTCTGAAATACGGGGGGTTCCTCACGAATCACCCTGTATATTACTTTAAGAACTGTTTTTGGCTTTATAAAAAATACACTTTACCCAAAACTAACTCGAAGTAAGGAATCATTAAAGCTGCCCAGTAGCGTATCAAAACAGATACAATTAGGACAAATCATTTCTATTAATAATAATGCGCATGTCATGTTCAACAACATTTGAAAGCGTTGTTTCATTTCAAAAAGAATGTAAATAGTATTAAAAGTCAAGGACGAGTTTAAATTTTCATAATTATGTAATTCTCGTTAATTAGATGTACGTACATATTATAATAGTAGTCTTAACTATTAAGCAGATTATATTTACGTATATCATTTAATTGGATTTTGTTTCATTAACTTGCAATTAATTTCTATAAAGTTTTAAGATTATAAGACTTCTGGATTACTTCAATTTCGGAATGTAAGTATTCTACGTACAAATAGCCTCGTCTGCGATCAAACCGCTATTAGCGAATGAAAAGATTATTCTGTTCAACGTTTATAACGCTCTAAAATAGGTAAATCAGGTCTAGCGTCGACGACGTGTAAACTTCACGGTATTTATAAAAAATACAATGTACAATATCAGACAAGGTTAGCAATGGCCAAGGTTATCCACGGGTAAAATTTTTACTATAACGAGGAATTACCAACTGTACAGATACTCTCCATGGCAATTGTACTTTGAAATGGTTAGAGCTTTTTAGAAAGTTCTCAATAAAACTTTTCGTGGGAAAACTTAAACAGAAAATCCGTTTTGGAAAATAAACCGGGAATTGTCCATTAGAGAACATTTTGGTCAAATTGCTTTCTTGTATTATAATAGATATTATTCACATAAACTGGTATAAACTAATTGCACTGAAGTCATTTATTAAGCAGTTTGTTTTAATAGCTAAAAAGTTTTTACAGCTACGGAATTTAATGAAAATGGTAAAGTTAATTTTTATTAAATTGGTACACTATAAATGTGTGTTTTACTTAATTAAATATGTTGATACTTAATAGAGGATTGACTCCTCAATGATTTATTACTACTTTAAGTTAAGATGTAATATAAGGAATTGTATGTTAATATTATGTAAAGTATTTTATGTCTGTATGACTGGTGACCTTGTTATATTAATGGCTTGTCCGACCTTAAGCAGTATTGTTGTATACAACCCATGCGAATGCGGCAGAGCATACATAGGAGAAAGCAGTAGAGTGAAAACACAGGAACGTAAGAACAACGTCCGCAAGGGCTAAACAGAAAAATCAAGAATAGCCAAACATGCCTGGAAGACCACCGCATCCAATGAGATAACATACAGATAGGACGGGAATACAACTCGCCGGACACTGAAAAAAGTCACATACATCGCATTAGCAGAAAATCTAATAATCTATGTTGGTGTGGAAATGAATGGATTCCAATAATGCGCGAAGAGATTAAGCGCAATACACCTGCGCAATAATTTACGGTGCAACATGCGCAACGAACTACTGCACAACCACGAAAATCTGAGAGTAGTCAAGTGCTTGGGAAAAAATAATAACATACGAATTCGACTCAAGCGCGAAAACAGTCATTCTCAGGACTAAGTCTGATGGCGGAAGCCAGAGTCCGTTTCCGAAACGTCGCGCTCAAAAGCAAAAACTGTGGAATAGGTCAATCGACCCAAATAATATGAAACCACAGTTACAAAACACTTATAATACAGAATTAATCTTTTTTATTGATAATATAAATACTAATATAGGTCATAACGTTTTTGAAATGTTAAATATCCAAATATCGTTCAAATACAAATACACAACGAACTTATCCATAAATATATAAAACTCAAACAGATCTGAAGAACTATACAACAAGATGCCATTCATACGCTTTGGTAAACAATGATGATTGCTTGTCCGCCATATAAAAGTACAAGGCGAGATTGTAGAATCTCAAGAAGTTTTCGTTTTACGGTTGGATTACAATTGTTAATAATTTAAAAATGTGTAAAACAAAATATTCCTCGAAAACTCTTTTCAGCATCTCAGTATAAGTCTTCACGTAACCGAT
This sequence comes from Vesta saturnalis, assembly GCA_036346205.1. NCBI lineage: Eukaryota > Metazoa > Arthropoda > Insecta > Coleoptera > Lampyridae > Vesta > Vesta saturnalis. Next base: position 70,586 of record JARFJB010002207.1, read on the forward strand.
AAAAAAGAATGATAAGATTTTGCTCTCTAATGTAAAGGGAAATAACGAATTCTACTAAACTAATTTAAATTCCCAATATAATAGAAATAACATATGTTGTAGTATCCGGATTGAATCAAATGTTACAGAATTGTGAAATGTAGAATAAGGTTTTTCCTTAGTGATGACATAGTAGATCCCAATAATGTGTTGCATTCAGTTGTAGTGAATAATTGAAATATTTTCCATTCACTTGAACTACTGCATACATACACCCTGACCGTTATTCCTACTCGATCAGCTGGCGGCTTAGATGGTTTACATCCTCAATACTTAAAAGATATCCACTATAATAGTAAGGATTAATCTTTGAGATGTCTCAACAGCCTTTCTAAACATATGTTATGTATTGGGTTTGTATTTGACCTAAAGCAGTTAGTTTAACAATTAGATGGCTTTTTTCAAAGTCGTGTAAAAATTTTACTCCTATGTTTCTAACCTAAATAGTAATGTTTCTCAGTACAAGTGGTGTAACAAGAACATTCATTCGAACTAACAATGGAGGGGATATTATTGTTAAAAGCCGTATGGAAAAAAATCTATTATATTGTCTACCAAAAATTTTTGTATCAGATAATACTAAACTATGTTTATTTACATCAATACTATGGACGTCTTCGCAATACATTCTATAGCGGATATTTGATTCTTACTTCTACTAAGTGTTAACATGCATATTCAGCTGACACAGTTGCCTTCAGCCAACAAGTTCGTCATATAATCCAATCTTTTATTTCAGAACTTATCATTAGTTTTCTAGATAACAAAATAATTTAAGATTTTGGGAAAGCTGGATCATGCATTCACTGTAGAAAATGTGAAATCAATTTTCTTCCCTATACACCAGTTCTAAAATTTTTCGAGATTCAGATGAAATAGACCCTGGAATTAAGTCTGCCAGAGACTCAAAGTTGTCCTTTTAGGAGCACCATTGTCTGAATCTTAAACTCCAAAAACTTTTAATGGAACAGAAAAAATACGCCGGTGGCTAGGAATCAAATCATCCCCAATGTGTTTCTATTTTTATTGCGACATTACATTTGCAAGCCAAGGTTGATGCATATTTCAAGGTGTTGGCCTAATTTTGCTTTTCGTAATCAAATTGAAAAATTAAACATAATGGAATCTTAAATATACGTTTTACCAATGAAGCATTAATACAGTGTTGTTTTTCTTGGCATACTGAATACAACAGATATAGCAACTTTTGTTATTTAGGAATCTGTAAAATAGTAGGAAGGTATTTTGTCCCCCCGCTTTGTGAGTTCACGTCCCCATATTAGAAGGTAATAATTTACGACTGAGGATGATGTAGCAAATTAACTTTCCAAACAAGATGAGAATACTATTTTAGGATCTGAAACAGGAGCTTGGCTTAAATCCGCACTATCCATTAAACTGGTCCCTTGCTTCACAAGACTTTGTAAAAAACTAAATACTACGTTTCTTTTACTTGCACCAGCTCAATTTTTGAAGATGTAGTGTAGGTTCTTTTATATAAATTTTTAACTACCTTTCCTCGCTCTGTTGGATACACAATACAGAATGGTTTAACACGTACTTTATTATAAACGTGTATATTATATTATTAAAATTAATAACGTAAATAAAGGAGCGCGGTATTATCTCAAAACTAAATGAAACATAAATATAACGGAAACAAACGGATTTCTGACTCAGAAAGCTTTCATCTCTGGGCAGCAGGAATATGCGGTTGGCAACGGAGTCGCAATCTTCATAAGACACTGGCTTGAAATAAAATCATGGAATCTAATAGTGTATTAAACTTTCTGAAAATTTTTCTTAATTACAAGAAATTTTTAACTCATTGATAATATGTACAATATGACCTAGACTAATTAAAGTAACTACGGAA